>JARJHM010000202.1:0-456491 GCA_033356055.1 Carex pumila
TATATGGGTTGCATAGAGGCCTCCCGTTCTACGGCTCAATATTTGAGTTTTCAAAATACTAACGGTCGATCCGAACCGTTCATATTGTTCTCCATATTAATATGTGTTTGGAGACCAAATTTTACATTTTTTGGAAATTTTTTACTATTTTTTTAGATTTATTGAAAATCGTTGTTTTTCAGACAAATCTGGACCATAAAAAAATAGTAAACAATTTCCAAAAAATGTAAAATTTGGTCTCCAAACACATATTAATATGGAGAACAATATGAATGGTTCGGATCGACCGTTAGTATTTTGAAAACTCAAATATTGAGCCGTAGCACGGGAGGCCTCTATGCAACCCATAGCATATTAGCCAAATACTATATAACATATATATGATGCATGCTAGGGTATATATGGGTATATATCAAAAGCTCAAATATAGCATGCATGTGCAAATATAGTTATATCAAAAATTCATATATATCATGAATTTGCTCATCTTCACATATAAAGAAAAGCTTAAAATATAAAAAATGTATTAAAACCTAAAAGATAGCTTAGGGTTTATAAAATGGGTCAAATTAGAACCTAAATTGTGCTAGATCTAACATCAAACTTGAGAAAAGAGATGATTAATCAATTAATGAACCTGAGAACGAAGAGTGAGATAGCTGATCAATGCCCAGTAAGACAGCTGCTGCGCCAAGCAATGGAGGAAGAAGAAAGAAAAATGATTCTGGGAAGAATCAGACTTCGGGAAAAAGCTAAATAGGGACTATCGGCATCGGTTCTAAGCTTAGAACCGATGCTGATAATCTACAATCAGCATCGGTTCTAAGCTTATAACCGATGCTGATAGTATCTGGATCGGTTCTAAGCTTAGAACCGATGCCGATAGTGCATGTGCTGTGCTTTCATTAGCTTTTAGTATCGGTTTTAGTGATAGAACCGATCCAGATAGGTATTAGTATCGGTTGGTTAGTACACCCGATCCAGATAAGCCGATCCTGATTCATGTTTTTCCACTAGTGTGTATGACGGCAAGTGGTCATAGCTAAGCCTCAATACTGGCAAAACCTCTTCTTTAACGGGCCTTTGTTCCCATATCTTGCTTTCTTCGAGTACAGCCAACCACTCTATCACCTCAGACTTATAACTCATTAAGCTACCTAGTGTACTAATGGCCAGTGGCAATCCCCGACAATTCTGAACCATCTTTTTACCAATCTCAACCAGCTCTTGGCATTCCTTTACCCCCTTACTAAATGCCCTTTTTTGGAATAGACCCCAGGATTCCTCCACACCTAAGCATCCCAAATTATAACTCTCTACGGTACCCATTATAGTACCTACTCTGCCACTCCTTGTTGTAACTACAACGACACTCCCAGAATCACCCCCGTTTAACCAAGCTCTCAGCCGCTCCCACTCATTGGCATTCTCATTCCAAACATCATCTAGCACAAGAATGTATCGCTTTCCGCATAAAACTTGGCGTAAATGCCTTTGTAGCATCTCCATGTTGTCAATTGAAAGATTGCAACCCCCTTCAACTAATTCAATAATTGATTTAACAAGATGACCAATATTAAACTCTTCAGACACACAAACCCATAATTGTAAGTTGAAGTATTCTTTCACGCTTGGATCGTTGTACACCAGTTGAGCAAGAGTGGTTTTGCCAAGCCCGCCCATACCAACTACTGGAACAACCTTGAGATTATCACTTTCACACCCTTCAAGCAATAAGCGCAGTATCTTCTCTTTATCTTCGTCCCTACCCACAACTGTTGAGTCAACCATAAGAGAATCAGTTCTGATCCTATTGGTCACGTGCACCCTCTCGCCATGAGCAAAGCCAAACCTCCCAATCTGGACAACAAGTCCATCAAGCCTCCACAAAATTTTCTTCAATTTCCCACTCATCTTACAGCGAAGCAGAGCAGGATTTTCAAGGGAAAAGAAGGCACTTACATTGTCGACCTTATGGCCACGTCTCACAGCATCCCGGCGTAGCTCCTCATAACAAAACTCATCGAGCATATCATCAGCCTCATAAGCAGCTGTTTCAAGCTTCTCAAGCCAGGATTTCACGGCTATGTTGGAATTTGCTTTCTCCTCAGCATCGGGAAGTACAGCCTGGATTTCTAGAAGCATGTTGTGGAGCCTCTCGCGCTGGTCATCGATGCCCCACATCTCCCCAATCCGCTGTAACAGTGACTCTGTCGTTTTCTTCAGCAGTACTGAAATCAAAGGTGACAAAAGTAGATCTGCCATTGGTGGTTTGGAAGGTACTAGAGAATTTGAGAGTAGGATGGTTTTTGAGAGAACAGAGAATTTGTTAACAGGAAATGGCTTTCTGACTGCAGATGCAATGTGAGATTTACTTTCCCCAGATAGAATTTGCTAGGTTTCTCGTGGTCCATATACAATGTGAGGTGCAAAAGAGCTTTTAGGAAGCTAAGCAGATATGATATGATTGGTGGGTCTCTTCAGGTTGACTTTTCCACTGCTAGATAATTTTCTTTCTTTTCAAGAAATTGCAAGGTTTTAGTTGCTGTAAATGCAGCAATCTCACTGACCGTTGGAAAGTTAATGCCGCTAGAGTGCAATAGATCCAGCAGAGCAATCAATTAGCGCATTAACTCACTGTTGCCTCTTGAGTGCAATGGGATTCAAACGACGAATTCAAACCGTTGAATATTTGGAATTAATTTAGTACAAAGTCAAGAGGCAAAAAAAGTGAAGTTTTATTAGTTATTTTAATGTATTTATTTTTCATCATTTTTTACTGCTTGACTTTGTACCGAATGAATTTGACAATTTCAAAAAATTTCATGTACATGTATCACTCGTAAAGTAGTTGGGTTTCAACAGTATGGGTTTGTCATTTGAAGAACATCTAGTAGGGTTTTGGAGTTGTCCTCACCAGAGCCTTTTGGTGAGCACAACACACAGTAGCTTTGCTCTATAAATAGTGGAGTCAACTTATTTCATTTGAAGTGTTCAAACAACATTAAGTACAAACGATTCAAAGAAAAAAAAATTCTTATACTACTAGAAAAACTTTGTTTAAACTTGAAACAAAATTAAATATATAGAACAAATCAGTGCTGATGAAAAGAACCAACCATGAATCACATAGATATGTTTTTTTTTTTATACAGAGCAACATTAAGTACAGAGGATTTACAAAAAGAAAGAAAGAATCAGTACACTATGAGATCCCAATGTCCCATAAAGCAGGAATTCACATCCTCTCCAATACCTGATAAGGGAATCTTTTACAATTACTAGATCTGAATTGTTCTTTTTAACTTGGCATGAATCTCAAAGCCCAAAAATACTGCCTGTATTGCGGCCCGAATATCAAACCGGTTGAAATTTAATCTCAAACCGTAAAGTGAGGATGATCCTCTGCAATACCGGAGAGGATACAGATTCATAAAGCAGAAGGTACTGTGTTCCTATATATTTTAAAATTGAAGATGTTTCAAACAACAACTATAATTTACAATTATGCGAGAGAATGCTGAAGCTTATCTAGTGGGTCTAGCGGGTATTCATACCATCTGCCTTGCCTTGCTTTCCAGGCTTTGGTCATCTAGCGGGTATTTATAAAATTAGAGAAGACCATGCAGGATTTCTACAGAGTGCTTTGAGGAGCACAAAAGCATGTCTTTCATCATTTCTCGGAGAAGAAGTGCATGGACAAGATGCTCTGCATGAATAACCAATAAATTAGTAAATAATGCCTAAATATTTGTATAATTTTTTATTACTCTGTTTTTGACTGCAAGACTCATCTGTGCTCCTAAAATATTTTAAATGTGTGAGTTAATTATCAATTAACAGTCACCGTTGTCCTTTTTTATCTACATTTGTATTGGAAAAATATAAAAGAATATTGGTACTTCAAAATTAACAGAGGAATATAGCTACCAGAACTAACTTTTGAGAAAATATGTAAATGATAGGACTTCCTAACTCCAAGGGGCTTCTACAAACTGCCTATTCAAATATAAACATAATGGTTATTACATAGAAAAGGCTTTTAAAATGATCTGAAATATTACTAATTCTGAGGATCACTTATTTAACAATGGAATATTACTACAGAAATAATACTCTGATAATATCTCACTACAGACTCATGTATCAGTAAAAAACTCGCCGAAGCAAAAACAATGATTTAACTCCGATTGATCTTACTTTTGAAATGTCAAAGCTTGACTTAGAGTTCGCCATGTTTATTTGAGCAAAATTAGGGTGTGATGTGCTCACCAAGAGGGGTTGGTAAGCACATCCCAAAATGACTATTGGATTGACTCCGAACTACGAATCTAAATCATTGAAATCCAAGTACTTCGTGAGTGATGTATGTACATACAATTTTTTTTTAAAATTTCAAATTCATTTAGCACATGGTCAAGCAATCAAAACAATGGACATTTTATAAATTATTTTTTTAAATGTTTTATGTATTAATTTTTCATCATTGTTTTGACCGCTTGACTATGTATTTAATGAATTCGAAACATTAAAATATTTTATGTATATGCATCACCCATGAAGTACTTGAATTTCAACGGTTTAGATTTGTAGTTCGGAATCAATCCGATAACCATTTGAAAGTGTGCTCACCAATCTCTCTTGATGAACACATCACACCCTAATTTTGCTCTGTTTATTCAATCTCCAAAAGATGCTTCACCTGAATCCAATAGTTGTAATTCTAATGAAAGTTGTGATCTTTAACTAAACATAAGAAGAACTTGTATTTAAGTTTCCAGATGGGCATCAACATTCAATTTATAACAAAAGAAATCTGTAGACTGACCATGCCATCTAATAAATGTAACTTGCTTAATTGATTATCACACTCTGAAGTCGTGGCAATGCCTTTAATATTTTCTGTCATATGTGTGAGCCTACATTTTTAAAAATAAATTATCAGGCAATCTCTAAATCATAGTGTAACATAATCAGGTCAAGCTTAGTGGTACCGTAATCAGCTGGTACATTATTAAAACATTTCATATAAGCGGGTAATCATACAATTAGAGAAAATTGTGCAGTATCTTTACAGCAAGTGCCCAAAAATCCACAGAAGCATATCTTTCAGAAAGTTTTTTTTTTTTTTTGACAAGAAAAAATGGAAGTCTAGCTTCCAATTTTCATTAATCATGACACAAGTTGTGTCGGTTTTACATCTTTCAGAATTAATTGCTGGGAAATGTTCAAGATGATTAACCAAGTCACTTAATAAAGAACGCTTATATATGCATAATTGTCGGTTAGTATACTTTTGATTGGAATAATTCATCTCTGCTCCTATAATTCTACAAATCTGTCCAGAGCCCGGCGTTACTTCGTACCATTCAGTTTGAACAGGGCCCGGTTAAACATTCTTTAAAGTTCAAAGGTTGGCCCATTAGCACCCCTAAGTCTGCGTAGTGGAGTTCAGTTAGTATGATATTGGTGTTGTATGACATTAATTTCAAAATTGATTGAATAGACTTTAAACAATTAAGTCAAACTGTTCAAACCAATTTACTCTATGAGTAATGTGTTTACATATAATTTTTAAAAATATATAATGGTTGAATTATCAGCTGTAAATTGATTATTTTTTCTCCTCAATCCTTCTCATCTATGTGTTCGTTTTGACTTAGCCTTTCATAATAAATTTAAAATTTTAGATTTATAATTAAAATTTTGTGCTAGATTAAAATAAACGGTGCATATCTCATTCTACTATGTCAAATACCTGACTGACTGAATCTAAATTTACGGATGGATTAAGCAAGAGCAAGTTACATGGATTTAAGAAGGATTAGATGAAAAAAATTCAATGGGAACCAAATCAAATGATTTGATATTTTAGGGATATTTTTTAGAAACTGAATTATTAAATCAGTTTGTATATATATGCAGATTATGCAAGTTTTTCTAGTAAAAAGAAAAAATTTTCTCCTTCGTGTCAAAATATTCAAAAATATTTCAACAAAATAAAATATTCAAGGGCTTCAAATTTAATGCCCGGTTGGAAAAGCTCCGTTAAACTCAGCTGACGGAAGGTGAAAATTGAATAAAAATTAAGAATTCAAGGGCTTTGATTGAACCAAAATATAGTTCAGGGACTATTCTGAATTAAAATCAATAATTTTAGGGTCGCTTTCAGACTTTTCTCTGATAGATAAAGCTCCCATTGTGTACATATCAGCTCTAGACATGTTCTATTGCTACGAAACGAAAAACTAAATACTAGCCCCGCATGTCAGTATAACATTTTCGGACACCATGTTCAGATATAGTTAAATTATCTCAAAAAATGTAAAGATAATCCCCCAATCCATAGATATCATCTGTAGACCTGTTTTATTGCTACGAGGCAGACCGTGAATTACACGTTACCAAAACTAATATAGGCCCACATGTCGGCATAACATTTTCGCATACCATGTTCACGCACATTTAAATTATTAAAATTTTATCTCAAAAATTGTAAAGATAAAATCCCAAATATCGAGAACCTGTTCTATTGCTACGAAACAGACCGTGACTTTCATGAGACGAAGAAACAATCACGAGCCCACTTGTCGGTGTAACATTTTGGTACACCATGTTCAGATAGTATAACATTATATAAATTCCATCTGAAAAATTGTAAAGATAAACCCCCAATCTCTAGATATCATCTGTAGACCTGTTCTATTTCTACTAGACCAAAAACTACTCGAGATACCCACATGTCGGAGTACCATTTTCGTACACCATGTTCATCTATGATAAAATTATGAAAATTTCATCTGAAAAATTGAAAAGATAAAAAACCCCAAATCCAAAAGAACAAAACCTACGCTCTCCATTTTCCCTCTCAATTCGCGTCGAACCCTAGTCTTCTCTACTCAAACAATCAAGCTAAACCCCAATTCATCTCTCCCATTTCCAATTTCAACTGTTTCCAGTGCGAAATTTAGTACGCCATGGAAGGAGCGTACAACTCTCGCACTCCTGAGGAGGTGTTTAGGGATTTCAGAGCCAGGCGAGCTGGCATTGTTAAGGCTCTCACCACTGGTAAAATTTACCTTTGCCGGCTAATTTTTTGCTGTTAAATTTTGCTTGGATACCTGTAATTAGTAGTATGGGGTCTGAGTTCTAGAAATGGGGTTTTAGAAGTGTAATTAGCGGTATGGGACTATGGGCCTATGGGGTCTTTGCGACCTCTCTACTTCAGTGTTTTTTTGGCGAATTTGAGCTTTAGTTTAATTAATAGACGGTCAACAGAAGTAGTGACGAATAAATCCCATATTTTTTTATGGGATTTTCGTATAAACAATGTACAACATCTATTTTGGGAAATGTAAATGTAGTTTAAGATTGTATTGTAGCAGTCTGGTTTGCTGGTAAAATGAGCTGCTGTGTGATTTGTAGTCTATATTTTGTGGAAATGAATTATGTTTGGATTTAAATTCAACCTGGAAAAATGAGCTGCGGTGTGGTTTTTGATCTGAATTTTGTGAAAAGGATTTGTGTTTGGTATATCCCTTTGAATATAAATCTAAGGTTACAATGCAAGTACCTTGTTAAAAATTGGTATTTCACTTTCTTGAGTCTTTATTCTGTAATTTCCAAATATAAATATGAAGCCATGTTGTATTTAATTCTCTTTATATGAGTAAATTGTCTAACGGCATCTTTTTGCAGTACTGTTGCCATAAATCATTGTCGTTTAAATTTATTGTGTTTCTGTGCTCTTTTATTTCCATATCAATTTAATTAGTTTTGTTACTTGCTTTTGCAGAAGTTGAAAAGTTCTACGGGCTTTGTGATCCTGGTAAGTGTTCTATTATTTCTTTTTAATTTATTAGTTGGTGACATATGCAAAGAATTACATGGTTATTACATAAAAAATTGTATAGCAATTAATTATTTCTTTGAAATGAAGTACTGTTGCGTAAAGAAAGTGGTTTCAATCAATGCTTAATAATAGATAAATCTTGAAATTATGTTTTTTATTCTTCTGACTTTAGATTAGTTTCTTCTTTCTTATGTATTAATGGTTGTGTATAGTGATTTGAAGGTTCTTATAGAAACCAGATTGCAGGGGTGGTCTTGCTTTAATAGTGCAATAGCTTTGCTTTGTGAAACTATTAATAGAGGAAAATATGCAATAGGATTGGAAATTTCACAAACTAATTGGATTTTTTCTTAGGTATAACTGTGTAAGACGAAAGAAAATCTACTCAACCATTGGTTCTCCTTTGTAAGCACTTGTTGAAGAATAAATTTCAATTGGAAAGTAGTTATGAGAAATAAAATGTTGAAGTTCAACAAGTTAATATGTTTCACATAAAGGATCTTTTAGTAAGCGATCACTGATGACTCTTGTGCATATTATTTATATATTTGTTTCGCTTAGTTTTGCATTTGATTCTCTAATGTTGTTTATTTATTTGAGGATTATGTTTTTACCGTACTATGTGATAGTTTTCCCCTTAAATATTCACAAATAAGCTTCCTTTTTGTTGCTTTCTATGGAAACTTTTCCCTTGCATAGTAATTTTTCTCTCTTATTGCTTTGATATTTTGTCAGAGAAAGAGAATTTATGCCTATATGGTCTCCCAAATGAGACATGGGAGGTGAACTTACCTGCCGAGGAGGTCCCACCAGAGTTGCCTGAGCCAGTTTTAGGCATTAATTTTGCACGAGATGGTATGGATGAAAAAGACTGGCTTGCCCTTGTTGCTGTGCATAGTGATGCTTGGCTACTGGCTGTTGCTTTCTACTTTGGAGCCCGCTTCGGCTTTGATAAAGAGTCAAGGTGCTAATTAAAACTTTCTTATATGCTCAATTTTAAATCAGTTATCAAAATGCCCAAAGTACCACTCCCCCCTCTCTCTGAGACTTTGAGTACTTGTGTGTTTTTCAGTTTTTAGGTTTATGGAGATATTTTCCTGAGAGATCAGAAGTTTAGGAATTCTGAAATTTTAAAATTTATTTAAAAATCACAAATTTCGTCATGTTGGTTTAGTGCCAATCTTAACTGAAGGGTTAATACTTAATACCAATAAACATTCCTGTACAACTGCTTAGCTCAAAAAAAATGTCCATGGAATGAAACTCTGCAATTTACATTAACGAGCCCCCAGTTTTTTGTATGGTTCTTATTTTGAACCAATATTGAACTCTGTTAATAAAATATGGGGATGCATTGATGTGTCTTTGACATGAACCACTACTTGATTTTTAACTGATCTTTTCTTCTTACATAGTGTTCGTGTACTTAAAAAGGAAATTACACTATTTTAGATGGATTGTCTACTAGCTTACTTGTATGTATATACAGGAGGAGGCTATTTAACATGATAAATAATTTACCAACTATTTATGAAGTTGTGACTGGAACTGCAAAGAGGCCATCTAAAGAGAAGACCCCTAATAGTAGTAGCAAGAGCAACAAGTCTGCCTCTAAGCCGGTATATATATAAATATTTACTTCTATTTTATGGAAAAATTTCATGTCACATGTCTCTACAAATCATGCAATTGTTCATATTTCCAAAGATGAGAAATTTGTTATGAATATTATAGAATATTTGAAGTAACAGTGAGAGAGCAGTGAGAACAGGATTGTCTATTAGTCACAGTTTAAAACCAATGAGAGAGTAATGCAGGAATTATCTTTTAGTAGTTCTTTTCTGGTTTATATTTACTTTTCTCTGGTTGTGCAGATGAAGTTCACACTTTTGTACTTGAATCTTTGATTTATGCTATTTATATTCATCTGTTTTGAATATTTGATTTAGGCTGTTCTATTTATTCTATTTTCTATGAGAGTGAGACTATGCTACTATGCATAGTGCACATTGGCCCGTACTATGGATGCATATCTTCATTATCAAAGTTCAAACAGTCGTCTGTTCTGCACAACATGATCTCCATATAAAAATGTGCTTGGAAGCCAAATTTTACATTTTTTAGAAATTTTTTTCTACTATTTTTTTTTTTTAAATAGGTTCAAAAGCACTTGCTGAATGGTTCAAAAAATAGTGATTTTCTACCTATCTAAACAAACAGTACAAAAAATCTAAAATATATAAAATTTGGTCTCCAAATACATTTTCATAATCGTGATGAATGGTTTCGATAGACTATTTAGACTTTAAAAACGGACATATGGATCCATAGTACGGTCCAATCTGTGGTATGCACAGTACCATAGCCTCACTCTTTGATTTATTGTATATATAATTTTTCCTTTGCTGGTGCAACAGCCGTTGCGCCATGGAGAGCCTCACATCAAACCACCCCCAAAGCCAAAGGAAGAGGATGAAAGTGGAGATGAAGAGAATGGAGATGTTGGGGAGGAAGAGCAGGGAAGCGCTCTGTGTGGTTCTTGCGGTACCAATTACGGTCCCGATGAGTTCTGGATTTGCTGTGATGTGTGTGAGCGGTGGTTCCATGGCAAGTGTGTTAAGATCACACCAGCCCGAGCTGAGCATATCAAGCAGTACAAGTGCCCCGATTGTAGCTCCAAGAGGGCACGTGGGGCCTAGAAGGTTAGGTGACATAACAAGGTGACTAATTGACATGAGGTCAGTTTGGTCTTTTTAATTAGTGTTTTTATGTTGTGTATGGATTGTTAATTTGTACTTTGTTTGAGCTCTCTGGCCATGTGTTAGATTAAAGGTCAGCGAATGAAGATTGGATTTGTTCTAACTTGCAGTAAACCTGTTCGGTTTGATTATGATTTTGTTATGTGAAAAAATTGCCATCCAGGTTATTATTAGAAAGTTAACCATAGTTGCTATTAGTGGGGTATTTTTAAAAGAGGGCTCAAATGCTCCATTGCTTTCATGCCCCAATCATACCCCATGCCCTTATATTTATTTTCAAAATCCAAATAGGCAATTTGAATTGTTCAACATGATCTTCATATTAAAATGTGCAGTGATCAAATTTGATATTTTTTTTTAATTTTTTTACTATTTTCTTAGATAGGTATAAAAATTGTTCAACATGATCTTCATATTAAAATGTGCAGTGATCAAATTTGATATTCTTTTATAGTAAATAGAGAGAAGCATTTAATTAAAGAAGTTATAAACACTTTTTATTATGAGGAGGGATCGGATGACATCTTTTTTGGTGATATCGGATAACACTATGTATTTTCAAAGTTTAAATGGTCGATCCAAACTGTTTAACTTGTTAGATATGTTAAAATATGTTTGCAGATCAAATTTTACATTTTTCTGAATTTTTTTATTATTTATTAAGATGGATACAAAAATTCAACGGTTTGAATATAACGATTTTGTTAAATACTTAATAAATAGTAAAAAATTTTCAAAAAATATAAAATTTGATATGCAAGAACATTTTAACATATCCATCAAGTTGAACCGTTTGGATCGACCGTTTGGACTTTAAAAACTTTGAAAATACACGATATTATTCAATGTCACTAAAAAAGAGTGTCATCCGATCCCTCTTTTATTAATTTCTTTTCCAAAATTTACTATTTACTTCTTTCTAAGCTAGGTATATTTTGATATTTTGATATTGTTTCCTTATTTAATTTACCGATATTTTTATTAATATCCACTATTAAAAAAATTATAAATATCCATGAATTTTTTATATTTTTAAAAGTTCTCAAACTGTCAGATTTTCTGGTGTTTCATTTATTTTCAGAACTCTCAGGAATTCTGGCAGTCCTGAGATTTTTTGTTTTTTTTGTGTTATTTTTTCAAACATATGAGTTATTATATATAAACATTTGAATTAAAGAATAAGTTTGATTGGTATAGTATAGGTTATCATCTTTGCCTCACCCCAAAAGGTTCCAGGTTCAAATTGGGCCTTATAATTTCTGATTTATTTTCGAAAGTCACGTGCATTGAATTGTGAAGAGTAGAATTCAAACTACGTGTTTTTAAGTTCACTGACTCTTTCTTTCTATGAATTTAACTCTAAAACTCATCGAATTGACTTAAAATGATAAATTTGAACTATTGAAACTCATCTACATTACAAGTAATGCATCTATATGTAAAATTTTTTAAATTTCTAAATTTTTTTTTATAGAATCAAGTGGTAAAAAACTGTTTAAAAAATAAATGCATTAAAATTAATTTATAAACTTTCTAATTTTAACTGTTTGACTTTATATTAAATTAATTTGAAAATGAGGAGGGATCCAATTACACCATTTTTTGGTGACACTGGATTATATCCTACATTTTTAAAATCCAAATAAGTGATCCAAACCGTTCAACATTAAGGATATATTAAAATGTGCTTACAGATCAAATTTTACATTTTTTTGAATTTTTTTGCTATTCATTAAGATAGGTACAAAAATTCAATGGTCTAAATATAGTGATTTTGTTAAATGCTTAATAAATAATAAAAAATTCGAAAAAAAATGTAAAATTTGATCAGCTCATTATACATATACATATGCATATACATATACATATACATACACACACACACACAGGATTCCTTCCTAAAAGTTTGCGGCCGTAAGTAATAAACAGCTCATTATTATTAGATATGGATGGATATATGTGAATGTTTAATATATAGACTCTTCTTTCTCTTCCAATAAAATGGGTGCTTTGCTTGCATATAATTATATGATTGCTTAATAATTCTGTGTGAAAGACTGTAGATTAATTACAAATGCTAATATCGAGTTTGCTATATATATATATATTTTTTTTACTTCAATATGCTGGCTTGATCTTTGCATTTCTCTTGCAATTCTCTTGATCTTTGCTTCTGTTTCATAGTTAAATAAACAAAGTTAATCCCGCTTGCCTAATAAATGAACCACTTGTCATGCATCAAAGTTTTCCTACTCGCTTCGATTCATCATTGCCTCATTTCTGTTAGTAAAATTATAGTTTTTTCTTTTGATACAATTTTGGTTGTACATTAACACTATACTGCCGTTTTAATCATATATATAGCCATGATATGTTGGTTGATTGACTATACATTCGAAACATTGAAAGAAACAAGCTCTCCAAAACTTAAAAGAAACAAAAAAAAAATATATATATATATAAAAGGAAAAGAAAAAGGAAAAGGAAAAGAAAAAGAAAAAAAAGCTTAGAACAATTCTCACAATCAAGAGCATTATGCATAACCCTTTTCATTGAAGCTTAGCAGAGATCACAACCAACTTGGTTTTGAAATTGCAAAATTACCCACTCTGCACATAGTTCTAGAATCCTAAAATAAAACAAAAGAAATTAAGAAAACAACTCTGTCAAGCCAGACCAAGATGCATAACCCTTTTTGTTCAAACTCGGTACAGAAAACCGTATGCCAATTTCCTAATTAAGAAGCCCCATTAAAAATTTGTGGCATTCTAGCCATGCTGTTAGCATATTTGTGGCACTCTAACCATATCCCTTTTCCTAAATTGATCATATCTTTCAATTCAACTTGTCCTGTCTTTGTATCCCAGCGAAACAACCTCGATGTGCTATCACGATCCATCAGCCGCACAACGAAATAAACAAACTGCCCATCAAAGCCTACTGGAAATATTAAGTCTCTTCGGAAGAAAATTTCAGACTGGATATTGCAAAGCGACTGCAGGCCATGACAAAAGTTAAACGCATCCAACTTTCCGTCCCAATTCAACGAATGTAGCCTATCCCAGCACAACCCTCCAGTTAGTCTCCACACCTCGATCCCACCAACACAACTATGACAAAACGTGATTTCACCAGCGTAGACTCCTACATGAATCCTATCTTCTATCGTCGGCAACACTACGGACCCTGCTAAATCCCTCTTTGTATCATACCATAGAAGGTACTCTGAACAACACCAATATATCACTCCCTTCGCACACACTGAATTAGCTGTAGCCCAATATACAGTTAAATTTACGCTCTGGCTTGAACGCGTCCATTTGCCAATGTCTGAATGAAAGACAGTAAACTGGTACAGGCAAACATCTTTATGGTAGGATAGCAGAGGTTGTACAAGTGTGAACCGATCCGGCAACTCGCAAGGTTCATAAGCAAGACCCACTTCATAGTAAGAAATTATCTCCCAGCCAACACTTTCTGGTATAAACACCATCTCTTTGGTAGCAGGATTACACACGCAGAGGGATGTCTTGCAATTGAATTCACCTTGAAGAAGAAGGAGCCCATTTGTGGAGGAGACGAGCTTGACGTTACCTGGGTTGAGGAAATTGAGGGACGGATCGGGGACACCTATCAATGCTGGGTCCGGAAAGAATGATAAGACGCCATCATTCATATACACAAAGCCACTTGATGAAGTGTCTGCTAAGCGAGACTGATCGGTGGCAAATTTCGCATTGGTGCTTATTAATGAATGCAATTCTTTGGAAAGGCATTTCAATTTGTTGAGGTATTTAAAAGGTAGACGAGGTAGGATATTTTTTTGAAGCAGGTGGTTAGGAAGATCTTTGTGTCTTTTGGAAGAAGAGAGAGACGCCATTCATGTATAAAAATAGTGTTGAGAGAACGAGAGAGAGAGAGAGAGAGAGAGAGAGAGAGAGAGAGAGAGCAGATTATGGGTTATTTATAAAGAATCATGAATTGACATATATGAAAAAGTTTATTTTGGATAATATTCAGAAAATTAATAAAGAGGAATGCTGAATATAGCGATCAATATTTGTTAATGTTCTTATGTCTTCCTAAAAAATATCAAAATATCCTATTTAATTTGTTTTTAAAACCTTGAAGAAACTGCTATTTACTTATTTTTAAACTAGACCTTCTATTAATAATTAAATTGACCTTTTTATTGTTCATCTAATTCCAGACAACCTAACTAGAGAGATTAAATTAAGAAAATTCCTAAATATGAAACATATGATACATGTTCAAAGACTAAATTGTTACAACACATGCAATATTGCATGTATTAATGCAAGCGTTTTAAGGTAGCCAATGTTCATTTTGACATTATTTTCTAATCAACTTGCATAATTCTTAAGTCATAGGTTATCTAGTGGGACACACATGGCTATGAATACATTAGATCATATGGTTGTGATTAACTAAGAACAATATCCTCTCTAGTTTGCATCACGTATTAAATGGATATGAATACATTAAGTACTTACAATTGTGTAAAGAGTATGGGTTCAAATGCCTCATGTCTTTCTTATCTCAATCATGCCTCATATATATATATTTTTTTCAATGTCTAAATAGTTGATTCGAACAACTCAACTTGATATCTATATTAAAATGTGGTTTGAGACAAAAATTTATATATTATTTTTAAATTTACTATTTTTTTAGATAGGAACAATATTACTATTTTTGGATGGTTCGGAATCTATTGAAAAACTCTGATTTTATAACTATCTACAAAAATAGTACAAAAATTGTAAAAAATAGCCTCCATGCACATTTTAATATAGAGATCATGTTAAGTGGTTCACATGGACTATTTGGACATCAAAAGAAAAATAGAAATGTGAGGCACCATTGAGGCATGAAAGACATAACACGTTTGAACACTACTCTTTTGTAAATATTTGAAATTATATGTACTTTTGTATATATGAAGAATGACAAAACCCTTGAGGCTTGTCTAACCATTAATGTTGAGTAAACAATTAGAAGTTTTTCTTAAACTAATTTATTCGTCGTAATTCAATTGCATAGGCTTGTTATTGGGTCTTTCAATGACTCAAAATAATATTATTCTATGGAAAAAAAAATTGTACATGTTGTATGTAAAAACATGAACAGATGCATGCATGAAATAAATTATATAAGATTCCAACATTGGTGGCACGATGTATGCATGTCAAATATCAGAAATTTTGTCACCGATAAATGACTGATGATATATATCACTAAGAAAAACACAGAAATTAAGCTCAAAAAAGACCAAATTGAGTATTTAATTTTGCGTGGTGTGCGTTGCTGCGGACTTGTGCTTTGATTCTAAATAACCCTTAGCAAAAGTTGTTTTAAGTTATGATTTGCTATCAAATTCAGATTCATCCTTCAAGTGGGATGTAATCTATCAAAAAAGAGGTAAAATTCTGAAGTATATTAGATGGAGATCGTCATGATCAGTCTACTAATTGTATGTATACTATGTGAAATATATTTGATATGAACTGCTCAACATGATCTCTATATAAAACAAGGTTCTAAATAGCGTTTATCGCGTCATAGCGGGGAGCCTCGAAAAAAAGCTATAGCGAATAGCGACGCTATAGCGAAAGCTATTCCAAATAGCGTTTTTAATTTTTATAAAAATTATTTTATATATTTGTACTAAATATCAACATTATTTAGTCTCATAAAACAATAAATAATATCAAATTGATTAAAAAATTATAATATTCATATTGAACCAATACAAAGTCCAAATTGCGACTCAAAATATATATAGTAATACTAATATCATAAATTATCGATCTTTTTCTATTTAAAATATCTTCAACATCATAACATAATTTATCTTTTTTCTATTTAAATTTCAAAATAACCTAGAAATTGAAAAGAAAAAAAAATCATACTTCTAATAAAATAAACAGATGATCCTTGAAGAAATTCTTGTTAGTCCCTAAAATTTCCATAATTTAGCAATTATTTATTTGATTTATCATCAGTTAAAAAAAAACCAACAGCAAAATAATAAAAATTATTATAGCGGACTTGAATTTGATATAATGTAATATTCATCAAAATTAAACAATATATATTCACCATTTATTTATTTTAAAGCTCATATAAATTGAAAAAAAAAAGCAAATGTTGCATAGCGTGTGCTATTTGCGCTACACGCTATACGCTATAGCGGACCGTTATTACCGCTATAGCGTCTGTAGCGCAAATAGCGTGTTTTAATGCCATAGCATAGCGTTTGGTCTCCAAAAACGCTATAGCGCGCTATTTAGAACACTAATATAAAATGTAGTTAGAGGCCAAATTTCACTTTTGTTAAAAAAAAATTACTATTTCTTTTTAAGTAGGTTGTGAACTACTTCTAGATAGTCTATAATTTTTATATTGGGTGATTTTCTCTTTATTTTAAAAAATAGCAAAAAAAAGTTTTCAAAAAATACAAAAAAATTGATCCTAAAATATATTTCCATATGTAGATCATGTTAATCGGTTCAAAGAATATATATGCTATTATACATGTCACTACTAGAATTTACAATATTTCCCACGGTATGAAATGTGATTTCCCACGGTAGGAAGGGTCCATGGAAAAGAATTTGCGATTTCTGACACACTCCATTATTTCCAACGGTAGACCTATGGAAAAAGTAGCACATGGAAATCTCTCATGTCTGCTGATGGAAATGCTTTCTATTTGCCGTTGGAAATACTAATGCCTGACCCATGATCCGCCAAACAAACTAGATATTATATTTTATTGCAAGTTCATGGAAATGCCTCTCCCCATACCGTTGAAAATACTAATACCTGACCCATGACCCACCAAATAGACCAAAAAATTATATTTTATTGATAGTTCATGGAAATACCTCTCCCCATACCGTTGGAAATACTAATACCTGACCCATGACCCGCCAAACAGACCAGATATTATATTTTATTGATAGTTCAAGGAAATACCAGATACTATACCCTAAGAAATGTTTTATTCATCCAGTTTACATTATTTTATGTTAGACTTATTATTTCCATGAGACTTCCGTTGGAAAAGCTTATTTCATGGAGACAGAAACATTTAAGTTTATTTGATATCTCCCTTTGTAGCAATAAAAATAAATCACAGCATACAACAAGCAGTATTTAATTGTGATATATAAAATGAAACACTACAAATTAAAAATATAAATTTTGGTATTTGAATTAAACTGATCTATTTAATTTAGATACAAAACATTTTCATAAATACAAGCAATACATAAGATCTTCCTTTGAAAGACTCTTGTGTCCTCCTACAATATATGTTTTTAAACACACGAGTGTTAGTAAATGAGTAAAATTAGTTCCAATTAGTAAATAGTGATAATTAGCAAACAGATTCTTGTGTTTAATCTACAACTTCAAGATAATTTAGGGATAATAATTAAGAATCTATTGAAGGTAAAATTCATTATTAATTAAGAGGCATTACCACGCAATTCTAGTCGAGACCTTTGTGTTCTCTTCCCATGAGCAAGTATAGGCTTAGGTGGCTTCCCTGCATATCAGTAACTATTGTTAGCACCTAAAGCATGATATAGTGTCTAAAATTACATTGGGTTGAATTGATTCTAAATCATCGATTCGTAAGATGTATCTAAAACACAAAGGCCTCAACCCTTAATTTCTTCAACAATTCAAGTAAAATGAGCCTCATAAAGTAAAACAAGATTGCAAAAAGGAGTTTTATTTGGAGAAACTTCATTTTACAAGGTCTTTCTAAATGATGTTAGGTAGTTCTCACATTTTTCTCACATTTTTAAGAAATTTATTCATATGGTTTATATTCAATTTTGCAACAACAATCCAACAGTTCATGATTTTTTTGACAACCTGATTTGTTATTTTCATACCAGACAAACTACTACACCAATATTTTTGTTCTTTTTATGAAAATGTGTGTGAGAACCTGATCTACATGCATGATTTATTGTGGGATTTTTGAAGATACAAAAATCTGACTGGTAGAGTGATTTCTAAAGTGAAAATTGAGGTACTAGCTTTCTACCTTGCAGGACATAACAGAAAAAAAAAATTTAAAAACTGAGATTCAAAAATAGCTAGAAAATAGTAGACAAATCCTAAAAATGCAAAGTTTAATATCAAAATACTTGGCATGATGTGTTCTATAACACTGCAAATTGGCATGGACTAGTTCTGTCCCTAGCTATTTCAGATTTTCTGATTTGTCTTCAGGGGCATTTTGGAGTATGTTTGTACCAGTCATGCCTCACATCCATTTCCTTTCTTTTATTTGCTGGTCACTCGTGCCTAATATGTAGTGTTGATGTTTAGACACTGTTTGAACATGGGGCATGACTTGGTTCAAACATAAAGACTGTTTTAGGATTTTAACTTTCCATTTTCTTTACTAACTGAAATGATTTTAACATTCCATTTATAAGAGGACTGTCCAAAACTTGCAAACTATCATGTTTTTTTGCTCATCATTGACACAGTATAGAAGTACACGGGATGTACTTCGTGTCTTCATTTGCTTTTACATTTGTAGGGTGCAGGTGAATTTTTTTATAGCTATTCCAGATTTTTTTAATATGACTACACTTTCGATCATCCTTTCTAATAAAGACAGGATTCTCAATTGCTAAGTAGTAACTGGTAAGTAGTAAGTATGATATCAACTTGTTACTTGGCAGTGTCTCTAATTAACAAAGCAGATATGCCATTTCATCAGCTAGTAAATATGATATCAGCTTGTTCACATTTGTAGGGTCTCTAAGGCACATACCTAAAAGGCTCGATTTGTGCACTTATGTCATTTCATCAAACACCTTGTGTGCACATGATCAAACATCGGTATACAACCAAAAAAATAATAATAATGTACAACAAGGAACTCTCAATATTGAGCAATACTAAGCAAAAATGTCAGCTTCGATTTGTTTGATGTAGTTCTATTCGACTTGTATTTATTTTTAAATGCATACAAAACACTTCTTCCCATTTAGGCATTTCCACAAATACCTTCTATGCAACACATTGTTAGTTCCTAAATTGATGAAAACGCATAAAGGTAAAACAATAGACTACCAAAGATTGCAAATCTGGATCTACGGTAGCATCCACCGACCTTGTTTATCCTGGCCGACCTCGGGTTCACGAGCACACGCAACATAGTCGAACAAAAATTGGAATTAAGCCTTGGACTGGCTTGAGAAAGAGGGACACGCAGTAAAGAAAAAGAGAGAGATGATGGAATAATAGTAGAAATAAGATTTGGCGGCAGCCAAAAACTGTGGAGGCAAGTTGCAAAAAAATTAGCGGGAGTCCAATATTAGGCGGGGATCTAAGAAGAGAGTCCAAAATGTTTGGCGGCAGCCAAGAGAAGAGAGAACCTGAGTTCCAGAGAGCATTTACCATGGATACACATACCCACAATTTTATATAACCTGAGGTAACATAGTATTTATATTCAGATCAGGACCGTATGATCAAAATAAGCACAGTTATTAAAGGATCCAAGTGATTTCATCTAAGACAGATCTAAACAGAAATAGTATGTTACCTCAGTGAAATGGACCTCCTGCCCATAGCCCCTTCAATGGAGACATCCATTGGTAATCATGACCCTTTATCATCCATCAAACGACTCATATCAACAGATGACAAAAATAGTGATTTTTGTACAACAAATGATATGAATAAATTCCTAAAAAAATATTTTCTATATTTATACATCCCATGTGACCATATAATGTTTGTAATTGTCAATTTCATATAATTTCATCAATATTTGTCCATTAAAATTGAGCTAATAATTGTGGACCGTTCATTTTTGTATGAGTAATCAACGGTCGATTTGCAATGAAATAACGCATAATTTCTTTTAAAATGATCAAGTTAGTTTCATAAACATTAAAAACAATTTTTTTTTGGAGTTCCAACAATTATAAGCTTCGATCCAATGTGTATTATCTATAGCCCTACGATATTGTTATATTCCGTCGATCAGATGGATGTGTAAATGAACATCAAATTAGATCAAACTTACCAACAATGAAATTAATGGAACAATCTTTGATTTGAACGGTTCCGATTGACCAACGGGTGACGTTTGTCTTTATTCCTTCATTAACTCACCCAACAAGAGTTGATGTTCTATAGTATAGTATGTTTGACACAAGTCATCGATGCAACATGCATATACAACTATACAATTTAATTTGTCAAAATTATTTAATAATGCAATTAAAATGTTCTAGCATTGTATTTTGGTATAAATTTTATTAATATCATTTTAATAATTGCTATTTTATCAATCCGATAGTAAAAATATTGAAATAGTTGAATTTATAAAAAATAAAACCAACATCAATTATTATTCATAAATATTTAAACATATATGTACCATCAATTATAATATTAATTTGGCCATGGAAACTGTAAAAAATTTAAAAATATATTTTTTTTAGAATTTTTTTGTTATCTGTTATGCATGTATGCATTACTTAATTTTATTTTGTTTCATTTTCACTTCCCTCTCAATTTCCCCTCGCAGCTTTGAAATTTGGAGTAATTTTATTAACAGAGTAGTTTTGATTTTATACAATGCACGACCTATATAAAAAGAGTATCCAATATATTTAACATACTGCATTGAAGCTTAAACTGCTCTATTAATATCTGTACTTAGAAACTTTTTTATTCCACATCGCATCCAGAGAGGATTTAGGGAGCCGCCATCTCCCTTTACTCATTTCATTTCCCTCCGTCTCCCTCTCTCTCTGTCTCCGAGGGTTTTCAAAATCATTTAAAATCCGACTTAGTTTCTCTCTTTCTTCTTCTTACCGTCCTCCCCACTTCTCCCCTTTCCGATCTAGAACTGCGCCTCAAAATCGAAAGGAAGGGCTTCAAGGCTATCATCCCCGTCCCGTCCCCCCTTTCTCCTTTGAAGCATCGCCGACTGGGCTAGAGAGGTCCGGCAATTAACACCTTTGCTTCTGTACGAAGCTGAGCAATGGCAAATGAGCAACGGCAACGACGACTGGACTACAGGTGCCTCATTGTATTTGTGTTAAATTTTGGGTAACCCTAATTTTTCTGATTTTTTAATCTGTGCTTCTTTCTTTTGCATAACTGGGAGCAAGTTGGACTAATCTGGTACAAACAGGAAATTTACAAGGAGCCAGGTTCAATCCTTTCTTCTATTTTGGATGGACACTATATATGCATCTTTGTTGACATTATTTTAGTTGAAGTCATTAGACATCAGAATCACTTTAGTAAGACATAAATGATGAGAGGAAATATAAATTATTTGACAATTGTAGTTTGGTACTCAATACCTAAAATCTCCTGTATGTTTGTGTATATCCAGGTCAAATAATACCTCTATAGTCTTTCGCAAGAGCACTCTCAATAGAGAAAATGACCCCAAAAGAGCCAAGAAATAAAAGGCAATAGAAACAAAGGGTAAAAATGTGGTTGATGTGGTACTGGTACACACTGGCCAGTATATTTCATCTCATATTGAGTAGCACATTACCAAATTTAGGCATCATAGTTATTTGCAAATATAAAGAATGAACAATTTCCTGCACACCACTGATTTTTTTTAAATATATGTTCAATGTCCTGTGTACCACTGGAAAATGAGAAACCTCTAACACAGTGCTCTAAATTTACTTTCAACTCATCTCTTTTCAGGTCTGATTTTGCTCGTCTCTGGATACAAAGCGAGTTTAAATAGTAATTTTTTTTGCTGAATTGTAAATTGTGAAATTGGTGTCTTGATAAAAATGCAGCTCTTTTTGTCTATTTCACAGTATAATGAAATTGGTGTCTTGATAAGAATGCAACTCTTTTTGTTTATTTCACAGTATGCTTTTGGTTTTGTTGTTGAAGTGGGAAAAGTCATGTCTGATTGGTGTATGGTTTTAGACAATAGGTATCTCTAAGGATTATAGCACCAAGTTCAGTGGGTATGGTACTTGACACAAAGTAGATAGTGCCATGGTTAACATTGCAGTTGATGTTTTTGGCTTCTAATGGAACTAGTATCCTTGCATACCTTTTTGTACATTAAATGATGTTCCTTCAATCCTCCAGCTGTTGGAAAGTTTCCAAATAATAGGAGTGATTCAAAAGATTCTCTTTTATATCATTAATAGGCACCATTTGACTCTATGTTCATTACTTCATTTTTCTTTAACTATGTATTATTTTTGAGCTTTTCTATATTTCTTTTTCAGGCTGTGTCTAGCTTTGTGATCATGCAACTACAGTTGTGTTCAGTTTTATTTACTCTCTTTGGGTACTCGGACTCATTACTTTGGTAGAACTATTCTTCATGGAGGTGCAGGGGTTAGTTTTTTTTTTATTCCACTGTTCTTCCTGGTCAAAGGTAATTAAATATTCAGGGAAGAAGTCTATTTCATCTAGGGCACTTTTTGTTGGTGGTACATATCAAGGTTGGCACTTTTTGACAGTTCTAGACATAAAACCTTCCTATGTTGTTCCTGTACAGGACTAAATTTTACAATTTATCAAGTAGTTCACCCTCTAATTTATACAGTTCTTATTTTTGTTTTGTTTTGATTAAATGTTTACAGTACAAGGCAACAGGCAGAGGTTGTGGTGGAGCACATTAAATTTGCTGACAATTACCGGCTATATTCACAGAGCCATTTTGTTAAAGCGTATGCTCTTTTACTTGATAGCATGTTAATATTTGCTGGAACCATGATAAGATATAGGATTTCTTTAACTTAACTATTTATATTTCTTGGTGTGCTTCAGATTTCTAATGTGCCAAAATATGAGCTGTAGATATTAAATCAAGCTCATGCATATTCAATCAAAAGGTTTAAGTGGGAATTTACCTAATTTTTAGGTGCCACTTTTAACTTAAGAAAATCCTAATGTTACAAATCAGCCTTATGTTGTCATCTCCAAATTATAACACTTATGTTTGCATATTCAATATTTAGGGTCAAGGTCCCACTCCTCAACCAACTCGGGAAGTAGTTTCACATATGCAGATGAGCAACTCCCAGGTAAGGAGTTCTACATAAGTTTTACATAAATCTCTTTATTTAGAGTGATTAGATTGATTCCAATGCTTATAGTTCAAAATTAAGAATTTCAGGGTGGATATGCAAAATTGACATCCATAACAATAACGTATTGTTTCTTTTTCATGTGATATATATAGGGTAATACTTCTTCTAGACTGCCAAATCAGGGATTCCAACCACTCTTAAATCAAGCTAATGTTGAAATAGATGACATACACACAAATGAAGCTGCAATGGGCCAATTGTGCGGGCATTTTGTCTACAATGGGAACCATCCCTTCTAATGCAGAAAATTGCACGTTTTAAGACTTAATATATGTTTTAGAAGTTCTAACAAATTAACATTCTTGGGGTAAGTTATCTTGTACATTTTGGTTAACTACTGGTGGGTATATTTTAGTGTAGTTAGAAGTGCAATATGGTATATTTTGGTATATTTACAAGTGCAATATAGTTCTGATTTTGTAATGTGTTTTGCACATTTTGGTACAATGTATGAAAATTATGTTATGTTAATGCTTATTAAATGCTTTTCATAAATTTATATATAAATGTTTTATTGTTTATTTGTTTCAATGGGAATTAGTGGGGAATGTAATGGATTGTACTTGATTGGTACAGGGAGGATTGTAGATGAGAGCTTATCTGTACAATGTTATTCAAGTTATTTTCGTGGGTATGTCCAGGGAATAAATAATACTCTTGGAAATACAACGATGGGTCCCACGCACGTTGCCGTTGGAAATAAACATGTGGTCCCACACCCGTTTGCCTTGGAAATACAAGGGTAGGTCCCACATTCGCTGCTCTAGGAAATACTTAGGTGGGTCCCACTCACGACCCTTGGAAATACTCCAGACAGTTCCCAGGCGTAAAAGTATTTCCAACGGTCTTTTTTCCATCGGTGTGCCCATGGAAAATATAAAAAATGAGTATTTCCCACGGTGTCGTCAGAAATAATCACTATTTCCTTCGAGGGTTGTTGCCACGGTAGTATTTCCAACGGTATCCGATGGAAATGACGATTTTAGGGCTTTTTCCAACGGTATGCCTATGGAAAAGCCGATTTTCTACCTAAGGAAATATTGTGAATTCTAGTAGTGTGTTACTATAGGTGAAAACAAAGCAGATAATATCAGTTTGCATTCAATCTGTATTCAAAAATTAAATACAGATATTAGATATTGGAATGTCAGTGCGGATGAGGAGACAGATATGGTTTTTAAATTTGAAGTATCCGTATTTAAATAGTAAATATATATCATAAATATTAATATATTTTTATTATTTATCATTATAATTAGAAAAATATTATGAACACTGGTATATTTTTAATAATATTTATATTTTCTTAAATAAATATCTGATCTGGTCCTTATTTGTATTGGTATTCTTCTAATATCCAATATATCCGTATTTGAAAAATATATATATATATATGGTTTTACCACTATGTCAGTGTGGTTTCCATTTCTAGTGTATTTGGTTATTAGATATTATTGGATATTTTTTTCCGTCTCCTATGAACATTTAGAATTTGGTTGTTTTTTTTTAGTTAGGCAAATAAACATGAAAATTTGAAAATTTGAAATTTCTGTTTCAACATCCCTTTTGTACTTTGCTTCGTTTGGTTTAACCGAACAAATGGAACTTACTTTGGTTTGGTTTAATTAGTTGATAAATTTAATTCGGTTGGTTCGGTTCTATTTTTGAAAACCAAATAAAATTTTGTTTGCCTATTTAATTTCAGTTTTAACCGAACCGATGAACACCTCTACCTGGTTGGTCTATGGTTGGGTTGGGTATGGAGTTGAACTTTGACAATAAAAAATCTGTCTTAATCCAACCCATTCATTTTCGGTATTAAACCATCTTTTCAAGATCCGATAAAGATCCAATAAAGAAGTGATACTTCTAAGTAAATGATTTGTGTAAACATCAGTCTCCCATCTCCCGCTCTCACACAGACAGATTGAGAAGAGCAAAACAAGATGAAGAGAAAACCTCAAATCAAAATGGCGAAAGAAAGAGAAACATCCGATCAAGATGACGAGATGGTGTCTCTCTCTCCAAGAACAATCTACCAGAAATTCTCTTTATCACCTCCTTTACTCCCATTCTCTCTCTCTTTGTGGTGCATATTTTTTTTAATTAAAGAATAATGAAAGAATTATATCTGTGGATTTTTTTTTAATGCTCTCCAGGTGTCAACCGCCTCTGCCTTCACCTCTGCCGCCGCCTCCACCTCCACCTCCTCCAGTGATCCAGCTCTCCAGGTAATTCTCTCTTTCTTTCGTCCCATCCTTTTGTTCCTCTTCTCCCCACTCTCTCTCCAAGAACAATCTACAAGACATTCTCTTTATCACATTATTAGTAAACTCTTGATTTTCACAAATCAGGGATGAAAACATTCTTGTCAGCACATTGCTGTGTACCCACTTCTTGCCTTCTCCTTTTAGTGCGTTTTTTTTTTTTTTATAATAGAAGAATAATAGAAGTATATCTGTGGATTTTTGGTTTATGGAGATGTTTTCTTTGGGGTTGAAAATTTCAGAAACTTTGGAAATTAATAGAAAATCAAAATTTTATTTGTTATGTTGATCTGGTGTTATGTTTACTAAAAGCTGAAATGATTAAAAGCCCCAAATCAAAAGAAGACGCACCAAACCAGAACTTCCTTTTCTTAAATAAGCTGAACCGCAGTACGTTCATCTCTGCCATTCCCTATGCAAACTGGTTCTAGTGCGAAATTAACCCAACAGAAGCAAGAACACTCCGGAGGTTGTTCAGGGATTTCAAAGCGAGACGAGCTGGCATTTTGAAGGCTCTCACAACAGGTAAGTCTTCAATTTACTGTCGTGCTTTTTTTTTTTTTAGTTACAAAATTTTGCATGAAACATTGTAATTAGTATAGTCTGTGCATGGTTTATTATTACATTGTTGTAATTTAGTGGCATAGCACTCAAGATACCTTTAGTCTCTGAGAGTTTTAGAAATGTACAACATAACACCTGTTATCTTTGTGATCTCTCTAATTGAGAGGATTGAGGTTGTATGATTAGAGAGAGAGAAGATACAAGCCAATCTTTAGTTAATCGTCAAGCAGCAACGCTTAATTACTTTTATCCTTCCTGAAATTTTCATGTGGAAGTTACAAATTTATTTTTTTAAATGTAAAATGCCACTATAAAGGTATTGTTTTGCAAATTTGTCAGATAATATATTTGGTAGGCAAATTAAGATGCCTTTTGTTTTTAGTCTGAAACTTTTAAGTATGGCTTTTGTTTAGTATTTTACTTGTTGAGTTTAAATTAAAGTTTTAAGCGCCAGTACTTCTAAAAAGTTTGGTACATCCCTTTATTGTTCATTTTCCCCTCCTATTTTTCTAAACTGTAATTTTGAAATCATATTTTAGTGTTGTTGCCATTATAATTATAATTTATTGCCTTTTTCTATCCTCTTTGCTATTTACCTTTAATTTCCATATCAATTTTTTTTTGCAGATGTCGAAACTTTCCACAGCTTTTGTGATCCTGGTGAGTGCTGTTATAATGATTAGAATTTATTTGTTGATGACATCTCCAAAGAGATTTGCATGCATGTTGCTATTAGGTGTAGAAGAGTGTGATAAGAGTTATTTATTTAATTTGGTTTTACTTACATGATAAACTTGGTTTTCATCAATGCTTAATAATAGATAAACGCTGAGGCATGTTACACATTCCAATCTACACATTGTTTGTTATAGCATTATATACCTATATGGTAGTTTTCCCTTGCAAATAAAATTTCCTCTCTCATTGTTTAAATAATATTTAGATAAGGATGATTTATATTTATATGGGCTCCCAAATGGGACATGGGAATTGAAGTTGCCTGGGAAGCTGCCACCAGCCATGCCAGAGCCAACTGTAGGTATTAATTTTGCCAGAGATGCCAAGGGAAGAAAACATTGGCTTGCCCTTGTTGCTGCGCACAGTGATTCATGGCTAATAGCTCTCACGTTCTACTCAGGGTGCGATTTGGGAAAAAACAGCAGGTGATAATCAGAACTGTAATATTAACAAACATTTTGTACTACAACTATGCAAATTACAAAAGTTCCAGGTTCTGCATGACTGTTCTTATTGAATCCATATCAAACTGCAATAAACCATAGGATGATTTTTTCTAGTACTTGATCCTTCTTTGGATTGTTATATTACTAGCTTTTTGTTGGCACTGTATTTCATTTACTTAAAGACACTACACTATATTAGATAAATGTTTATTAGCATAATTGTATGTTTGCATGTACAGGAAGGAGCTATTTAGCATGATCAATAATTTGCCAACGATTTATGAAGTTGTAACGGGAGCTGAAGAGAAGCCATCAAATGAGAGCACCCCTAAGAAGATTAGCAAGTGCAACAAGTCTGCATCTGAACTGATGGTACATGTATATTTAAAATATTCAGTTGTCTTATGGAACAATTGCATTTATAAATTAAATATTTACTTCCACAAATTGAGAAATTTAATCGATGAGTTTTAATGAACATACAACATAGCACCTGTGAAGAAAATGAGAGAGGGATTCTCAATTATCTTTTCATTGTTCTTTTTGTGTCTGGTTCATATTTAACTTTATCCTATGGTTGTGCAGATGAAATTTGCTCTTTTGTACTTGACACAAATATTTAGGTTTTATTGTACTTATGTTTGGATGTTTTGCTGTAACAGCCGCCTCCCAAAATGGTCCCGGAAGCATAAAAGGTTGTCTGGGGGAATTAGGATTTCAAGTGGGTAAGATGAAGAAGTGAGTAATTGACACATTGTTGTTTGGTCTTCTAAGTGTTTTCATTTTGTGGATGGATTGTTTGTACATTGTTTGGTCTTTGTGGAATGGTAGGCCATGTATTGAGCTCTCTGGCCATGTATTATGAAAGAATGTTGAACTATATTCAAAGTAATATCAGATTTGTTCTCACTTGCAGTTATATATTTTACCTGGTTAGTTTCCCTTTCAATAATGGGTATGCAGTTTACTGGGATTTGGTCTAACAGTCTATACTTCATTAAGAAAATATTATTGTTAGAAAGTTAATCCAATTTATTAGTGGATATTATTAGACATGCTTTTGTTGCAAGTTAATAAAGAAATTTAATAATGCTTGCCATCCAGGTTTTATAAGAGGAAAGACTAATAATTGAACTGCTTGACATCCAAGTTTTCCTACTGGCTTCACCATTACTTCTTTAATTTTAAGTTTGTTTTGCTGTAAGTAAAATTACAGTTACTTGTTTTGATACGATTTGGATGTACATTAACATTGCCTTAATAATCATATTCGAGGATATGTTGCTTGGTTGACTATACATTCTAGAAATTAATATAAATAAAAATGTGATATACAACCCGTCAAGATAACTAAGTAAAAACTAGATCTGACACGGTTCAAAAAACCCTAAAGACTGGGCAGTATATTATTGGAAGAGGCACGAAAAACTAAAAAAATCCTAAAGACAATTTCTACACAGCATGTTTAAATTAAATTTCGAGAATGTCGAACCAAAATGTTTAAAGACATGTGTAGAAGATAAAACTTAGTTGTGGCACTTGCGGTTTGGTCATCTCAATTTTGATGACTTGAAAGAATTAGAAAATAAAGGAACGGTGAAGGGCATATCAAAAATAGACCACTGTGACAAATTTTGTGAATGTTGTCTATTAGGGAAGCAGCAAAGAAACTATTTTCCGAAGGAAGCAAGTTATCGTGCAAAAAAGATGATTGAATTGGTACATACAGAAATATGTAGTCCAATCACTCCGAACTCTTTTGGTAATCACCGATATTTTCTTACTTTTCTTGCTGACTATTTCCAAAGAACTTGGGTTTATTTTTAAAGAAATAATCAGATACTTTTTCACTTTTTAAGAAGTTTAAAATGCTTGTTAAAAATTTGAGCAGTGTGGGCATAAAGACATGGATGTCCGATAGGGGTGGTGAATTTACATCAAAAAGTTCATGAATATTTATGATGAGAAAGGTATTAGAAGGTTCTTAACATCCTCTTATTCACCATAATAAAATAGAGTAGAAGAAAGAAAGAACCGGACCATATTAAGGTTAATAATTAATTCAATTATTGTAATTATTACGTCTTTTTGAAAAAATTTCTAAGAGTCGACTTCAAAACTTATTTCATAAACAACTAGTTTAGAGATTTATATTTCTGATTTAAAGCATATGATATATATTTTAAACTCATTATTACAAAGCAGAAACAATTAATACTCATTAATTTCAAATAATACGACAAATAAACAACCTTTTGCACAACAACTCGGGAAGAATATCACTTTCCCAACAATGAAGAAATTAAAAAAATTAAAAATAGAAAAATAGAGTCACGTGACATACACACACTAGAGTGATAAAATAATTTGCTGTAAAAAGAGAAAAAAATGCGAGCAGTATATATGATATACATAACTGAAGCCTTCAATTTCCATATTAAGAAAAACTGATTCATAAATTAGCAACAAAGATTAACAAAGTCAAAGTGTGATTACCCATGCAACTATTAGTTTATATTTTATATTAAAGAAATAAAAATAGATAAAGTATTATCAATTTAATTTATCATTTTTCTTTTATTAAAAACTAAATCTAAAATTTGTTTTTAATTATAGTAGAAAACTAAAAGTTGTGGTTATTATAGAAAATCAAATGTATTGCGGAATTAGCTTTGAAATCATATTATTTTATTGATTATCCTCTAATATCCTCTAATAAGTAAATATTATTGATTGTTTCGTAATAAGTGTTATATTTGTTAGATTAATATAAAATTATTTGATTGTAAACCGTCTACACATTTAGTTATAGCTTTTGCATTTATATATTGTCAAAAGTGAACTCATAACTTAAGCGTGAATTTATCATGCAATAAACACAATTTTCTATATGTGTGTTTTCAGAAAGTTGTATGAATTAGCTTTGGCAAGGCAAAGTCCTTATGTTGCTGTCCGTACACTTTTTTTTTATTGTCGTATTTAGAATTTAATGTTTATGGTTCGGACAACAAAAATAATTAACTAGTTGATTGACATAAAAACAAAATCCAAATGTGATTATATTTTATGAGCACGTAATGAAAATCATATACACATTAATTTAAAAGTTTTATTTTAACATTTATATTTTAAATTTTGAGTTATTAACATATTAAAAATGAATACATGTATTGCAGATTGAAAGACAAATATGATATGCAAACTTTCAAGAAGAAAATAAGTAATATTAAAGTTTTTGAGGGGATACATAAAAAGAAAATATGATATACAAACTTAACATTTTGATAAGAACAGCTAAATATGAATAAATATTACAAGCATTTAAATATGATTACTTGAATTTTGTACCCATCTTAATAAATAATAAAAAAATCCAAAAAATGTAAAATTTGGTCTCCAAGCACATTTTATTGTAGAGATCACATCTAACGGTTTGGATCGACGATTTGGACTTTGAAAATATAAATAATGCTTGTTGTAACTCAAAAAATGTTGTAACTTGATCCCTCCTCATATATATATATATATATATATATATATATATATATAGAGTAAAGCTAGGGTGTGACATGCTCACCAAGAAAGTTTGGTGAGTATAACTCCAAAAATATATCGAATTGACGTCAAATGCCGAATCTAAACCGTTGAAATCCATGTACTTCATAAGTGATGCATCTACATGCAAAATTTTAAAAGGTTTGAATTTATTTGCTACACGGTCAAGTGGTCAAAGAAACGAACATTTTATTATAAGTTATTTTATATTTCAATTTTTATTATTTCTTTGACTACTTGGCCGTGTAGTAAATAAACTCGAAACTTTCAAAATTTTGCATGTATATGCATCACTTATGAAGTACATGGATTTCAACGGTTTAGATTCGACATTCGATGTCGATCTGATATACTTTTAGAGTTATGCTCACCAAACTTGCTTGGTGAGCATGTCACATCCTAGCTTTACTCATATATATATATATATATATATATATATATATATATATATGAGGAGGGTTCAACTGCACCCAAATGCACCATATCTTTCAAATTCTTTTTCTTCGTTTTCAAAGTCCGAATAGTCAATCCTAACCGTTAGATGTGATCTACATATTAAGATGTGCTTGGAGACCAAATTTTACATTTTTTGGAATTTTTTTACTATTTATTAAACCACTTTGAAAATCATTGGTTTTACATTTGCTGGGACCATTGGATCAGCGATTTTCAAAGTGGCTTAATAAATAGTAAAAAAAATTTAAAAAATGTAAAATTTGGTCTCCAAGCACATCTTAATATGTAGATCGCATCTAACGGTTCGGATTGACTATTCGGACTTTGAAAACAGAGAAAAAGGATAGGGTGTATTTGAGTACACAAAAATTTGGGTGCATTTGAACCCTCTGCTATATATATATAGAGAGATGGACTATGGTGCATTGCAATGCATGAACCCCCTTATGCATTGCACTATAAATCACGGATTTAAAGTCTAAACAACCAATCCGAAACGTTCATCTTGTTCTTCATATTAATATGTGCTTGGGGACCAAATTTTACATTTTTTGAAATTGTTTTACTATTTATTAAGCAATTTTGAAAGTCGCTGATCTGATGGTCTAGAAAATTTTATTGTTTTTACTGCACAGCAAAACAATAATTTTTAAAAATGCTTAATAAATAGTAAAAAAATTCCAAAAAATATAAAATTTGGTCTCCAAGCACATTTCAATATGGATTAAACATCTAACGGTTTGGATCAGTCGTTTGGACTTTAAATCCGTGATTTATAGTGCAATGCATAAGGGGGTTCATGCATTGCAATGCACCATAGCCCATCTCTCTCTCTTTCTCTCTCTCTCTATATATATATATGCAAGTCGATCATGAGCCTAAAAAAATAGACATCATTTATTTTTCAAGTACTTTATTTTACGAGCGTTAATATTTTCGGTGTATATGTGTTGCACGCACAAGAGAAAAAAAAAAGCATATCATATCGAAAGCTAAACACATATTTCAAATAATAAGAAAAACATATCATATTGGAGAATGAGGTATTCAACATCCGATGCCATCTGAGAAGTTTGCTAACAGGAGAATTGCGCGCTTGCAGTTGCAGAATTGCAAGATTGTCCCCTCTCGAGGAAGGGGAGGGGGACTTTGGTTATTGTGGGCGAATGAAATTTCGGTCACCATAGTAGAGAGTTCTTTTTCTTTTATCGTCGCAATTGTCCAATTTGGACCAGCGGCGAAGCCTTGGCTGCTATTCGCAGCATATGGCGAATGTGATGACAGAAGAAATGAGGAGATGTGGAATAAGCTTGCCAATTATGCGGCAAATTATAGTCTACCGGTCTGCGCTATCGGGGACTTTAATTGCATAACTGAGCAGCAAGAAAAACAAGGGGGAGATGCAAATTTAAAGCAAAAACACAAAAAATTCAGAGCCTTTCTGCAAAGATCGGGCTTATTAGACCTCGGCCATTCGGGGCCGGCTTACACGTGGGCAAATAATCAGAAGGGGCGTGCACTAATACTAGAGAGATTAGATAGAGGTGTAGCAACAGCAAATTGGGTTAGCCTCTTTCCAAACTCAAAAGTATTCCATCTACCAAACTACTCGAGTGACCACCTCCCAATCCTAATCCGACTTGAGACAAGGCCGAAAAGGAAGGTGAGGCAATTTCGGGTAGAACAATGGTGGTCCTCTCAAAGTGATTTCAAGAACCTATGTCAAAGGGTGGGAAGTGAAAAACATCAGTCTTGGGAGGAAATGTGCAACGGCCTCAAGAGGGAGATAAGGGCTTGGGAGCAAGGTGGAAAGGACCCAAATTGGGAAATCGAAAAAATTGAACAAGAAATGGAAGTAATGATCAATTCAACGCAAACCGAAGAAGTCAGAGGAAGGATAGCGGGTCTGCAAGCCCAATATCAGCAGTATCTGGCAGCACAAGAGGCTTACTGGTTGCAGAGGTCTCGCCTCAATTGGGATTTGCATGGTGATCAAAACACAAAGTTTTTTCACATGACAACAACAGTGAGAAGGCGTCGAAACAGAATCCAGGCAATCCAAAATGAGGCGGGAGAGTGGGTACTGGAGGAAGGAGAAATAAGGAGACTATTCGTCAACCATTTCAAAGAAATTTATAAAGCAGATCCCTCTGACAGGAAGGAAGAGATTAGTAATTTTTCGGAAGATATAAGGAGGAGTATAGAAAAGGTCCCTGACAATGCTTTGGAAGGCTTAGAAATGCTCCCAACACAAGAAGAAATACACTGGGCTGTTTTTGCACTAGGCCCAACAAAGGCGCCGGGCCCAGACGGAATAAACGCGGCACTCATCCAACAACAGTGGGAAAGTTTTGGCCCAACTGTTATTGCCGAAGTAAAGAGGTTCTTTGTAACCGGGATAATGAGGTCAGAAATCGGGCAGTCAAACCTAGTTTTGATACCAAAGAAGGAGACGCCACTGAAGGTTGCAGACTTTCGGCCGATAAGCGTATGTAACCTAATCTACAAGGTCATCTCAAAGCTATTAGCTAAAAGAATGCAGCCACTGATGGCGAAGCTAATATCCAATGCTCAAACCGCTTTTATCCCGGGACGAGAGATCTCGGAAAACATCATACTGTTAAGAGAGATAATCCATAGCTTCAAAAATCCGTTCAATGATGATGCGCAGTTTGTGCTTAAAGCCGATTTAGCAAAAGCCTTCGATCGGCTCGATTGGGAATTCTTATTCCACCTCCTGCCCCTCTACGGTTTTCCGGGAAAATTCTGTCAATGGGTGAGAGCCTGTGTCACATCCGCGAAATTTACAATCCTCCTCAATGGAAGCGGGGATGGTTTTTTTCTTCCAAGCAGAGGCTTGCGACAGGGGTGCGCAATGTCACCATATCTCTTCATCATTGCAATGGACCCCCTGTCAAGGACCTTGCAGAACCACCTCAACTCGGGTTATATTCGGGGTCTCCAGTTGGCAAGATTTGCAACCCCGATTACATGCTCTCTCTTTGCCGATGATCTCTTGCTCATGGGGAAACTTACTCAACAAGAGGTAGCAATGCTCCTCTTAACTCTTAACAAGTTTTCTTCTGTTTCAGGGCTTGCAATCAATCCTTCGAAATCAAAGGCATGGTTTTCATCAAACTCAACGGAGGAGGAGAGGAAAATACTACTGGACCTATTTCAAGTAGGTGTGGCAGAGATAGAGGAGAGATATCTTGGCTGTCCAATCGCAGTGGAAGGGGAGAATGCGTTCGACTACATAATCGACAAGTTTGAAAAGAGGCTAAACCATTGGAAGGCTAATTTCCTATCACATGCCGGGAGATTGGTCCTTATCAAATCGGTATTAGAAAGCTTGCCGATTTATGCCATGGGAACAATACTAATCCCCAACAAGGTAATTACAAAGCTCACCGCTATAGCTAGAAATTTTTTCTGGGGAGGACGGCACGACAAAAAAAGTATGGCATATGTCGCATGGGATGTAATAACCTTGCCAAAGGAGATGGGTGGGCTCGGTTTGAAAAGCCTCAGGGAAACAAATCAAGCCCTGATCATGAAGACAATCTGGAAGCTATCAACAGGGGTTGACGCTCAGTGGATCCAGGCTTTAAGGGCGAAATACTACCCTAGGGGGGCATTCTGGTCAATCCAGAGACGAACCAGATGTTCTAAACTCTGGAGACAAATCATGGAGCTGAGACCATTAATGGCACTACACACGGCATGGAAAATAGGCAGTGGTGAAAATATTCCAATCTACTCACAGCCTTGGTTCCCAAGATGGCAAGATTTCAAGGCTCTGACAGCACAGCAGAGGAATGCCACGGTTGCAACCTTACTAGATCCGATAACCCGCAACTGGAATTTCTATGCCCTACAGTCCCTATTTGGGTATGAGACAGCTTTGCAAATTGCCACAATGGAAACGGCGAGGCCGTCCCCACAACCTGCTACTGATACGCTCATCTTCACTTTTGCAAAAAATGGCATCTTTTCGGTAAGGAAAGCATACCAGCTACTCAAACAGGGAATGTGGAACCCTTCTGACAAGAAATTCTGGAGGTGGGTATGGAAGGGGGCCCAACTGACACCGAAATTGAGGGTGTTCTTATGGAGGGGAGTATATGGAGCTCTACCAGTCATGGCAGTACTAGCAATCAGAATCCGTCAGCTATCACCATTGTGCCCAATTTGCAAAAAAGAATCGGAAACGGTAATGCATGCTCTTTTCCACTGCGAATTTGCAAAACACGCATGGCGGGTCTCTTCTATGCCACTGAGAACAGAAACTCTAACTCAGGGGTTTGGAGAAACCATCCAAAACCTGACAAGCACACTAACAGAGGCACAGGTTAGCTCCTTTGTTTGCACAATGTGGGCGGTATGGAGAATGAGAAATGAAGCAGTACATGGCAAGAAAACCCAACAGATACCAGCCTTTAAAGCCTTCTATAGCAGAGAAATGGAAGCTTGCAACCTCAGGTTGATAGCAAAACCCATGCTACCAACGAGCCAACAAGGGAGAATTTGGCACAACACTCAAGAACAGGTGGCTGCAAGTGAAGTGCCTATATCCTCCTGGGAGTGTTTTGTAGATGGAGCATGGGATGAAGGGGGAAGGTCAGGCATCGGGGCATACATAATGTGTGAAGGAGTGATTGTGTACTGGATCTCAAAATCGGTACAAGCAGTGAACTCAAATCAGGCGGAAGCAAAGGGTGTATTGGAGGGTTACAAGTTGCTGGTACAAAAGGCAAGTGGGAAGGGCACGGTATTAACAGACTCTTTGGAGACTGTTACAGCACTTGAAAACAGCTTGCCAAAAATCAATGACTGGAGAACCTACGAGGACATTTGGGTTGCCTGGAAAATGCAATCGCAGAATTCCAACAATCTCAGAACAATCCATTGTAGTAGACAGGATCCAAGAATAGAAATAGCTCATAGGCTAGCACAACAGGGTAAAATGTATGGTTGGGACACCGGGGGTAGCAATGAACCGGTTTTTGAGTTACAGGAACTGATGTAGGCCTACGGGCCATGTAAGAACCAAAAAAAAAAAAAAAAAAAAAAGAGGGACGAGACAAATACTCTATTCGAGAGGGGCGAAAGAGAAACGCACGAGCGGAACAAATGTAGAGGGCCAACAATGCTGTATCAGAGAGCAGGTCTGGCCCTGGGCCCCAAAATCCAGCAAGGTCCCCAAATGTTCAAAAAAAAAAAGAAAAAAAAATATTGCATATGTTAAATTATTCAGGGCCGAATTTGTGCAAATAAAGAAGCCATTTCTACGGTCGAATTTTACAATCTCTTTTTGTCTTGGGCCTAATAAAAGAGGCATTTCTTCATTCTTTGTGACAAGTCAAACGAGAAGGAACAAAAAGGCATTTCTCGGCCATAACTTTCTAACGCAACAAACCTAAGATCTGGGAATTCCGCCATTTCTTTATTCTTTTTTAAATTGATTTACAGACAAACAAGGGATTGAGAGAAATTAAGAAACTTAGTTATTTTCACGAATCATGATCTCGTTCTGTGACAGTGTTGCAAGTTAAAATCTTAACTGAGCGAAGCAGAGACGGTGTATGATTGAGGTAAGGCCGGCATCGACACAGCATTTGGATGGGTAAGGCATGATGGAAACCGCGGCCTCTGGATTTGATTGTCAGCAGCTCAGCGCTACATCTGTCTCTTTACCTAGGTTTTATGCTTCTATTACTTCGTTTTATTTTTAATTTAAAACAATGTTTACTAGAAAATATTTATCAGGTAGCGAAAAAAAAAAAAACAGAAAAAGAGAGAAAGAAGAAAAAATAAAACATCAAAAGGGTTTTATTTAAAAGCTTTGGAAGAAAGTTAAACCACAAAATGAGTCTTTTGAAAATCAAGTAAAAAAAAATTTACATAAAGGATGTAAATTTTTTTTCCACCCTGGATCATAAAATTTTCAGAACTGACCATGTCAGAGGGGCGAGGTTGGGAGAAGAAAATTATGATAGGAGAGCCTTGAGCGTTTAACGGGCACTCAAATAGAGAAATAGAATGAGAAAGATAAAGGTATAATGGCCTTAAGTGAATTTTAAAGCCTTCAATATTGTTGTTTAACTACTTTTAGATATATTTAATATAATCTAGAATTAGATGCTAACTGTGTGAGTTTTTGCAATTTTGAAAGAAATACATATATTAATGTTTTTGAGGGGATACATGAAATTCTCCCTTAAGATTTTGGTACGAACAGCTAAATATGAATTATTACAAGCATTTAAATTTGACTACCTATTAAATTATAAATATATATAAATGCAAGTCATGAGCACCAAAAAATAGACATTATTTTTTTTTCCAACTACATTTTACGAGCGTTAATATTTTTTTTTCAACTACTTCATATTAGAAAGTTATGGGTATGGTTTATCGGTGTATATATGTTGCACGCACGACCAAAACTTTATTTTTCTGACTAACAAGTAAGACTGAAAAATAATATTTTGTTGTTGTTTAAGGTCAGTTGGAAAATAGCCAATCCTACGGTTAAAAAAAGTTTTACAATGATTCGACATATTTTTTTTAAATTATTTTAATGACATTACTTTTCAAAGAGGCCATGTGAGATTCAATTAAACAAATTTATATATGAGAATGATATACTTGAAAAGTCAACAAAAATAAACAATAAAATATTAATTTGTAGTATTTATATAATGCCGACCCTATAGGAAATTAAACTCAGAAAGCATGACAAGGCCATTACTTTCTCTGATATAATAATGGAACTACCTTAGAACATTAAGTTTCTTAGGATCTAGGGACATAAAAAGGTATACCTCAAATAATATAATAAATTATACCTTTATTTTGTGAACTACATTTTGAATGAATTTGAAGATTTGATATTTTGGTGCGTATGAATTTAGCTCTAAAGTTAATTTATGATAATTGATTTGTTTAGTTGTACTTAATTAAGAATATTGCTCAATAATTAATTAGTTATATAAATGTTATTTTATTTTCGTCATAATTGATAAGATGTGCTATGAAAATTTAAAATATAGCTAGAAATAAATATACAAACTTATAAATTTGTAAAGTAAGTAACGAGCCAGCTTGACTTGCTCTAGTGACTCGCTCGGGTAAATCATGAGTTAATCTTAATCAGTAATTTCAGCTCAGGACTTAAAATTCAAACTTGTTCACTTTGCTGGATTCAGAAACAAACTTATTATGAGTGAGACCTACCTTGTTCTTGAGTAGCTGGTTGTCACCTCTAATTGGCAATAGTCAATCCTACAATTATAATAATAAATTAAAAAAAAATTTCACAATGATTGGACATATTTAGTTTAATAACATTATTTTTCAAAGGGGCCATGTGAGGTTCAATTAAACAAATGTATATATGAGAATGATATAGTTGAAAAGTCAACAATAATAAATAATAAAATATTAATTTGTAGTATTTATATCATGCCGGCCCTATAGGAAATTAAACTCAGAAAGCATAACAAGGCCATTACTTTCTCTGATATAATAATGGCACTACCTTAGCACATCAAGTTTCTTAGAAGCTAGCTAGGGACAGAAGAAAGTGCCTCACCATATAGTCATATAATAGATTTAATATACCAATTGCATATCCCTATAAATAGAAGCAAATATATATGAGAGAAATAAAAGTGTGAAATCGATATATAGAGGTAGCTAGCAAATATGGGACTTGAAATGGCAAGTAATGATGAGGTGAAAATGAACAAGTGGGGAGTTTTTAGAGCAGTGCTGATTGTTTTCTTGATGACATTGCCTCTTCTAATTCTCTTTTTCTGGCAGCGTCATGTAATTATTACTATTGAGAAAGGTAAACATTTATTTGAGGCTTCATTTATCTTAATTTATTTTTGATTAGTAGGCAATTAATTTCTTCTTAGTTTGTTGTTTTCTTTTGAAATTTTTAGCAGATATTACCTACCAACAATTTGTTTTTTTTGTTGTTGTTGTTCTTCTTAATATATAGATATCCAAGTTTGTCTAATAAACAAGTTTATGTTAAAAAAATTTCAAGTAGATACACATTAATTTTTGTAGTATAAATTTTATGAATTGCCAAAAATGTATCCTATATATCCCCCACCTTTCTCTCTTCAGGAATGTACAATGGCAGGGTTAATAGATTTTGTTAAAATTTTAACCTTACCGATTATAATGGATTTACTTTTTCTAATTGATCCATGCATCCGTAAATTCTTCCAACTCATCTAATATTTTACATATATACGAGTTAAATGAGTTATACTTTTCATGAGCTTTATATGCATTGTTTTTTTTTTTTTTGGTATTTTACATTTATATTTAACATTACATCATTAACATCACAACAAAAAATGTAAGTACAATAAGATAATATAATTAAGCGAATTAATTATATGCAAATTGTGAGCGAAAAAATAGAGATCATTTTCCTTTGACAATTTTGTATTTTATGATCAATAAAAATATCATTTCCGTTCAATCAATATAGGAAAGTTATACAGCATAATATTTGAAAATTTTGGCCAAATATATGATTTTTTTTATAATTGATTTAAAAAGTGTAAACGTTTTATTTCCTATTTGCAGTATAATGCAAAAGTAAAAAAAATAAAAAATAGATTAATTGATAATTAAATCGACATTTCTGTCGGCCATTTAATTTAATTTTTCTTTTGTAAAATTAGAAGCATACATGTCTTAGTATAATAATGTTTGTTGCATTATCAAGTTGGACAAGTGTGATTTAGTGCTGGGCACGATAATGATTTTTAAAATTTTAATCATACATATTAGTTAAATTATCATTTTCTTTTTACATGTACTAACCAATATCTCTATTTTATCATTTCTGTAACATAATGTTACTTTTTAAATTTACTTTGAACAATAAAGAATGAAAAGTACCCTACTATTTTGAATTCAATTTTGAATCTTCATGAGTACCTTATTATTTTATTTGAGATTAGTAGGCAATGCACTTCAAAATAATATATGGTACACATGAAATTTGAAGGTTATTCGCTATATTAATTAGAGAACAAAATATGTAATTTGAAGGTTTCATAAAGGATATATATGAAATATTTTTTTGTTCCTTTACAAGTTCTCACAGCTCACAAAATTTGTTTATATATCCAGGTTTGAATTATGGTTCCAATCAGACTTCTACTCCATCCAACAATCACTATCTCCATGGATTGTTCCCCTCAAACTTCGACAAAGAATCATGTCTGAGCCGATACGAGTGGTCATTGTTCCGTAAATCATTTACATACATGCCATCTTCATACCTTTTGCACAAGCTAAGGAATTATGAAGATCTTCACAAAAAATGCGGCCCAAATACGCCTCTTTATCAGAAGTCGATTCAGCAATTGAACTCAGGTCACAGTAGTATAGAACCGATGGAGTGCAACTATGTGGTTTGGATAGCTTATAACGGGTTAGGTAACCGAATACTTTCCCTTACAAGTACCTTTCTCTATGCTATTCTCACCAATAGAGTTATGCTAATTCAATTGAATGATGAATTGGTTGATCTCTTTTGTGAACCATTCCCTGATACCTCATGGATTTTGCCTATTGATTTTCCTATCAAAAATCTAAATAAGCTCAATGTTAACTCTAATGTAACATATGGTAACATGCTAGATAAGCATGTTATAATAAGCAATACTTCAATTAATACCGAGGTTGAGTCATTGCCCTCTTATGTCTATGTCTATCTAGTATATGATTATCATGATTTAGATGGTTTGTTTTTTTGCAATGACGATCAAATTGTCCTCCGAAAGGTCAATTGGTTGTTACTAAAATCCGATCAATACTTTCTCCCATCTCTTTACTCATCAACAACTATGTTTGAAGAAGAACTCGGCCGGTTATTTCCAGCAAAAGAGAGTGTGTTCTACTTACTAGCGCATTATTTAATTCATCCCAGTAACAATGTCTGGGGATTAGTCAGGAGATACTACATGTCTTACCTTGCCAAGGCTGATGAGAAAATTGGTATACAAGTACGCGTTTTTTTTTTCACAAACGTTTCTTCGGATGTTATATTCCAACAGATCCAAAAATGCTCTAAAATGGAAAGTATACTTCCTGAAATTGATTTCAATGGAACAAAAGCCTTCAAACCCGATGAGAAAAATCCTTCGAAAGCAATTTTAGTTGCATCGTTGTATTCATATTACTATGAGAAGCTCAAATCCATGTACTATGAGCACTCAGTTAAAACCGGAGGGTTGGTAAGTGTTTACCAACCAACCCATGAAGAAAAGCAAAAAACTAAGAACCAATCACATAATCAAAAAGCACTTGCAGAGATATATTTGCTTAGTCTTTGTGATGTGCTTATGACAAGTGGTTGGTCCACTTTTGGATCTGTCAGTTCTGGTCTCGCGGGAACCAAGCCGGTAATTTTAATGCCAATTTGGAATAAAAATATACCTGGAATTCCATGTGTTAGAGAAACTTCAATGGAACCATGCTATATGTTTGCGGCAAAACCAAGTTGCAAGGGAAAGACAGCTAATAAGGAAAAATTGCAAAAATATGTGAAGCAATGTCCAGATTACAATAATGGGATCAAGTTGTTTGACTAGAAGAGTAATTTTATTGTATTAGATGTTAATGAGAATATCAAGTTATTTTTATTAGGTGAGTGATTTTTATCTAGCTAGGATTTATTTCAGAGAAATGGAAAATACTAAATGTTTATTTATATATATATTTATTACATATTTGTTGGATTGAAAGAATTTTGTAAGTGGAACATTACTTGTACACCTTGAATTTGGAGCATGAAATATTTTTTTTATTTCAGAATGAATTGCATGTGCACAATATTTACCCTCTTAATTTCCTTATCATTTACTCTCTTCGCATTGATCTGTGGGTTAATGGAATGGATGGCTGAGATTGTACTGCATGCATAACCTTATCTAGCACGGATAATTTCTCTTTGACTTCAATTGTCTTGCTACTATCAATTTGGAGATGTTGCAACCAGGGTGTCAGATGGGCATTGCACTAAATTCGGTCTGATGTTGGATCTGAACCGTGCAATCCGAATTGTGTTCGTGTGTAATCCTTAAGATTTGCGTGATCAAGGTGTGCGCGATTCTTAGCGTGAATTGAACGGCTCTAACCAAACATCGGACAGCTTTCTAGTTAGAGCATCCATTTCAACACAAGGCCATAAATTTACCCAAAAAAAAGGGCCCTCAGAAAAAAAAAAAAAAAAAAAAAAGGGGAGCAGTAGAAAAGTAAATTGAATTTCATGACGACTATTTATGCGATAGGGACATTGATCCAAGCATTTCATTTATGCGATTTTAAAGTTCAAATAGTTGATTTGAAGTGCTTATCAAGTTCTCTATTTTAAAATGTGTTTGGACATCAAATTTTACATTTTTGGAAAAAAAATATTATTTTTTTAGGATATTTAAAAATTATGTAACAAAATAGAAAATAATTTCCAAAATAAATATAAAGTTTGATCTCCACGCACATTATAACATAAATAACATGTTAAGCACTTCATGTAAAATACTTGAACTTTGAATTATGGAGAACATGAAGTGCCTGACGAAGGCCTCTAACTTCAACAACAACCTGAAAAATATAATAGTTGTGTGCAATCTCAAAGAATTAACAAATCACAAATCTAGTCTGCCGACCCATCTTTTCTGGTGCGCAGAGTAGGAATGAACTATGCTTCTTTTTTTGAGAAAAGAAGGACCCTCCTATTCTTCAATCCGAATCATTCAAAATCGATCAAACGGCTTCAATTACATCTAATTTGTTTTAATAGATTATATTGATATAAAAGAAAAATGTAATTGAAGCCGTTTGATCAATTTTGAACGGTTTGAATTGGAAAATAGGAGGATCCTCCTTTTCTCAAGAAAAGAAGCAGATTGGCTTCCCGCAGAGTAGATCTGAGCCTCGACAGAATACTATTTAATTATTAGCAAGAATGCACTGAAAGTTATACCCAGTCTCTCTAGATACTATTTAATTTGTATATACCCTTATTTAAATATTTATATTTTGTAGTAGTCTGAAAATTAGAAAATATTATGTTAATTAATTGACTCGTTAAATTAAACCAAAATTATAGGGGTAGCTATTTACATTGGTGGTGAAATAATAAACGAGCCACATGTACTGTTGATTATAGTACTGTCGGAACTGAGTTAATTTTAGGGGTATAACCAAGATTATTTACCATCGCTTGGGTTGGATAAGAGCCAATATGAACTCGGTTTACAACGAGAATAAAATAATGCCATTTATGCCAAGAAATTAAAAGCAATATGTTTATAACAACAATAAAATATTGGTATAATGAGAAGATTCATGATTAATTTGTTTTCAGGTGTCAGCGAACTGAACAATAAATTATTCGGTTGACTGAACATTGACCAAATTATTCACCAATAATTCGCTAATTTTATGAATTTTCTGGAATTTTATGAATTATTCATGAATAATTTGTATTTTTTAGCTCCTTCGTGGGATTGAGATCTCCGATATGAACTCAATGTATAATTTTGAATTATTTTAGATACTCGAATTATTCCTGAATCACAAATTTGATCCGATATGAACTCAAGTTCCAACCTCCATTTAACCCATCAAGACAATTCTTTGTCAGAGGGTAGTGCACAGAGTCAAGTGTGGTACTGTCAATCTGTAGGAATTCATATTCTCTGCGTTAACTCAAAATAAAATCTTTTGAGTTAATGCATCACAAGTTCACAACCATCCGGTCTGCCTTAAAGTTTGTGCGGACTAGATTCGCACTAATAGAGTTCCTATGTTATAGGCAGAGTTGGATTGGCTCTGTCTAAAATCAAACGGTTAAGATTCATTAACTCAAAAGATTCTCTTTGTGTTAATGCAGAGGATATGCATTCAACTTATAGCGGGTCCTAGTCAGGCTTAAACAACTACTTTCGACAATGTACATGGCGAGTATGAGGTACTATCGATTCAGTGGGAGAGAAGGCCCCATTCGACATGCAAGATCCTATCCGGAGAAGTCTAAATTTTCCAGCACATGATAATATTTGTATTTTTTTTAATTTGTATTATTCTACTATTTTGATGAAATTTGAATTGTTATTAAGTTTGTCCACTCTAACTCAAATCCTGACAGCGTCACTGTTAAATATTGACCGTTACAATTTTAATTCATTCAATGATTGATAAAATTTATTTAAAAATTCATCATTTTTATACTATAGATTTTACCAAACCAATTTAACTACAATCTCTGCGAAACAAGATGCATAAATTTTTAACCGCTTTCCAAACGTGAATTTCAAAAGTATAAATTATTTTTACGGAAATCTATTGTGAATGAATCTCTACTCATATATTAAAACTAGATAAAATAAATATAAAATATTTCTATCTACGTTTATAAAATACATGCATGTAATATTAAAAAATCATTATTTCATTTACTGACAAAGAAAAATACTATTCATGTAAAAGATTACAGATTCAAAAATCCAAATAGAAGTACTTTAATAACATTGAAAATTGAAAGGATTAAGGCCTCCATTTTCTAAAAAGAAACAAGAAGAATAGTTCCAGTCATTTTTATTTAAAAAAAAAAAAAAAAAACTTGTATAGCTCAACACTCAAATGAACAAAAATAAATAATACCTGGCCCAATGATGAAGCCCAAAATCTACAGCCCAAAAAATAATTCTCCGTTCAGCAGCCCGTTAATTTAATCTTGGGTCCCACCCGAAATTAATTAACAAAAGATACTTATATTGAAGTCAATATTCTCTGAGGTATCAAAATAATTCTGTTTAGATCCAGACCGTTTGATAAGAAAGCACGCTGCTACAATATTCTCCGGATGATGATCGAACGGTTAGATCTAAAAAGAAATACTCTGTTACCTAAGTTGTATCAACTCAACATACTTCGATTGACGCTGCGGTAAAATATTTTAACAGAGTAATATTTGCTTCATGCAGCGCACATACCGTTAAAATCAAAACTGCACTGCATAAGCATGAAGCTAGAACTGCTCTGTTAAAATCTTTGCCCTCACGCTGCCCCAAAATCTCTCTTTCGATCCGATCATCAATCAATCGCATCAATCCCCCTTTTCCTTCGGTGAGTCTCTTCCGATTCAAGCGTTTTCTCGCCTAAAATCAACCTGATCGACTTTTCTAAGGGTCAAATGTTAATTTGTTTTATTTATTTTTTTCCTTTTTTTGGTGGGTGGGGTTCTAAACAGGTCCAGATGAACACTTAGGAGGAATTGATTGATCACGACCGTTAAATCGAGTAAAAGGAGAAGAAGAAAAAGCGAAAAAGGGAAGATGGTTTTGGTGCTAGCAATTGGAGATCTGCACATACCACATAGGGCACCTGATTTGCCAGCTAAGTTCAAGTCTATGCTTGTACCTGGAAAGATCCAGCACATTATTTGCACGGGGAATCTCTGTATTAAGGTAAACTTTGTTAAATAAACTTTTATTCATTGACTGGTAAAATTTCAGTTTGACCTGATCTAATGCTGGATTAATTTACTGGTACTGGCATCCCTTTTACTGTCTGGTTTGTTTATTGTTTGTGGTTTCATTACTGATAACTACCTATGGTTCCTGTATTTACTGGTACTGGTATCCCTTCTATCAGTGCAATGATCATATTTAAAGTATAAAATTACAACTATGGGTTTCATAATGGAACGATTTTTATATACATGTGGGATTCAAATATGAATTTGCTCAAGGGAAATACTAGTATAACATAAAAAATACCATATATACGTGTATAAATATGGTATTCAACTATTTCTTCTTTTCTGGATGTGACAAGTAAAAAATGCACATTTAATCTGTTTATAATTATTTGGGATGAATATATTTGAGCTCTTAATATCTGATGCGCCAGTTGCTTCCTGAACTGTCTAAGAGAGATATTTAGTCCACTGTTTAGTTTGTTATTGTTATAGAGTTGAACTGGCTCTATTGGTTTCATTTTTTTGTTGATCAAGTATAACCAAACAATGTAGCTTTTATACTAAGTGAGGCTATTATACTAAGTGAGGCTATTATACTATGCATAGCGCAGATTGGTCCATACTATGCATCAATATCTTGGTAGAAATCACTACTTTTGAATGGTCTGGAATTTTATATCAAGTGATTTTCTACCTATCTAAAAATATTCTAAAAATTGTAAAATTTGATCTACAAGCACATTTTCCTTTTCATATGGAGATCATGTTGAACGATTCAGATTGACTGTTTGAACTATGGATATTAATCCAGTTGTCAAGCAAATGCAATCTATCCATCAAAGTTCTACATCCTAATATTTCTTAAAACCACAAGTAGATTCATTGCTCCTGATGTCAATGCAACTAAAATATTATAATTAATTGGTGTTGTCAAATTGGGTTGTCCCATAATTGCCCCTTGGTTTAGTGTTTCTGTTGTGTTCTAATTTTTTTATTATAATGGTATCATTGTGGCAAGTGCTGTTAGTTTCATTTTTTCATTGTTTTTCTTTTGATATATGGAAATTCTTGGTTCTGTAGTCTAACATGTTATGAAATGTCCATTGGAATTTGTAATTCAGAACTTTAGTTACCGTAAACTGAGGAAAGGCTTTGTGTCCTAAATAATCATCTTTCGCTCCTTCTCTATCTCTTTCTTTCTTTCTTTTTACTTGTTTTGGAACATTGGCAGTGACTGTGAACTATAATTTCATTAACAAATATAAAAGTAACACACTTTCTCTCCTGCTCTCTTTTTGTTTGGAAATGCTTGGCAGATGCTTCTCTCTCTCTCTCTATCTATATCTTCCCATCTTCTCTAATCTATTTAAATAAGTCGCATCATGCATGCACAGGAGCAGACCCACATTGTCCTAGGGTAGAGCAATTGCCCTACCCTGAACTTTGAAAAATAGTTTCCAGCTGAAATTCCCTCTCCTATGCCGCTGTTGAAGTATCAAGTATGTGCTTGAATAATTGGATTGGCTGAATTCGTATATTGTTTGATCGGTTATGAATTAAATTTTTAATTCTTAATTAACACTACCACTAAATTGTGAGTATGGATTTAGATTTGAACCGGATTTAAGAGCTGCTCGATTAATTCAAACCTAACAACCTTGCTTTTTTCTCTTGTCAAAGTGAATTTTTCCTCTCAAGTTAAGTATTCATATATCATGTTTGATTTGTCATAACTCATAATTGATGGTTTCAAGCACAACAGGATTACTCTCAGCTCTTCAGATTTATAATTTTAAATTATAAATCTCATACCATTCCCAAGTACCATTTTAAAAATAAATAATAATATATACTGATTTATTACAGGACGGTATTTCTTTTTCCCTTTTTTTCATATCAGTTATGCAGTGTTTTAGTTGTATTGAATTGCCAGAATGGTCCTGATGTACCACTTTTTACCCATATGTTCCCAAAAGATTAAAATTTGCATTTTGGCCTTGAAATGTTATGATTTGTACCTTTCTGTCCCTACTATAATCTTCGATCCAAAAGATTGCAAAAAGTTCCTAATAAGCATTATGATTTTCAGAATTTATTGTTTTTTTAGCTATTTGAACCCGATTATTTAGTATGCTGTTTAAAGCCCTGGTTCTTCACGTAATAGCAAGTGCAAGCATTGGATATTAATATGCTAACCATTTTTTTTATAGTATTCTCCCTTTAAGTTTCTCTGGCGGGTTGTAAAAGGATGGTGAGTGGAGATTTGGGGTGTAAATTGAATTTGTCCATTTCCTTCATAACCTTTATTTGTCATTTCTATATTTACAGCTCCAGACACCTTTTAAAATCTTTAATGGTGCAACAAGAACAGTAACAATGCTATGTCATTGTCATTAAGCAAATTAATAGTTTGGAAGCAAATTTGATATTTTAAAGTAATTCTGGGTGAGGTAATTTTAAGTCTTGCAACCATAGAATTATTTTGAAATGATGAATCTGTTTTTGTTTAATTTTGTACTTTTTTTTATTTCTTTTTGTACATAGGAGGTGCATGATTATCTGAAAAGCCTATGTCCCGACCTGCATATAACTCGCGGGGAATATGACGAGGATGCAAGGTATCCCGAAACCAAGACACTAACCATTGGTCAATTTAAACTTGGCTTATGCCATGGCCATCAGGTAGCACTTCTTTTTATTTGTTTTGGAATTATACACTTTTTCTATGGTCAACATTCTGTATGCTTATTTTGTTCATATATATAACAGAATAGTCTAGCTTTCAAATTGGGATTTTTATTTTCTTAACTGAAGTTATTTATTTGCCATTTTATGTAGTTGATCTATTCGATCAATGTTCTGGTAGTTGCATTGGATCTAGGGGTAAAGATTTTAACAGAGGAGTTTTGGGTATATGCAGCAAACAAACCATATTGAGCGCTGTTTTGATTCTATAGTCCGTGTGCTGCACGAAGCCAAAACTGCTTTGTTAACATCTTTACCCCCTTTCTTCAATGTTTATATGATTAATAAGCTCCTTACTATCTGCATATTGACAGGTAGTGCCGTGGGGTGACTTGGATTCACTGGCAATGCTCCAGAGGCAGCTAGATGTTGACATTCTTGTAACGGGTCATACCCATCAGTTTAAGGCGTACAAGCATGAGGGTGGTGTCGTCATAAATCCAGGCTCAGCAACAGGTGCCTATAGCAGCATTACATATGATGTAAACCCTAGTTTTGTGCTAATGGACATAGACAGCCTTCGTGTTGTGGTCTATGTATATGAGTTGATCGATGGAGAGGTGAAAGTTGACAAAATTGATTTCAAGAAGACGGCAACTGTTCCTTCGTAAGATTAGCATTTTTCTTTTTTGTGGTTTATGTCTCTGCTTTTTTATCTTGTTTTGTTAAAAGAATTTGTATTTCTGTTAGCAATTGATTAGAATATAAAGATGGGTTAGTTTGTGGCTGTGTTATAATTTGGTTGAGAAGTTGAGAATATTTATTCCATCTTTTGATGTATCTGTTTTTTTTTTTTTGTGTTATCTTTTTAATAAACTGGAAAATATCAGAATTGTTATCAGAGTTGAAAGAGATTGTTAATTTTTATAAATAAGATCAACTACTAGAATCAATTACTAGATACCAACCATTATTTTTTTATTTTTTATTTTTTCTGGGTTACAACTTACAAGAGCTCAAATTCACCTGTTCAATCTCAATTTTATTTTTATCTGAAAAAGAGTTCAGGATTATACATTTACAGAATATTCAACCTATCAATTTATAGATTGTCAGGAATTAGATTTTTACCATGTTAACATTCATTATAATAGTCAGATTATAGGTTTCATTTATCTAATTATAGCTCTCAGGAAACTAAACTATGCAACGCAAACTATCTAGTGGAATGGAATATTATGGCTACAAGCTTATCCAAAAATAGAAAAAGCAATAAATATAACACTAGAATTAATAAAACCATTTTTTTATTTTATTTTAACAAGTTTTAAATTCCTTGTGTTTGTAAGTTCATAAATTAGTATAAAATATAGTCCTTCGAAGGAACTTGATGGTGAGAAAACCTTAAAGAGAATTAATAAATTCTTCAAAAATAACTCTTTAGATGTCTTCCTTTAGATAAATAATAATGGGATTAGGTTTTGTCCAAAGGGCTTTGGACAGCCTCATCCAAAACTAAGCTTAAACGTTCAGTTTGCATTAAGATTTGTGCAAATAAATTTTAAAATTAATAAATTTAAATGGTTTCTTGAATCTAAATATCTGCACTAATTTTGATGTGGATCGAACAGTTTAGGTCTAATTTTGGATGAGATTTTGTCCAAAGCCATTTGGACAAAACCGCCATGGTCAATTTAGTTATTAATAGATGTCAATAACAGGTTAAATAAAAATCAAGTTAATATAAAAATAAATACTTAGTTTAAAAATAAGTAAATAGAATATTTTGTTAATTTTTTTGAAGACTTCAAGAAAATTAAAAAAATATTGAGATAGAGCTATATTCAGCCTTCCTCTTTACTAATTTCTTATATTACCCAAAATAACTTTATTTTTTCATATATAGATATATACTCATGGTTGGTTATAAATTACCCATATTCTTAATCTCCTCTCTCTCAACACCATTTTCATACATCAATGGCGCCTCCCTCTTCTTCCAAAAGAGACAGAGATCTTCCTGACCACCTACTTTACAAAAATATCCTGCCTCATCTCCCTTTTAAATACCTCACCATATTGAAATGCATTTCCAAGGAGTTACATTCACTAATAAGTACTGATGAAAAATTTGCCATCGATCAGTCTCGCTCAGCAGACACTTCGTCAAGTAGCTTCGTTTACTTGATGGATGGAGTCTTAACATTTTTCCCTGACCCAACATTGGTAGGTGTCCCCGACCCATCCTTCAATTTCCTCAACCCAACCTCTTTTTATGATAAGATCATTTTAGCCTCCTGCACAAATGGCCTCCTTCTTCTTCATGGTGAATTCAATTGCAAGGAATCCCTGTGCGTGTGTAATCCTGCTACTAAAGAGATGGTGTTTGTACCAAAACGTTTTGACCGGGACTTATATTTTGTCGATAAAATGGGTCTTGCTTATGATCCTTGCGAGTTACCAAATCGATTCACCATTGTTTACCCTCTCCTGGACCACAATAGAGATGGTCACTTGTACCAGTTTAGTGTCTTTCGTTCAAACACTGGAAAATGGACACTTTCGAGCACGAGCGTATGTCTAGACTCATATTCGCTAGCAAGGAAAGCAGTGTGTGCAAAGGGGGTGATATATTGGTATTGTACAAAGCACCTTCTGTGGTATGATACAAAGAAGGATTTAGGAGGGTATGTAATGTTACCAGTCATAGAAGGAATGATTCATGTAGGAGTCAATGATGGTGTAATCACGTTTTGTCGTGCTTGGGCTGGCGGGATCGAGGTGTGGAAACTGACTGGAGGGTCCTGCTGGGTTAGGTTGCATGCGACTAGTTGGGACAGTATGTTGGATGTAGTTAACTTCTTTCGTGACATGAAATTGTGTCGCAAAAGCCAGTCTGAATTGTTCTTCATGCAACACACCATATTCCCAGTAGGGTTTGATGGGCAGTTTGTTTACTTCACGGTTCGACGGAAGAAGGATGGAATTAACAAATCAAGATTCTTTCGTTGGGAAACTGAGACCGCACGAGCTGAAGAGAAAGATCAGATCATTGTATGGGAACCATGGTTAACCAATCAAATCTTCAAATACGCTAACAGCATGGCTAGAGTGCCACAAATTTTGAATGTGACTTCTTAGAAAATTGGCATACAATTTTCTCTACCGAGTTGTAATGAAAAATATATTTATATTGGTTTTGCTTGCCAGAGTTGTTTACATAATTTTTTTAGGATTCTAGAATTTTGTGTAGAGTGGTTATCTAATTTTACAATTTCACAAGCAGATGTCTTCTAACGAAGTTGGTTATGTTGTGATCTTTGATCAATTTCAATGAAAAGGGATTGTGCGCTTTATTGTGAGAGTTTTTCTAAGCTTTTTGTTTCAAGTGTTAGAGAGATTGTTTTTGTTTACTCATCTTTAGTAGTTTCATGTTGTATAAAGTTGTGTGGAACATTTTAATTTCTTTTAATTTCTAGCTAGAATGAATATTCAACCAACCAAACTGTAATTTTATAACTAACAGAAAATCAAACCCAAAATTAATGAAGTAATGGTGAAGCAGTAGGAAAACTAATTGGATGACAAGTAGTTCAATTATTAGGCTTTCCTCTTCAAAAACATGGATGGCAAGCATAATTAACTTGATTTATTTAACCATGCAACATAAGCATGCCTAGTAATACCCATTAATAACAAAGGATTAATTTCCTAACAATACATTCTTTTGTAATCAAGTATAAACTGTTAGAACAAGTCCAAGTAAAATAACTGCAAACCCAATATTGAAAAGGAAACTAAACGAGTCAAATAACTGCAAGTGAGAACAAATCTGATCTTCGCTCTGAACATAGTTCAACTTCAACATTCTTTCATCTAACACATGACCAAGAGAGCTCAATGGTCTACCACTCCACAAAGGCTAAACCAAGTACAAACAATCCATATACAACATGAAAATACTTAAAAGACAAAAAATAAAATAACCAAGTGTCAATTAGTCACTTCTCCATTTTACCGGCTTAATTCCCTAGTTCTCCAAATCAACCTTCTATGCTTTGCGGGCCCTTTTGCATGAAGAAACGGGACATTCACTATTGGAAGAGGACTATTACAGAAAAACAGATAAACAGAAACATAAATAGAATAAATCTATATATTATTATCAAATACAAAAGAGTAAATTTCCCATAGGAAATAGTTGCATATAAGCCAGAAAAAAAAATGAAAAATGAAAAGCCAAAATCACTGTATTCCACTCTCATTTTCTTCAAAATACAACCAAGATACTATCCTCAACACTAGTCTCCATATAAACAAGAAAGAAGGGAGGGCTACTAAGAGTAGAATCAAATATATTCAATAACTCATCGAATATTTCTCAATTCATGGAAGACTTGTTGTTCCTGCAACTTTGAATGAACTTGTTCCATAAGAGAGCTGTATATTTTATATAGGTACCGGCTGAGATGCAGACTTTTTTCTCTTGCTCCTGTTATTCGGGGCCCTCTCATTTATTGGGTTATTTGCTGCTCCCGTCACAACTTCATGAACTGTTGGTAAATTATTGATCATGCTAAATAGCTCACTCCTGTACTTACATACACACAAGTAAGCAAAGAATAATATGTTATCTAATATAGTGTAGTTTTGTTAAGTATATGAAATGCTGTGCCAATAAAAAACTAGTTAAAACAATCAAAGGAAGGATCAAGTACTAGAAAAATTCATCCCAGGGTTTATTATACAGTTTGATATGGATCCAATAATATCAGTCAATCACACATGATAAAAAAAATGCATATTTTTGTGAGTATTAATTAAATTTATGATGTTTTCAAAATCTCCATGAACCTAAAAAGCGATAGGAATAATTTTAAAATTATTCTTTTTTTTTTTAAAGAAAAACCTCAACATGCTACTGGAGAAGAATAATTTGTGCATTTTCTTAACTAATTGAAGGTTTTTCAGTATAGAGGGCAGTTTTGATTATCACCTGGAGTCTTGGTCCAAGCCAAAGTGGTTCCCCAAGTAGAATGCGACAGCTAGTAGCCACGAATCACTGTGTACAGCAACAATGGCAAGCCATTCTTTTATGGGTTCAACTCTGGCAAAATTAATGCCTAAAGTTGGCTCAGGTATATCTGGTGGGACCATGTCTTCAGGCAACTTCAGATCCCATGTCCCATTTGAGAGCCCATATAGACCTAACTCCTCCTGATCTGAATATTATTTAAACAATAAGAGAGAAAAATTTTGTCTGCAAGGGAAAACTACCATATAGGTATATAATACAATAACAAACTGTTTCTATTGCAAAAGTATTTTTGAGTTCAGAAGAAACATACTTTAAAAACCAAATTAAGTAAATAGCTGTTATGACGGCTTTTTTAACACCTAATAAATTCTAATAATTATTACAGCACTCACTAGGATCGCAACACCTGTAGAAACTTTCAGCATCTGCAAAAACAAATTGTTATGGAAATAAAAGGTAAATACCACCTTCTTAGAAGGTACTAGTGCTTAAAACTTTAATCTAAACCCAACAAGTAAAATACTAAACAAGACTGGAAGATTTAATGCAAGAAGGTGCTTGGCAGTTGCAATTTTATGAACACAAGGGGCAAAAATAAGAGCACTGGGAGAGATATCATGATCAGAAATATGGAACAAGGCGCTTCTGGTATCACTGAGGGGTATATTGAAGGCACTTGTACGATTTCTGGTACAGCACGCTTGGGAGACCAAGTGGGAATGCCTACTGGTAAGCTACTGAGGTCTATCAGTTTCTGGTATGGGCCCAGGCACAGAGGATATGATTGCTGTAAAAGGGAAGCATGAACTAAAGGGCTGGTACCACTGGTACAGAGGTTGGAGATGAGCTTAATTGCACCCCAGATGGACCAGAAGAGAAAGAATAAACCATGAACAAACTACTAAATACAAGGTTTCATGCAAAAGAACATGACAGTAAATGGAAGATTTACCGGTGGTGAGAGCCTTCAAAATGCCAGCTCGTCTCGCTTTGAAATCCCTAAACAACCTCCGGATTGTGTGAGATGTACTTGCTTTTGTTGTTGAGTTAGTTTCACTCTACAAACAGTTTGCATAGGAAATGGGAGAGATGTACTGGTTAGGTGTGTGTACTCTGGATTTGTGGCTTTTATCATTTAAGCTTTTAGTAAACATCACACCAGATCAAGATAACAAATAAAATTGTGGTTTTTTTTATTAGTTTCCAAAGTTTCAGAAATTTCCAACCCCTAAGAAAACATCTCCAGAAATAAAAAATCCAGAGATATACTTCTTTCATAAATCTTTTTATAAAAAAAATGCACCACAAACAGAGAGAGAATGGGAATATCGGTATATATTTTCTTGGCTAATAGAAGATTTATAGGTATAATTAAAACAGAAACAGGCCCCAAAAGGAGAAAAAGCAAGAAGAAGAGAAGTGGGTAGGCATCAATGTACTGAAAGAATGTTTTCATCCCTGATTTGTGAAAATAAAGAGAATGTCTGGAGAGAAAACAGGGAGAGGAGGAACAAAAGGGAGAAATACCTCGAAAGCTGGATCGTCAGAGGAGGTGGAGGCGGAAGTAGTTGGCACCATCTCCTCATCTTGATAAAATCTTTCTCTTTCTTTCTTCATTTTGATTTGAGGTTTTCTCTTCATGTTCATTTGCTTTCTCAGTCTGTCTGTGTGAGAGCGGGAGATGGAAGACTGATGGTTTTAAGGCTTTAGCGGATCTTTATCTGATCTTGAAAAGATGGTTTAATACTGAAAATGAATGGGTCGGATTAAGACAGATTTTTATTGTCAAAGTCCAACTCCATACCCAACCAGGTAAATTGTTAATATCTGGTCTTTTATTATCCTGAAAATGTAGTTCAGATTTAGGCGTTAACACCACCAAATGGGCTTGAATTATACAAGCCCAAACTGCCTAGGAAAAAAGCTGACTTGCTAAAGACACTATATACGATTACTGTTGATCCCCAGATTTATTATTATATTTTTGGGTAATTATAATATCCTTCACCTATCCATCCTCCATTCATCCCCTAACTAACTAACTTTTTATTTTAACTATAACTACTATTTTTAACAACTTTATTTATTTCATCTTTCTATCTTCCTCTTCCATCTCCATCTTTCTTTTTCACCTCCATCTTCTTCTCTCACCTTCCTCTCCCACTTCCACCTCCACCTCCCTCTCCCACCTCTGCCTCCGCCTCTCCCACCTTCGCTTCTACCTCCTTCTCCCACCTCCGCCTCCACCTCTATTTTTCCATCGATAAGCTCTCTCCCTTTCCCACCTCCCACCTTCTCTCACCTCGAAATAGTAAATATGATAAGCTCCCTCCCTCTTATACCTTCACCTCCACCTCCTCCTCCATTTTTCCCATCTATGCCTGCAGCTCTCCCTCCAACGGACGTTCTGCCGGTGATCATCCGTCACTCCATCCCAATCAAGCACGCCTCTGCCAGGATTGAATACTTCAACATGTATGAATGAATACTTCAACGTGTATGAATGAGTACTTGAGCACACCTATGCCGGGTCAGATCCACCACTGTCAACCGTATCAAAATATTTTTGTATGTGTAGATGCAATTAATCTCTTTCATGTTTATGTTCTCTTTCCTCATAAAGTAGAGAGTTATTTGCAAAGAACAAAACTTTATTAATGATGAATTAAGCCACTGTGTATTCAGAAATGATATGAAATTTTTTTTGAAAAAAAATAGAGGTATGCAAATGAATACTTGATGTCTTAGAATGAATACTTCAATGTGTATGAATAAATACTTAATATCTTAGGTATGAATATTTGCGTGACAAGATATGAATACTTGTGCAACGGATAACTCAAAAATATGTCATCATGTATCTCATTGGAAAGATAAAATTGTGTAGAAAACATTCGTGATTTTATATTTGCAAAATTCCTCACAAATCATCAGAAATATTGTTTAAATTGAACAGAGAAGAAAAAACTATCTCTAAAAATGTGTAAAAGATGGATGAGTGATGTATCTAGTTTTTGTATTTACACTTGCACGACAATGATGAATACTTTCACGATGAGATATGAATACTTGTGCAATGGACAACTCAAAAGTATGTCATCATGGATCTCATTTGAAAGATAAAATTGTGTAAAAAATATTTGTGGTTTTAAATTTGCAAAATTTCTCACAGATAGTCAGAAATATTGGTTAGATTGAACGGAGAAAAAACAATCACCTCTAAAAACGTGTAAAAGATGGATGAATGATGTGTTAAGTTTTTATATTTAGATTTGCACAATGAGGATGAATACTTGTGCAACGGACAACTCGAAAGTATGTCATCATAGATCTCATTTGAAAGATAAAATTATATAGAAAACATTCATGATTTTAGATTTGCAAAATTCATCACCGATCGTTAGAAATATTGATTACATTGAACGGAGAAAAAAAATCACCTCTAAAAACGTGTCCAATTTTTTTTAAAAATATTTTATATCTTAGATATGAATACTTAATGTGTTATACATGAATACTTAATGCATTATATATGAATACTTGCGCGCGTTAATTATAAAATCGTTCAAATATTATATGGTCTCTAAATAATAAGTGGTCCCCTAAGTAGTTAGTAATTATTCAAGTAGTTAATGACTATGGGATAGATGAAAAATTGTTACGGAGGGATAGCTAGATGCCCCCTATTCTTTAATATTAGCAGTCCATTAATTCTCAATAACTCTGGTTCTTGAAAAATAAGTGTAGGTCGAGGACTCCAATTCAACTAGACATGTTTTTTCTATTCCTACAACAACCAAAGAATTGATAGTAGCAAGACATACGACATGTACAGTTTTTTTTTGCATAAAATAATGTTTTGAGTCATTGAAAGAGCCAATAACAGGCCTATGCAATTGAATGACGACGATTAAATTAGTTTAAGAAAAACTTTTAATGGTTTACTGAAAAAAAATGGTTTGACAAGCCTCAAGGGTTTTGTCATTCTTCATAAATACAAAAGTATTATAATTTTCAATATTTACAAAAAAAAAAAAAAACTAGTGTTCAAATGTGTCATGTCTTTCATGTTTCAATCGTGTCTCATGTTTCAATTTTTTTTTAAAGTCCAAATAGTCGATGTGAACCACTTAACATAATCTCCATATTTAAATGTGCATGGAGTCTATTTTTTTGTAATGTTTGTACTATTCTATACTTCCATTAGATAGTTATAAAATCAGAGTTTTTCAATAAATTATGGACCACTCAAAAATAGTGATTTTGTACTTATCTAAAAAAAAATAGTAAATTTATATAAGTATATATAAATTTTTGTCTCAAATTATATTTTAATATAGAGATCAAGTTGAGTTGCTGGAATCAACTGTTTAGACTTTGGAATCGAAAGTACAAAAATGATGAAGCACAATTGAGATATGAAAGATATAAGGCGTTTGAACCCTACTCTTTATAAAATCATAAGTAGAAATCTTAATGTATTCATAACCATTTAATAGGTGATGCAAATTAGAGAGGATATTGTTCTTATTTAATTACAATAATATGATCTAATGTATTCATAACCATTTAATAGGTGATGCAAATTAGAGAGGATATTGTTCTTATTTAATTACAATAATATGATCTAATGTATTCATAACCATGTGTCTCACTAGATAACCAATGACTTAAAAATTGTGCAAGTTGATAAGAAAAAAAAAAATGTCAAAATGAACATTGGCTACATTAAAAAGCTTGTATTAATACATGCAATATTGCATGTGTTGTAACAATTAAGTTAGCCTTTAAACTGGTATCATATGTTTCATATTTAAGAATTTTCTTAATTTAATGACTCTCTGGTCAGGTTGTCTGGAATTAGATGAACAATAAAAAAGCCAATTTAATTATTAATAGAAGGTATAGGTGAATTAAATAAAAAAAAACAAGCATATAGGCAGAATTAAATTAATTGATTTAAACCCCAAGTATCCTTCCACCATCCCTTTACAACTCGTTAGAGAACTCAAAGTGAGAATTATAAAAAAAATATATATATATTAATATTCAGTGCTTTGCACTTGCTATTACGTGAAGAACAAGTACTTTTAAGGCTTTCTTCAATTTACAGTTACTGAAGACCTGAATTAAAAATATTCAATGGACATTTAATTTCATAACCTGTGGGACTAAAGAACCAAGAATTTGCATGCATTAAAATTCATGAAGTAATGGTGAAGCTAGTAGCAAAACTACAAGTGAGAACAGATCTGATATTTACTCTGGATATTAGTTCTACATTATTTCATCTAACACATGGCCAGAGATCTCAATGACCTACCATTTCAAAAAGGCCAAACAATGTACAAACAATCCATACACAAACTGAAAACACTTAAAAAACCAAAAAAACGAAGTGTCAGTTAGACACTTCTTCATCTTACCAGCTTAAAATCCTAATTCCTCCAAACAACCTTCTATGCTTTGTGGGGCCTTTTGGCAGGTGGCTGTTACAGAAAAACAGTAAAACATAAGTACAATAAAATTGAAATATTTACGTCAAGTACAAAAGAGCTAATTTCATCTATACAACCATAGGATAAAGTAAAATGTTAACCAGAAACGAAAAGAATAATGAAAAGCTAAATGAGAATCCCTCTCTCATTTTCTTCAAAATTCAACCAATTTAGAATCCTATCCTCACCACACCACTCCATATAAACAATAGAGAAGGGAGGACTCCTAAGAATAGTACCAAATACAATCGAAACAGAGAGTAGAGGTACTATATATGTTGTATTTTCATTAAAACACATTGAATATATATCTCAATTCGTGGAAGTAATTATAAATGATTACATAATTTATAGAAACTATTGAATGCAATTGTTCAATAAGACAGCTGAATATTTTAAATATATATACCATCAGTTCAGATGCAGACTTGTTGCGCTTGCTACTCTTCTCAGGAGTGCTCTCGTTTGATGGCTTCTTGGCATCTTCCATCACAACTTCATAAATTGTTGGTAAATTATTGATCATGTTAAATAGTTCCTTCCTTTACATGAAAACAGACAAGTTAGCTAGTAAACATTTTATCTAATATACTGTAGTTTTTTTCTAATATACTGTAGTCATATATCCAAAGAAGTCTCCAGTAAAAAATAATCCTATAGTTTATTACAGTTTGATATGAATTCATAATAACAGTCAAGCACAGATCCTGGGACGTTTGATATCGTTTATTACAGGAATGTTTGTTTGTTTGTATTTAGATTGAGTTAGGATCACTGAAGATCAACACAGTGAATATAATTGTCAGTATTTATTAAGTTCATGAATTTTCACCATATCTAATATCTATAAGCCACAGGAATAATTTTGTCAATCTTCATTGTTAACATACAAATGGAAAAAAAAAAAAAATTGTGCATTTCCTTAACTAATTGAAGGTTTTTGGGTATAGAGGGCAGTTCTGATCATTACTTGGACTTATCTTCCAACGCGTGCCGCTTGAAGAACGCGGTTTGGTATAGCCACGCGTCACTGTGCATAGCAACTTTGGCAAGCCATTCTTTTCTATTCCAGTCATCTCTGATAAAATTAAAGCCTACAGTTGGCTCAGGCATGTCAGCTGGTACCAACTTCGGAGTCGTCACTCTCCATGACCCATCTTCGAGCCCATATAGACATAATTCCTCCTCCCCTGAATATTTTTTAAACAATAAGAAAGGAAACCAAGTTTCTCATACAAAAATATTTTTGAGTTCACAAGAAACATAAAAGTAAAACACAATTAAATAAATAATTGTTTTTACGTTTCTTACACCTAATAGCCCCTTGCATGCAAATCTCTTTGCAAATGTTTTTAACTGATAAATTCTAATATTTCCAACAACACTAACCAGGATCACAACTCCTGTGGAATCTTTCGACGTCTGCAAAAACAAATAAAAGGTAAATAGGAAAGAGAACAGAAAAGGAAAATACATTAAAATTTCAGACTAAAAGTCATACTCAAAAGTTTCAGACTAAAACCAGAAGGCATATCAAATTCTTAATTTGCCTACCAAAAATATTGTCTGTCACATTTGCAAAACAAGACGTTTACAGTAACATTTTACATTTTCGAAAATAAATTTGTAACTTCCACATGCAAATTCCAGGAAGGAAAAAAGATTGGCTTGTATCACTCTCTCTCTCTCTCTTTTAAAAATTGGCAGGAGATGACAATTCAATGCACTAAAGATTAAAAATTTAAAACGTCAGTACAAATCCTAGCCCAGATGACCACTAATCTAGTCTACCACAATAAAAAAACGCAAACTACATCCAGTTATAAAGATACTGGTAAATAGACCAAACATCCAGTGATAAGCACTGTAAAAGGAAAAACCTGAAAAGAATTTAAACAAAAAAAGAAACAAGTAGGCAGGCCTTTCATTCATCAGTACTGTAACTCTCACTTTTTTTGAAATAACTTGGTAGAAGGTGCTGAAACTCTTTCTCTCTCTGTCTCTCACACACACTTTCTAATTATACAACATCACTCCTTTTCTCTTAGAGAGACCACAAACACAACAGAAGGAATCTTGAGTGCTATACCCTTAAATTATAGTACTGTAAGAATAAACAACAGACTACTGGTACACAAGGTTTCATGAAAAAAAAAAACGACAGTAAATGGATTAATGGAAGATATACCGGTGGTGAGAGCCTTCACAATGCCATCTCGTCTTGCTTTGAATTCCCTGAACAACTTCAAAACGCATTCTTTCGTAGGGTTATTTTCAAACTACAAACAATTTGAATAGGAAATGTGAGAGATGAACTACGGTTCAACTTAATACCTTCTTTTGATTTGGGGCTTTAATCCAAAGTTTCAGAAATTTCCAACCCCAAAGAAAACATCTTCATAAATAAAAAAAATCCGCAGATATACTTCTTTCAATTATTCTTTTTATAAAAAAGATGCATCACAAACATAGAGAGAGTGGGAGTATCTGTATATTTTCTTGACTAATTGAAGATTTATCGGTATAGTTTCTTTATCAACTCAGAAGCGGGACCCGAAAGGACAAAGCAAGAGAAAGTGGGTACGTGTGATTCCTGGGTATCGTCAGAGGTGGAGGCGTAAGAGTTAAGGGCGTTGGCTGCAGATGTCAAAGCTGTGGCGGCTGAGGTCAAAGCCGCAGCAGAAGAGGACAAAGCGGCAGCAGTGGAGGTCACAGCGGCAGCAGCGGAGGCTAGAGCTTCTGACATTGTTGTAACCTTCTCCTCATCTTGATTGGATCTTCCTTTTCCATTCGCCATTTGATTTGAGGTTTTCTTTTCGTCTTGTATGTGAGCGGGAGATGGGAGATTGAAGCTAAAGTTTACTCAAATCTTTTACACTAGGCTTTAAAAGGCTTTAGCCACGTATCACATCTTGATCGAATCTTTATCGGATCTTGAAAATATGGTGTAATATTCTAAATGAATGGGTTTCTTGAACTCTAAACCCGACCCAACCATATATTGCTCAACTTGCTGGTAAATTACATGTTGGGTTGAATGAGTTGGGCAGGTTGCAACTTATTTGTACGGCCCTTTGTGCACATTATATATATATATTCTTTCATGTTAAAATTAGATCTTTTACGTACCCTTAATTTATATATATATGAAGTATTGTGTATAATTTTAATTTTCTGAAAAAAACATTCCAATTATTGTTAGAAGGATTTTTTATTTTATATTGTATTATTCTATGGTATAAATTATTGCTTCTGCATAGGGTGGCAAAAAAGTTCGTGGCTCGTGGCTTGCTCAAGCTTGTATTAAAAAATGAGCAATCCATAAGCTATTTTAGCTTGAATTCTAATGTTATCTCGCATGTGACTCTCTCATTTTGAAAACGAGCGAGCCACAAGCTACGCCTAACTTGGCTCATTATCAGCTCAGTCGCAGAAAAACACGTGACTCGTGACTCGTTCGGAAAACAACTCACTCATGTCTCACTTGGCCCGAAAATGAGTGAGCCAAGCACCAATTTTTACCTCGAACTATAATGTTGGATCGCTCATTTCCAAAACAAATGAGCCACGAGCTACCTCTAGCTCGGTTTGTTGCCGGTCTCATTTCTGTGAATAAAATATTATGCCTTAAAATATTTATTTTGGAAAAAAATTATAATTTTTTGCGACGGAAATAAACATCATAATTTGCATGCGACTCAACTGATTCTTTCTAAGTTATGCAACTAATTTTAATTACATAGTTAGCAAAAAATATGAAATATATACAGGTTAGCTGGGTGTTTTCAAAAATACTCAGACTGTGGCCGATTGGATTAAAAATTCGGACAGGCCAAAAATACACTTTTTTTTTAAATATTTGTTAGATTACTTTTATTAATGTATAATTACCATAATTATACTAAAATACACTAAATTTCTTTCTTTTTGAAACTCTTATTATTTTATTTTGATCTATATTGGCAGTAAATTTGATACAATCCAAATCTAAAATCGATTAAGAATAAGTAAATAAATATTATTTGACTTAATTATTTCAAAGCTAAATAAGAAACATTTTTCTTTCAGATGCATGTTTATGAATGCTCAAACAATTTCGATCTGTGTCTTTCTATTATAATGCATTTGTATCAAAATTTAGTTATTTATAAAGCACATGTATGTTTGTACGTGTATTTATCTAATATATCTCTCATAAATAGACAAGGCTAGGACAACAGATAAGGCAAGAGAGACAATATTTCTAACTGAGAAGGTGAAAAATAATGACAAAAATTCAAGCTGTCAAAAATGACGCTCGAGTGTTCTATTTTAGCATATTTTAATATAATTATTCTAATTATAAGTCAAAAGAAGTAACAAATATTTCAAAAAACAAAAACAAAAACAAACAAAAAATTGACCGATCATTTTCTTGTTGGTTCGAATTTTTAATCCAACCGGCCAAAAAACCACCAGTACGGGCATTTTTTTAAACTACCCAGCTAACCTGGGTATATTTTATATTTTTTACTTAATATTGGATATTAAAAAATAATTAGCACCATGCATACACGTCTTCTTAAATTAAAGAATAATTATTTTAGTACCCGTGCTACAGTACCTGCGCTACAGTATCCGTACTACAATACCACCCTTAGAGAAATAATATATTATGGTCTCCACTAATTACATAGTTTCAACTAATTATTATTCTAAAATTTATAGCAGCATCATTTCTCTATGGTCCCCACTAATTATATAGTTTTCTTTTACAATCTCCGCACTCATTCTCACGTCAACCTTTCTCTAACAAAAATAGTTGACTTCATATAAATAAATACTTCAACGCATAGATATAAATACTTTCATTACTTAGATATCAATACTTTAAGTGTCATATGTAAAAATACTTGGATATGTATACATTCGTAGTTAATTATAAAATACTTAGAAGATAAGATATTAACACTTTAAAAAAATATTAATACTTTAATGCATGACTTGTTATGATTATCCATTTTTGAGTTCCCCAATTATCCCCGCGTCAGCCTTTCTCTAACAAAAATAGTTGACCTCATACATATAAATACTTTAGTGGATAAGTATAAATACTTTCAAAACTTAGATATTAATAGTTTCAGTGTCATATGTAAAAAATACTTGCAAGTATAGGTATAAATATTTGTACGGCGAGTTATAAATACTTGCGTAGGTATTAATAATATGAAAAAAATATTAAAATTATGGAGATTTTGCAGGTCCAGCAGGAAGTTATATTTCTGCATTTAATTTTTGGTCTCCCCTGCAGGTACTTTAGTGCAAGTACTATTATATTCGTGCTACAGTACCCGCATAATAAAAATTGTTCACCTCATAACTATAAATACTTCCATACATAAGTATATATATATAAATACTTTCATGCATAGATATTAATACTTAAGGAAAAAAAATTGAATTGTGAAACTTTTGCGATTCTCACAAAAAATTATTTTTTCACATTTAATTTTTAGTAGTTCCTCTGCAGATACAGTGCGGGTACTATAACACTTGTACTGTTATCAGCTTCCTAAATTAAATACTCAATTTCATCTAATTTGTTGAAATTAATTTCTGAGCTCTTTTATTGAAATTATCAATCAGTTGTCAGAGAAAATCTTCTGATTTTTGACATGCATACATTGTACCACCAATGTTGGAGTCTTATCCAATTTATTTCATGCATACAGCTGTATATGTTGTTACATACAACATCAACATGTGCAATTTTTTTTGCATAAATTAATGTTTTGAGTCATTAAAAGTACCAATATTTAGCTAGCCTATGCAATGGAATTATGATGATTAAATTAGTTTAAAGATAAACTTTTAATTGTTTACGCAACAAAAATGGTCAGACAAGAGCCTGAAGGGTTTTGTCATTCTGCAAAAATTAGGGGTGTCAAATTAAGGGTACGATACGGGTCGGGTAGAGATATTTTCATACCTGTACTCGTTATGATAATGAAAAAAAAAATTTACCCTTAACCATTTTTTCGAATACAGTACGGGTCAGGTAAATGGATAAAAAAATGCCATTAACATTTCGATTTGTGCTTTTGATAAAATATTTTTCAAAATAAAAAAAATAATGAACACAACTAATTTTTATTATGAAAATTTAATAAAATACAATTTTATTGTATCATGTATCATCTTCCTACATGTAACACTATAAGAAATATTATAAAAAAAAATATATATATAATGGTATAATTATAAATTTTGCATTTAAAACTACATAAAGAAACTTCTATAAATAAAACATACATATATAAATATATATATATATATATATATATATATATATAAGTTTTTATAATTTTATATATATATAATTGAGTGAATATATATATGTTAATAATTAAATTGGAAGGTCTAAGAGGTATAAAAAAAATTTAATAAGAGGTTTTATGTGCAAAATATACAACCTTATGCAATAAATAAAAAATTGAAGGACTAATTTGCAAAATACCCAAAAGCTTGTCATTAGCTTCTCTTGTACCGTCCAGTACCATGTTGGTACCGTGAGAAACAGAAAAGAAAGAGAGGGGAGCGGGTGTGACGCAAGGGAAAGGAAGAGAGAAAGGGAGAGAAGGAAAATCGCGTGATCGATCGAGCCGTCCGTAGATTTGAGATCAGAACGAAGCCCTCTACGCAATAAAGCAATTAATTTGGTATAAATCTCTATTTCTCAAATTCTATTTGGAACCCTAGATTTCGAGTTAAATTGCAATTCTTTCGTTTGAAGTTCGTATTTGAGTTTTGATTCGAGATTTCATGTAATTAACCTCATTCCTTGAACAATTGAGTTGAATTTATGAATTTGGGTTTAGGGTTTTTGAAACTAGGATTTATATTTTGGAAATATTATAAGGGTTGAAAGTATAAAAGTTATGCAAATATTTAAGTTCTTTCGATTGAAACCCGAATTGCTATTTAAAACTAATTACCGAATATGTGTCGAACCTTCGAACTTTGAGTTATGAAATTAGAATTTGATATTAACTTGAATGGTGTATGGTGTCGAAAAACTTGAATGAACCAAGTAGATATACACTTTAAACTGCACCTAAGCATAGCAACCATAAGTCGTAACCGAGCATCGATCGAAACAAGTTCTAACTAAACAATTGAATTCTGCATGTGAATTGCGGGCCGCAATAGAAAGCCCTGCGGGCCGCAACATGATCTGGTACTTAACCAATTCTTTAGCTGTGATGGCTACGGGCCGTAACAAAATTGGTTGCGGGCCGCAATAATCACAGGTCCAATAAAATGGCTCTGGAGTCGTAAGCAGGTCTAATGTTGCGGGCCGCAACAGATTCTTTACGGGCCGTAGAGAACCCAATACTTAGCCAATTTCTATTAGTTTGTTCTGTGGGTACTGCGGGCCGCAACAACACCATTACGGGCCGCAATTAATGTGCAGATTTGTAATAATTGAGTATTTTTAAACCTAATCGAAGGGGTATCGAATCGTAATCATATAATGTCAATTATATAGCAATTATAAGCTAATTAAACCCTAATGGTATATATTCTAAATAGAATTGATAAGGCAACAGCGTACGGAACTTCGAGGAGTTTAAGACGTAAGATTTACTTAAGAGCAGCGTACTCAGGTGCGGGATTTCTGGACTTGTCTGATATTTTATTTTCAGAATTAAATTGTAGTTCTATTGACATGTTGAATATTCTTGTTGATTGCATTATATGAATTGTGCATTTGCATTTCATGCCCTAATATTATCGAACTCGAATTTTGGTAAGTTGATTGACTTGCATATTGGTATTGAATACATTTGTGTCGATCTATTATGATCTGATTGTAGATGAAAAGTCACTGGAATTGGAAATGAGATGAAATGGTATGTTATGGATCACCAAAGTGTGACCAATTTGCAAAACCTGGTGCACGGGTTTTGGGAGGATTCTAAAGCTTTAGTCTCTGAGGCTCGTGTAAGTCCCCAGACCGGTTGGGGCAGGAGCAGTATGAAACTAGTTGTGAATGGTAGTAATATGAGTGACTAGTGTGAGATGTCGTATGCATGATCTGATGAGATATGCGTTTGAATGGTCGGTTGAGATTATGATTCTTAATGAATTTTCTGAATATGACTTGTAACTAGAAAGTTAGGAAATGGTTAAGCCAAGCACTACCGATGGGTGTCATATACTGTACAGTAGGGTGGCCTTCGGTAGGTGTCTGGAACCCTACCGTTGTCGACGGGTTTGCGGTACAGCTGGGTGGTACATCGGTAAGTGCTACCAGACTTATTAAAATAATTAAGCCCAATTGTTGTGATTTGAAATTCGATTTAATACTCTTGTGTTGTAATTCATTTGATTATCTGCTGTCAGGTATGCATTCATGTTTATATAATGTTATACATGTACAATACGTTGTTGATAATTTCTTTTTGAAAATAAAGTTAGATTGCAAGTCCAGGGGTTCGTATGTGGCAAATTATCGCACTGAGATTTTATTCTCATACCCGTTGGGTTATCCTTTTCAGGTTCTGGTGCAGTAGGGAGCGGTGAGGCACGACAGTCTTAGGCCTCGGTATTTGTCCTTCTACCAGAGTTTCTATGATACCTGTTAGATTTTGGTTTTGTGGTTGTGATATGTTATCTACGTATATGTGCATATACGTAGTTTTTGTATGATGTGATATATATTGGTGTCTTTTGAACTGAATCAGGAGTTATGTTTATATTTGTTTTCTCAGAATTGTGTTGAATTGTTTAATTGCTTGTTGAATGGGGTTATATATTTGGGATTTATGGGAAATTGAGTAAATGAATCGTAATTGCCTTGTAGGCATACGGGAAACTGTATGTTTACGGCAGGGACCCTGTCGCATTTTTGTACAGGTTGGCTACGGGGTGTGACACTACAAATATATATTTATATCTATAATTTTATTTTTAAAAATTATCTTATACGAAAACGGATAAGATAACGGAAAAAAATCATTGCCCTTACCCGTACCCGATTAGCTAATGGGAAAAAAAATCTTACCCTTACCCGTGTTTTTGGATACGATATGAATCGGATAGACGGGTAAAAGGGTGCCATTGACACCCCTAACAAAAATACAAAAATATATATTGTTTCAAATATTTACAAAAGAGTAGGGTCCAAATGCATCATGCCTTTCATGATTCACATTTCTATTTTTGTTTTTACAATTCAAATAATTAATCTAAACTACTTTTCATAATATTCATATTAAAATGTGCATAGAGAATAAATTTTATATTTTTTTAGAATTTCTTTTTACTATTCTTTAAGATAGTTATAAAATCAGTCTTTCAATATATTCCAGACCATTTGAAAATAGTGATTTCGACCTATCTAAAAGTAATAGTAAATATTTTTCAAAAAATATAAAATTTTGTCTCAGAGAACATTTTAATGTAGAGATCATATTGAGTTGTTCGAATCGACAGTTTAGACTTTGAATACGAAAATAAAAATATGAGGCACAATTTAAATATGAAAGATATAAGACATTTGAACCGTACTCTTTACAAAACTGTAAGTAGAAATTTTAATGTATTCATAACCATGTATCTTGCTAGATATATGACTTAAGAATTATGCAAATTTGTGAGAAAAAAAATGTCAAAATGAACATTGGCTACCTTAAAATGCTTGTATTAATACATGCAATATTGCATGTGTTATAACAATTTAGTCCTTGAACTGGTATCATATGTTTCATATTTAGGAATTTTCTTAATTTAATGACTCTCTGGTTTGGTTGTCTGGAATTAGATGAACAATAAAAAGGCCAATTTAATTATTAATAGAAGGTCTAGGTTAAATATAAAAAGCAAGCTAAAATACAAAATATACTTAGTTTAAAAATAAGTAAAAAGCAGTTTGCAGCCAGGATTAAAATAAAAATAAGTACATATAATATTTTGATATTTTTGACAAAGACATAAGAAAGTATAAAAATATTAATTGATCTCTATATTCAGTATTCCTCTTTACTAAATTTCTGAATATTATCCAAATTAAACTTTTTCATAAAGATCCTCTCTCTCTCTCTCTCTCTATCTCTCTTTTTTGAAAAAATCTCTCTCTAGCTTTCTCTTTCTCTCAACACTATTTTCATACATGAATGGCGGCTCTCTCTTCTTTCAGAAAACACAAAGATCTTCCTAACCACCTATTTCACAAAAATATCCTACCTCGTCTCCCTTTTAAATACCTCAAGAGATTGAAATGCATTTCAAAGGAATTGCATTCACTAATAAGTACCAATGCAAAATTTGCTGCCGATCAGTCTCGCTTAGCAGACACTTCACCAAGTGGCTTTGTGTACATGAATGATCGTGTCTTAACATTCTTCCCCGACCCAACATTGATAGGTGTCCCCGATCCATCCCTCAATTTCCTCAGCCCAGGTAAGGTCAAGCTAATCTCCTGCACAAATGGGCTCCTCCTTCTTGGAGGTGAATTCAGTTGCAAGACATCTCTGTGCGTGTGTAATCCTGCTACCAAAGAGATGGTGTTCATACCACAAAGTGCCAGCTGGGAGAGATATTCATGTTACCAAATTGGTCTTGCTTATGAACCTTCTGAGTTGCCGGATCGGTTCACTCTTGTACAACCTCTGCTATGCAACTATAGAGATGGTTGGCTGTACAAGTTTACTGTCTTTCATTCAGACATTGGCAAATGGACCCTTTCGAGCCAGAGTGTAAATTTAGGCCCATATTGGACTACTGGTAATCCTGTGTGCGCGAAGGGGGTGATATATTGGTGTTATTCAGAGTACCTTCTATGGTATGATACAAAGAGGGATTTAGCTGGGTCTGTAGTGTTGCCAACGATAGAAAAAAGGATTCACGTAGGAGTCTATGCTGGTGAAATCACGTTTTGTTGTACTTCGGTTGGTGGGATCGAGGTGTGGAGCTTAACTGGAGGGTCAAGCTGGAATAGGCTACATGGTTTGAACTGGGACAACAAGTTGGATGCATTTAACTTTTGTCCTAGCATGCAGTTGCATCGCTCTACCCTGTCTCAAAAGTTCTTCAAGCGACATGTCATACTCCCAGTAGGGTTTGATGGACAGTTTGTTTACTTCACGGCGCAGCTTATGGATCGAGATAGCACCTTGAGGTTGTTTCATTGGGAAACTGAGACAGGACGAGTTGAAGAGAAAGGTCTGCTCAATTTAAGAACAGGGACATGTTTAAGCTGTCACAAATATGCTAACAGCATGGCTAGAGTACCACAAATATTGAATGGGACTTCTTTGGAAATTGGCGGATGATTTTTTGAACCGAGTTCTAATGAAAAGGGATATGCATCTTGGTTTTGCGTAATCTTAGGGAATTGGCATGCGATTTTTTGTACTGAGTTCTTAATTTTTTTGTTTCGTTTTAGGATTATAGAACTATGTGTCGAGTTTTGCAAATTCAAGTTGTTGGTTATGTTGGGATCTTAATTTGCTTCATTTCAATGATAAAATACAAGGGCTTTCTTGTAAGATTATGCATTCTGGTAGGTTTCAGGGCCTTTATAAAAGGAAAATTCCTTTTTATCATGTTCTTATTTTCATTTCGTTCCTCTCATTTTCAACTTAGCGAAAATCAAATATGTCTCTCAACTCCTCTGTCTTTCTCTCTCTGTCTCTGACGCCTCTTAACTTAGCAATTTCTGTCTTTCTCTATCTCGATCACATCAAAAAAAGGCGAAGAAGATAAAAACTGACAAGGTTGTGCCATCCATCTCTTCCAAGTTCATGAAATGAGATGAAGGATGATGCCTCGGCTTATGCCCTTAAATTACACTTAAGGTACATACTGTTTATTTCCCCAAATCTCTTATGTACATTTGAGCATCTTTTGTATTTTTAATTTACACTAAATTGTAGAATTACAGTTCGATATTTCAATTTTTTTTTTCATTTGAGCAAGGTTTTTTGAGATTATTCCATTGGCGGTGAAGATGTACACTTTGAGGTATGCTAACTAGGTTTTCCTTATCTTTCAATTTAAATAATACATGTATCGAAGATGCACAAGCAAACAATTAATGATATAAATAATTGTTTCAGATTTTGAAGTTTGCACTGGTGGAGATAATTAAAGAGTTTGTGTACATGAATGATGGTGTCTGTGGCTTTGTGTACATGAACACTTTATCAAGTTGCTTTGAGTTACTTTTTGCATGTGACATCCCATGCAAAAAGGTTCACGAAATCATAAAAGCATATTATTTTGCATAAATCACTAGTGGAAAAACAGGAATCAGGATCGGCCTATCTGGATTAGTTATATGGGACACCCGATCCTAATGAGTATCTGGATCGATTTATTTAAAAAACCGATCTTAAAAACTATTCAGATCGGGTTTTATTGTCAACCGATCCTGATTTATGAACTATCAGGATCGGTTTTTTGTTAGAACTGATCCTGATACTATCAGGATCAGTTATTCTAAATAACCGATCTTAATAATTCAACTATCAGGATCGGTTGTTTATAAAACCCGATCCTGATAGTATCAGGATCGGTTCTAACAAAAAACCGATCCTGATAATTGAAATATCTCAAATAAATCTTATTAATTGAAATATATCATAAAATAGCATCTGGATCGGGTCTATACATAATAACCGATCCAGATAACTTAAATATATCTAACAAATTAAAATATATCAGAAAATAGCATCTGGATCGGTTCTGTACATAAAAACCGATCCTGATAGTATCTGGATCGGTTTTCTTGCTAAAAACCGATCCAGATAACTTAAATACATTTAACAAATTAAAATAAATCAGAAAAAAGCATTTGGATCGGTTTTGTACATAAAAACCGATCTTGATAGTATCTGAATCGGTTTTATTGCTAAAAACCGATCCAGATAACTTAAATACATCTAACAAATTAAAATATATCAGAAAATAACATCTGGATCGGTTCTGTACATAAAAACCGATCCTGATAGTATCTGGATCGGTTTTTAGCAATAAAACTGATCCAGATACTATCAGGATCGGTTTTTAGCAATAAAACCGATCCAGATACTATCAGGATCGGTTTTATTGCTAAAAACCGATCTTGATAAAAAAAAAATTTTAATTTTTTTTTTTTTTTTTTTGTTGTAAGTAGCATGGTAAAACCTGGCCAGCTATCAAGTACGTTTTTTTTTTTAAAAGAGGTTTATAATTGAATTAATTTCTTTAAAGAGGTCAAATTAAAGATATTTCATTTCCTATGTACGTCCTATATATATGAACCGTCTGATCAAATTCGAATCAATATGGTCTTGGTCTAACCATATATATTTTGTTATCTCAGGTAATATGAATTCGTTTCCATTTGTTCATGACATCAATTAAGCAATTAATTTTATGGTATTAATTTATAAATAACAAATAAATAATTAAACAAACAATTATACAAACACAAACAAGTTGTTTATTTTTTTTAAATAAAAGACGTTCTAAACAGATTAGGCTGGAATACAATTCTATCTTGTCAATCTGTTCAATTTTTAGATAAGTTGGTACTTACCTGGTTGATATGAGAAACATAATTATTTAATCTTGTTATAAAATACAATAATTCATGTTGCAATTTTCTGTACATGAGATAAAGATTATTTTTTAAAATAATCTCTGGTTATATATATATATTTCTCAGATTCTAACTAAATATTTCTCAGATAACTTAAATACATCTAACAAATTAAAATATATCATAAAATAGCATCTGGATCGGTTCTGTACATAAAAACCGATCCAGATAACTTAAATACATCTAACAAATTAAAATATATCAGAAAATAGCATCTGGATCGGTTCTGTACATAAAAACCGATCCTGATAGTATCTGGATCGGTTTTTAGTAATAAAACCGATCCTGATAGTATCTGGATCGGTTTTTAGCAATAAAACCGATCCAGATACTATCAGGATCGGTTTTATTGCTAAAAACCGATCTTGATAAATTTTTTTTTTTTTTTTTTTTTTTTTGTAAGTAGCATGGTAAAACCTGACCAGCTATCAAGTACGTTTTTTTTTTTTAAAAGAGGTTTATAATTGAATTAATTTCTTTAAAGAGGTCAAATTAAAGATATTTTATTTCCTATGTACGTCCTATATATATGAACCGTCTGATCAAATTCGAATCAATATGGTCTTGGTCTAACCATATATATTTTGTTATCTCAGGTAATATGAATTCGTTTCCATTTGTTCATGACATCAATTAAGCAATTAATTTTTTGTCTGTTTTGACCGGTACAGTTTTGAAATCTAGCATAGCAATATTTACTTCTAGAAATTAACTTTTTATGGTTTTTATGTTAAAATACAAAATATTTGAAATGCAAAAAATTGTACATATATATTTGAAATAATAGAAAGCACATGTAGTTGTACTAGAAAGAATGGTTTTTTTTTTTTAGAACCAACTTTGAAAAAAAAAATAGTATTAGAATCAGTTATTTCAAATAACCAATTCTAATACTATTTTTTTTTGTTTGCAGAACCAACTTTGTGTGGTGCGCTGTATGTAGTCTAAAATGCTCTGTTCGGATTGAAAACAAATTGGCATAGTGACAGCTTCAAAATTGAGATATCAAATTTCATTTTATAATTAGTTTTTTTTTCAATATTTTAAAATATTTATGTTTGTAATTTTAATATTGAGAAGTATATGTAATTAGGCATTTGTGTTATATGTAATTAGTGTGGTGATTAATAGAATATATATATGGTTGTTGTATATGGCATATGGTTCAATTATAAATTTTTTTTGATGAAAATTAATGTAATTTATATTATTAAAATTTATGTGATAATATAATTAGTTATTTGACATTGATATTTCATTTTGAAGTCATTTTGAAAATTAACTTTTTTTTATACAATCATGCATGATGCATCAATGACTTGTGCCATATAATAATATGCATAGGACTTGAACCCTTGTTGTGTGGGGTTGTGAAGGAACGAATACGAATATTAGCATTTGGTCGATCGGAACCGTTAAAATGAAAGAATGTCATATTAATTTCACCATTATAAAATTTGATACAATTCAGGATTCGTGTACTAGTTCATCAAAGTAAAACAATATAACAACATCGCACGGCCGTAAATAATTTACGTTGGATCAAAACTTACAGTTGTCGGGCCTTCGGCACTTTTACGTTATTAATGTTCCATGTTATATCTTGATCATTTTAAAAATTATTACATGTCATTTAATTACAGACCCACCGTTGGATGATCATGCAGAAATGAACGGTCTGCATTTCATTTAACAATTTGATGCCATTAATAATAATAAAATTGTACAAAATTGATCATAGTAGAGTTGATTTGGCCATACAAACACAAATAAATAAATTTTATATTTTTCACATTTTTCTTAATATTAATCTGTGTACATGCATTACCAAACAGAAAAGAAAATAAATGGTAGCCGTTTGATGGTTAATACACCATCAATATGAGTGGGGTTTACCTCAGTGATCTTTCTTATATATAGTATCAGGATCGGTTTTTTATAAAAAACAGATCTTGATACTATTTTTTTTTCAAAGTGGGTTCTGCAAAAAAAAAAATAAAAAAAAATAAAAAAAAAACTATTAGGGTCGGTTTTTTATAAAAAACCGATCCTAATAGTATCAGGATCGGTTTTTTATAAAAAACCGACCCTGATTTTTTTTTTTTTTTTTTTTTTTTTTTTTTTTTTTGCAGAATCCACTTTGAAAAAAAAAAGATTATCAAGATCGGTTTTTTAATAAAAACCGATCCTAATAGTATCAGGATCGGTTTTTGTATAAAAAACCGATCCTGATACTATTTTTTTCAAAGTTGGTCCCGCCAAAAAAAATTAGTATCAGGATCGATTTTTTATAAAAAACCGATCCTAATGATAACTCCCTATATAACCTGCTTAGGGTTCTTCTTATTTTCATTTTGCGCCTCTCATTTTCAACTTAGCGTCTCTCTCTGTCTCCGTCTCTCCCTCTGTACTCTTTGTGTCTCTCTCTCTCTCTCCGTCTCTCCCTCTCCTCCGTGTCTCTCTTTCTCTTTCTCTCCGTCTCTTCCTCTCAAAGCCAAGCCTCTCGCAACTCCGGCTCAATTGTGTAAGTTTTTAATTTTTTTTATTGTTTCAAAAATTAATTAATGGTGTTTGTATATTGTTTTACAGTTTTGAAGACATCTCGCTCAAGTTACTTAATCATCCGGCCGATCAACTATCATGGTATTAGCTTTATCTAATTTTCCCATTATTATGCTTTTAAAACACATTTTTTTTGTATTTTTTATTGGAAAATATTTTTCCATCTAATCGTTACCTTTGTTTTTGTTTTTAGGGTCTTTTTTAATCTCAAGTGATGTGATTGCAAAAGAGGTAATTATTGATTTTTTTATTGTTGTGCTTTACATTAATTGCATAAATGTGTATATTGCATAAATGTGTGTTAATTGAAGAAATAGCCCAATTAGTCACTTGTATGTTTGTTAATTAATTTTTTTTGGATTTAAATTTCTTGTTATAATATGTAATGCTTCACAAAACTTTGTATGAAGTACATGAATTTTTTGTAATAGTTTAAGATGTGTATGATAATTAATTTAGAATGTGTATATGATATTTAATTGATTATTGCTTCTTACTGTGCAAAAAAAAAAAAATTTAGGATGCTGGCCAGCAATATATATATGGAAGCTGGTCAAATAAATAAAAATATTTTTTTTAGCTTCAATAAAATATCAGGAAAAAAAAAACTTTTAAGATCGGTTTTTAAATAAAAACCGATCCTAAAAGTTTGAAAAAAAAAAAAATTTAGGATCGGTTTTTATTTAAAAACCGATCTTAAAAGTTTTTTTTTTATTTGAATTATGATCTGAAAAAAAAAAAAAACTTTTAAGATCGGTTTTTAAATAAAAACCAATCCTAAAAGTTTGAAAAAAAAAAAAACTTTTAGGATCGGTTTTTATTTAAAAACCGATCTTAAAAGTTTTTTTTTTTATTGGAATTATGATCTGAAAAAAAAAAAAAACTTTTAAGATCGGTTTTTAAATAAAAACCGATCCTAAAAGTTTTTTTTTTTTTTCAAACTTTTAGGATCGGTTTTTATTTAAAAACCGATACTAAAATATATATATTTTTTTTCAGATCATAATTCCAATAAAAAAAATTAAAAAAAAAACTTTTAAGATCGGTTTTTAAATAAAAACCGATCCAGAATATAACTATTAGGATCGGTTCGTTAAGAAAAACCGATCCAGATAACTGCTATTAAGATCGGTTATAATAAACAACCGATCCTAATAGTTACTATTTGGATCGGTTCTTTAAAAAATATGATACCGATCCTGATAGTATCAGTATCGCCTTCATCAGGATCGGTTGTATTCCGATACTGATATGCGTATATAACCGATCCTGATTCCATATTTTCCACTAGTGAATCCTTAACAACCATGCAAACCAACTTGTCCTATTCCTTGGTAAAAACCTAAATTCTGGTAGTGTCAGAACCATGTGTGTCTCACTAGATAATCTATGACTTAAGAATTATGCAAGTTGATGAGAAAAAAAGGGCCATAATGAACATTGGTTACCTTAAATGGCTTTTATTAATTAATACATGCAATATTGCATGTGTTGTAACAACTTAGTCTTTGAACCAGTATCATATGTTTCATATTTAGGAATTTTCTTAATTTAATGGCTCTGTGGTTAGGTCGTCTGGAATTAGAGGAACAATAAAAAGGCCAATGTAATTATTATTAGAAGGTCTAGGTTAAATATAAAATATACTTAATTTAAAAATAAATAAATAAATAACAGTTGCTGCCAGGCTTTTAGAAAAATTAAATAAATAAAATATTTTGATATTTCTAACGAAGACATAAGAAAGTTTAGAAATATTAATTGATCGCTATATTCAGTATTCGTCTTTACTAATTTTGTGAATATAATCCAAAATAAAATATTTCATATATATCTACTCGTGGTTCACCATAAATAACCCATAATCTCCTCTCTCTCCCTCTCTCTCTCTCTCTCTCTCTCTCTCTCTCTCTCTCTCTCTCTCTCTCTTTCTCTCAACACTATTTTCATACAAGAATGGTGCTTCTCCCTTCTTCCAGAAAACAGAAAGATCTTCCTAACCACATACTTCACAAAAATATCCTGCCTCATCTCCCTTTTAAGTACCTCAACAGATTAAAATGCATTTCAAAAGAATTGCATTCACTAATAAGCACCGATGGAAAATTTGCGGCTGATCAGTCTCGCTTAGCAGATACTTCATCAAGTTGCTTTGTGTACATGAATGATGGCGTCTTATCATTCTTTCCTAACCCAGCATTGATAGGTGTCCCCGATCCATCCCTCAATTTTCTCAACCCAGGTAACATCAAGCTCGTCTCCTCCACAAATGGGCTCCTTCTTCTTCAAGGTAAATTCAGTGGCAAGACATCCGTCTGCATGTGTAATCCTGCAACCAAAGAGATGGTGTTCATACCAGTCAGCCAGGAGACATATTCCAGCTATCCAATTGGTCTTGCTTATGAACCTTGCGAGTTGCCGGATCGGTTTAGTCTTGTACAACCTCTGCTAGACTACCATAGAGATGGTGGCATGTACAAGTTTATTGCCTTTCATTCAGACATTGGCAAATGGACCCTTTCGAGCCGGAGTGTATATTATTTAGACCCATGTGGGATTGCTGCTACTGCTAATCCAGTGTGTGCGAAGGGGGTGATATATTGGTGTTGTTCAGAGTACCTTCTATGGTATGATACAAAGAGGGATTTAGCAGGGTCTTTAATGTTACCGACAATAGATCGATATAAGATTCATTTAGGTGTCTGTGGTGGTGAAATCACGTATTGTCGTGGTTGGGTAGACGGGATCGATGTGTGGAGGCTAACTGGAGGGTCATGCTGGGATAGGCTACATGCGATAAAATGGGATGGCAAGTTGGATGCATTTAACATTTGTTATGGCATGCAGTTTCTTCGGAATAGCCAGTCTAAAATTATCTTAAGGGGACACAACTTATTTCCAGTAGGTTTCGATGGGCAGTTTATTTATTTCGCGGCGCAGCTGATGGAGCGTGATAATCTGATGGATAGAGATGATAGCACATCGAGATTGTTTCGTTGGGAAACAAAGACTGGACAAGTTGAAGAGAAAGGTCTGCTCAATTTAAGAAAAGGGATAGCGTTAGAGTGCCACAAATATACTAACAGCATGGCTAAAGTGCCACAAATTTTTAATGGGACTTCTTAGGAAATTGGCATACGGATTTTTGTACCGAGTTCTAACAAAAAAAGGGATAGGCATCTTGGTCTGGTTTGTCAGAGTTGTTTTCATAATCTTTTTGTTTCGTTTTAGAATTCTAGAACTGTGTGGAGTGGGTAATTTTGTAATTTCAAGAGCAATTTGGTTATGTTATGAAAAGGGTTATGCATATGCTCTTGATTGTGAGAGCTTTTCTTAGTTTTTTTTTTTGTTTATTTGCAGTTGTAGAGAGCTTGTTTTTACTTAGTTTCTAGTTTGTTGTTGCTTGTTTTTACTTAGTTACTATATGGAGAGTTGTATTTTCCGAAAACTGTTTATAAGTCATTAAATATTTTTATTAATGGGTATTATATATTAGACATTTTTCTGTTTCATGGTTAAATAAAGAGAGTTAATACCACTTGCCTAACAAGAGAACTACTTCCCATCCAAGTTTTCCTACTAGCTTCTATTCAACATTGCCTCATTTATGTTGAGTTTGGTTTTCTCCATAACCAATTAAACATGACTTATCACTTGTGTCTTCAATTCTAGCTCTATCCATCATCTTCACTCTCTGTACCAAGGGATGGGGAATTTGTCTATTAATTATTATAAAATTAAATCACATTGTTAAAAATTATTCGAGTGATCAGATTATGGTAATATGCATATTATGGATTGACTTGTACTATGAATCTATATCTCTACTTTTAAAGTTTAAACAATCAATATTAACCATTTAACATGATTTTCATATGAAAATGTACTTACAGATCAAATTTTTCATTTTTTAGAATTTTTACCTTTTTTTAATCAATGATTTTCTTCTTATAAAAAAATAGTTAAGAGTTTCGAAAAGATTGTAAAATTTGATCATTAATTATATTTTCAGATAATTTTTTTTTAATGGTAGATAAAAATTATGTTGATCAATTCAAATTGACTATTTACATTTTAAAAATAAAGATATGAGTCTATAATACCGGCTGCTGTGTAATATCCATATTAGAAGAACTCATATATACTTCGATTTTTACCAAGAAACATTCATCAATTAATGCGTAAAATACATCCAAATTATATGTATCATGAAACTAGTTATCTACACTGTGATGATTTATTGAAATTTTTATATTACATTCTTAAAATTATCTCAATTTACAAAATAAATCTGAAATTTAAAATATAATTTTGTTTAGTAAATTATCGTAATTAAAGAAAATGAACAACGCAACGGGCATCAGAAGCAACTGGCTGTAACACCGTAAGGGAATTAATCCCACTCAAATTTGGAGTTTAGATCAAGACCGTCTGATCTGCCATGGCACGGATATTAAGGAGGCCCCTTGCATTCTACCCAGGCTGGATTTTTACCAATTCTGATCGGACGGTCCATATTCAATCTCAAATTTTGAGTTACCTCAAAGGACTCGGACTGTCCGTACCCCTAAAGTATCCCATTTTTTTACTTTAGTTTCCGACCGTCCGATTCGAATCCCACCCAATCCGAGCCGAGGTGGAGCGCACGGGTCCCTTTAATCGGACGGTAGAGATCTAAACTAAAAAATTGGGTTACTGTAGGAAATCGGAACTCACTCGCCTTAAGGTATTTGCGTAAAAATCGATTTCCAACGGAGTGAGAGTGAGACCAGCGAAAGAGAGCTATAATGGCGAGTGAAGAAGAAAACCTCTCTAAAACCCTAGAAACCCTAGAGGAATCCGATCACGATGAGGAGATGCCGACTGCCTCGGAAACCCTAGCCACCGCTACCGTCTCATCCTCCGACGACTCTGGTTCGGAGGAAGAAGCCGATGAAGGGGCTGATGAGCTCCGCATCCAAGCCCTCGAACAAGCTTTGCGCAATCAACCCCTGGACTATGATTCCCATCTCCAGGTATGGTAAATGTTCTTCTGATGTTAGATTCTCAAGTGCTATATTAGACATTTACTTTGTCACAGAATCAGCTAATCCAGTAAATAACCTCTTAAGTCTTACAAAATAGCTTTGTTCCTGCTATCTGGTACGAACAATTTGCAATTTAACCTTGACTTCTGATACATTGTATTTTTTTTTTTTGTGGTAGTATGTAAACTGCTTGAGGAAATCAGGAGAGATTGAGAAGCTGAGAAATGCTAGAGAAGAGATGAATAGGCTATTCCCGCTCAGTCCTAAACTTTGGCAGGATTGGATTGGTGATGAAATCTCTTTGAATCAAGGGTAATTTTGCACTTTCCTCTTGTATATCGACCTTAACTGTTGCTTGTGTGCCGGTATTCTTTCGGCTTATTTAATTATGTTTTCAGTTCCACTCTGATATAACTTCTCCTTTTTCTTAATGACTAGTGCTGAAGCATTTGCGGAGATTGAGAAACTTTATGAACGAGCTGTGCAGGAATATTTGGTATATCCTTTTGTTACCTTGTAAGATAATATTCTGAATTTATGACAGTTTCTTTGCAAAATGAGAAATATTATTTTTGTTAATACTGCTTTATGCATTATGATTACTCACAAGGGTTCATTTCTCAAAACTAACTTTAATAAATAGTAGTCAGTATGATAGTGATTACACACTAGGAGCAAATGAAAAGTTTTCTTGGGCATATATGCAAAAGCTTCTCATAAGTCACGTTACTTTATGGATTCTTATCTTGCTATAATTTTTTGTGATCAGTCAGTTCCACTATGGTGCGACTACATAAACTTTGTGCAAGAGCGTGATGAGTCAGCGTTGCAGTGTTCACCTAGTGGTGTTAGTAAAATGCGTGAATTGCTCGAGCGGGCAATTACTGTGGCTGGTTTTCATGTAACTGAGGGGAATAAAATATGGGAGGCCTATAGAGAGTATGAACAAGCTCTTCTTCTTACTATTGATGAAGAAAACACTGAGGTTGGCTAACCTGATACATTTTTTTCATAAAAATTTTGGTTTCCTTATTCAAAATAAAATATTATTTTTCCAACTTTTTTCGTATATCAGGAAAAAGCAAAACAAAACCAGCGGATACGCAGTTTGTTCCACCGCCAGCTGGCGGTACCTTTAACAAATATCAAGGCAACTCTGATGGATTACAAAGCTTGGGAGGCTGATCAAGGGAACATCAATGATATGGATAATGAGTTGGATGGGGTTGCTCCTAATATTGCATTGAACTACCAAAAAGCTTCTGCAGCTTACAATGCAAGGAAACAGTATGAGGATCAACTATCAAGCCCGGTACAAAATGAGGCTGATAAACTACAGCATTTCATGGTACTTTATACAATTTCAGCTTATTGTTTTACAATATTGCTTTTATGGAATTTGCATTCACAGTTCCAATTATGATACGTGATCTTGGTTTGAAAGTAGTTAAGTCTATCTGATCAATATAGTCATCTCCTTATATGTCCAGTTAAGTTTAAGAAAGAAAACGTTTGGACATATATGCCCTTTTGGATTGAATGTCTTGCTTGTCAAACAGATGTTCTTCAAATAGACCTTAGAAAGAAATTTTTTCAACAACTTTTTTTTTTGTGTGTGAAATATCATAGCAAACGACAAAATGCTTTGTCATATAATATGGAACCAAGATTTAGTTCCTTAAAATCTTTTTCTTAATATAGATTACATTTAAATACCATGATTAGTGATTGAATGTCATAAATTTGTTGGAACAGAATTATATTAAATTTGAGGAATCTAGTGGTGATCCTGCGCGAGTGCAGATCCTTTATGAGAGGGCGATTTCGGAATTTGCTGTTTCAAGTGACTTGTGGCTTGCATACACAAACTACCTTGACAGAACACTGAAGGTTTAAACATCTTTCTTTCTAATACTTGTACTGCCAATTCATTTGACTTAATTAAAAGAACCTCTTACACCTCTCTCTTTCTTTAGGTGGCATCAATTTTGAAGAGTGTGTACTACAGAGCAACAAGAAACTGTCCCTGGATCAGCGAATTGTGGGTCCGCTACTTGCTTTCCTTGGAGCGGACAAACTCATCTGAGGAGGAGATTAAAAGTGTATGTTTAATTTGATAATCATTTTTTTTCCTTTGAAATTGGACCCTGTGGGGTCTGTTTGTAATCTAACAAACACTAATATCACTGTTTTCTATATATGCTTTCGAGATATTTTGTTCTTGAAAATAATACACATTTCCTTTTCCAGGTGTTTGAACAGTCTCTTCAATGTGCCTTTCAGACAGCAAAAGAGGTAGGACAACAAAATAGCAATGATCTGGCACTACAATTTGCTGATTTGTCTATTTTCTTTTAACTTTTGTAGTATTTGGACCTTTATCTGACACGAATAGATGGTTTAAGGAGGAGGTTCTCAATGGATCAGAGGGATTTTGACTTTCAACTTATACGCCAAACATTCATGGTTAGATATCTCTGGCAATTTACTGGACCTTCCAAACTTTCATGAACTTTGAGCGATAATGTGACATGGAATATTTTTTTCTAGGATGCATCAGATTCATTGTCAGCGCAAATATTTCCAGAAGAATTGCTGAGTTTGCACAAATATTGGGCAAAATTAGAGATAAATCTTTGTAAAGACATAATTGCAGCTCGTGGAGTTTGGGACAACCTAATTAAAAAAAGGTATAAAACTCCACAATTCTGTAGTTATTACTTCTATGCAAATTACATCCAAAATTGTACCTTATTTGCTAATAGACCCAACATTGCTTAAGACTTGTGAACAACACCCAATTGGGCAATATTTCAAAACCCTACTTATTTATCCTTGAGACAAAATTGGGCCAAAAATCAAGGAAACAAATTTGGTTGTTGGTTACAGTTTGTATAAACTTCTTTTAAGTGTTTTCTTGAGATGGGGCTGCATAGTTTGTTCTATATGAGAAATGTGAAAATTTTCTTTCAAATACAGAAAAACTTTAGTTGTAAGTTTCAAATTACTTTTCTTATGTGCATTTTTCAAAATAATTCATTTGAATTGACTTTTTGTTAGTGGGTCCACACTGGAATCGTACGAAGGGTACATAGCCATGGAGGTAGCAATGGGTAATTTAAATGAGGCCAGAGCAATTTACAAGAGGTGCTATGCCAAAAGGTTTGCCGGCACTGGTTCTGAGGTAAATTCATGCTCTATTTGACAGGAAGTGTGTTCTCTTTCTTCCTGGAATGCTTCTTAGGTGGGGTGAACACTACTTTTTATATGCTCAACATTGCTCCTATATTTACTCTTGTAACATATGGGTGGGATAAGGAGCCACCAATTCAGATTCCAGACCAGATAGTCATATTTGCTTTTTTTTTTTTAGATGGATACTTCCTGCCAATACATAACTAGTGACCACTGGTCAATATTCCTTTGTGTGCATGAGACCCTTGAACTGGGGTAAATGTGGCCACTAACAAAGTTTAACTCTCTATATTCTATGACTTCCATCTTTTGTATTAAAAAAAAAATATATCATTTTTGACCATTTTCACGTTGCCAGAATGGTACTCAAATAAAAAACATTTAAAATACCCTCTTTTTCACTCCGATTGGGTTTGATTTCTAGCCTACCCCGACTTGTTTGGGAATAAAGGCTTGGTTGTTGTTGTAAAATACCCTCTTTTTCATTTGAGTCTAAATATTCAATATTTAGATGTTAAATAATATTGTGTACAAAAATAATAAAAAATATATACATGTATAATGTATCATATCCTTACATATTGAGAAATACTGTATCGTCATATCCATATCCTGTGCAATATTTCATGTAAATAAATGTAACCATGCAGGATATATGCCATTCTTGGATAAAATTTGAACGAGAGCATGGGACTTTAGAAGATTATGATGTTGCTTTAAGAAAGGTATTTGTTTCAACATTTTGTATTTTCCTCTTTAGTGTTATGCCTTCATTTGTATTACTTGGTAGAATACAATCCTCTGTAAATTTCAATCTAAAGATGACTGTTATCTAAGAAAAAAATAACAGTTATGAAGGGGTTTTATTTGTACCCCTGTAAAATTTTGAAATAGTGTATACCATGCATAACAGGAAATAATATATGCAACAAAAGAAAGAAATAGGCCAAAACTCCCATTTCGTCCAAAAGATGTCCAAGTTACAAGTGGTTCCACTGTTATTGGTACACATGAAAAAAGGATAAGAGTTATTTGATATCTTTTAAGGAAATTGGAAGAGGGGAGTGTGTGACATTAATATGATACATCTCATGTGGCTTCTCATCCTGCAAGGATATACATAATGTGATCTTTCAACAGTCACTGGTAGAATTGAATGAGCAACTTTGTACTTTTGATGATTCTATACAGCATGCATGAATTTTATTTTTTATTTTTTAAGCTTTTGACCTCTAATATATTTAGCAATTTATTATAATTGAAAAGGTAACCACACGGCTTAATGAAGTAATGCTGTTCAAGGCACAGCAAGAGTCTAAGGGTAAAATAGACCATTCTTCAGTTTCATTAAAGGAAACCACCAGTTCTCCTCTCAAGAGAAAACCAGAACAAAAATCCAGTGCGAAGGCACAACCTCCTGCTAAGAAAAGAAGACAAAACACACAAAAAAGTGAGGAGAAGCCCCAGCCTGATCATGGCCGAATGGAAGTAGATAGCAAAGAACAACTTGCAAAAGAAGAGGAAGGGAAAGAAATTGAGAAACCAAAACCTGAGTTCTACAATGACCAGTGCACAGCATTTGTTTCTAGCCTAAATCTTCGGGTAAGTGTATATGTGTAATACATCCTTGTGAAAATCTGTTTTGTCATTATACTTTCTAGGTTAGATACATGCACAAAATAAATATATACCAGCTTGTCAACTGAACTTGACAACTCAACGAAATATATATAAATTTAATTATGTTTGGACACATTTATGTGTCCTTGTAACACTAGTAACAAGCATAAATGGTACAGTATCAAAACTAGTATGGTAATGCAGCTTCAGTCGGTAGGGTAGATATTTATTGTTTCATACTTTCATATTCATTAAGAATTGGCAAACCCATACCTGTTGAGGATCGTGCCCATACCTATTATGGTCATCAGGTATTGGAGTTTCAGGTTCATTGGATAATTTTAATTTAAAATTTTAAAATAATTCAACCTTGGTAGAAGCTAAATAAGTTCGCCACTAACTTCCAATTGGAAAATATTTAGGAATTTATTTGTACTTAAACTTAGAAAAATTAATACTGTGTGATTCCATTACCCCATATGACATTGTACCATAATTAGTGAAAAGTAGGGCCCTACAATTTATAATGAATGGAGGATCGATCCGATTTACAATTCGCTGGGCCTTGAATGTGAATTTGGTTTGTTCATTTAGAATTTTATGGCCTGATTTAGAATATTAGGGTCCTACTTTTCTTGTGAAAAATAGGGAATACCAAATCTTAACTACAACTGCTATGTTACCAATATAATAGCACATATTGTTTTGTCTTTGTTTTGCTTGGCCATTATCCACTGGCCAGTTGTTTTGACTATGTTTTATTTCTTTCTGACAGAAATAAATGAAATTAGGTAAATCTTATTTGTTTTAATAATGCAGACTAATGAGGAAGACTTAAAATCTTTCTTTAGCGATTGTGGGGGTGCTACAGCTGTTCGATTGGTCAGAGACAAAGTCACAGGAAAATCTCGGGTTAGCTCTCTCTCTCTCACACACACACACACACACACACACACACACACACAAACACACGCGCACACACACACGCACAACTTTATAATTGATTATATTATAAAAAGCAAATTTAGTGACTAGTATGGTCCTGGTCCTGGTCATGCCATTGTCAGATGAAATAAGAAAATTCCATGTAAATATTTACTACATACCACTAAAAGCAAATTGAAATTATCCGATATCACTTGCCCAAAGATGTTGATACTGGTACATAAAAGATTCACGGGCATTAAGAAATTCTTATTGATGTGGTGCAATAAATGTAGGGGTTTGCATATGTGGATTTCTCTGATGATCAACACCTCCAAGCTGCAATTGCAAAAAACAAAAGCTCACTTCATGGAGCCAAACTGAGCATTGCTCGTTCTAACCCTTCCCGAAGCAAAAATTCTCGTTCTGGTACTGCTGGTTCTTCCAGGGGCCGTGGTACAGGTATGCATATGTTCTCTCATTTCTCCATATTTTTTTTCCATTTGATAATTAGTGAGGCTATGGTACTATGCATAGCGGCGATTGGTCCGTACTATGGTCAATATCTCTATTTTCAAAGTCCAACAATCGATGTGAACTGTTCAACATGATCTCCATATGAAAATGTACTTGTAAATCAAAAGTAGTGATTTTGTAACTATAAAAAAAATAGTAAAAAAATTCTAAAAATTGTAAAATTTAGTCTGCAATTACATTTTCATATGGAGATCATGTGGAAAGGTTCAGATCGATTGTTTGGACATTGAAAATGGAGATTATGTTCCATAGTATGGGCCAATCTGTGCTATGCATAGTACCATAGTCTCACTCTTTTATAATTATGTGCTGTCTTTCCTCTATAAAATTCATGTGCGACATATCTTCCAAAGTTGGTTCTTTTATCCAATTTGGCATTTCATTTTTGACCAATTTTCCCAAGAGAATGCAATAATGGTGTTGTACTGGTCATGATCTGTACTTACAAGTTAGGGACACCATTTCTTTTGGTTCATCTCTTGTTACTTCCCATAGGGTTTTGATGTTTGTGTACTATGTAGTAATGGTATATGTACTATATAAACATAGGTGTTTTAATTGTGTGCTTGGTGCCTCTTTGCAGGTAGAAGATTCCCGCCTAGAAATGAAAGTAAGTCAGCAGAGGAAGAGAGAAACCCTAGCAAAGAGAAAGAAAAGGTTACATTTGCAGCACCACGATCGGTGATGAAGCCCCTAGGGTGGAATAAGAAGGATGACAAAGGAAAAGACGAAGCGGGTGGTGGTGAACAGCTCAAGTCGAATGAAGCGTTCAGAAATCTCTTTTTGAAGAAATAATAATTTTCAGCGATTTTGGAAAATAGATTTCTGAGATGTGATCAGGTGGTGGTCCTTTTTTAGCACTTGTCGGATCCCTCTTTTTTGTTTCTTTTTTATTTATCTTTCATAAATGATAACCTTAGTTTTTGTTGGTACATTATGTTATGTATTTAATTTTGGCCTGGTCCTTTTTGCTACTTCTTTCCAGGACAGTGAGAGTACTATGCAGCATAGAGACTGTACCAGTACCCGAAGCATATGCAGATTCCTACTTAAAAATTAGGAGATTTTGATTCATAATGAACAAGTACAGGTACCTATGATTAAAAATATTATAATAATGTATAGAAAGAACATTTGATTACGAAAATTTGCAAGTTACGTAAATCTTAGTTTCCACTCAATTCTACCATACATCATCAATTTATTAGGAAAGTACAAAAAGATTGGTTCAAATGTATGAAACAAGCTGTGATTTGTCTATAAAACTTCCAAATTCAACAAAATTTCCACCAAATTTTGGATCTCCTTGTTTCTTGTGTCGAACTCCAGATCAATGGCCTCATCTAAATTTTCAATTTGGAAGTTTACCCGGTGCACATTATCCTTGGAAACATCAATTCTCTTCATGACATCGCTTAGTTCCAATTTAGTTGCATGTGATTGTTCTTTCAACTCATCCTCTTCTTCTAAGAAGTCATACCGGTTCCCCTCCAATTTTTCTAACTCTTCTTCTGCTTCGGCTAGCTCAAATTTAATCTTTTCAATTTTATCCAATTGATCTAGAATTTTTATATCATGCAATTGACGCCGCCTTATCACTCTCTCGAGCTTACTCTCATGCATTTCTAATTCCCTCTTGTATTGTTTAGCTATCTCTTTGTATTGTTCATAGGATTCATTAAGAGAGTTTAGTTCATTGGTCAGGCTTGAAACTTTTTCTCTCTTTACTGTTTCTATATCCAAGTTTTGGTTCCTTATTTCATTTGCAAGCTCCTTTAGCATGGGAACCAGACCTGAAATTGAAACTTCAATTCCTTGCAAAATTTGTTGTAGCTCTTCACTGCTCTCTTCGAGTATAGTGGCTGTTGTTATGGAATCGGGGTTTTCTCTCAATGCATGTTGGATATCTTCTATGATTGCTTTCACATAGTTCCACTTCCGTGCAAGTTTCCTCTGTTCATTCATTGATATGGAGTTGTTTAGGTCAAGAGATAGTATTGTTTTCTTTCTCTGTGGAAGAAATGCAGATTGTGGTTTTTGTATCTTGCTTGTTGGGTTTTCTGGTGCATTTTTACTTGGAGAAACCACTTCTCCCCCTATATGAGAAAGTTTCAATAAAGTGATATGCTGTTAGGATACCATTATAAGCAAAAAAAAAAAAATGAAATGGTATGTATTTGTGAATAGACCTTATCACTATTTATACCATGTTTGGTTTCCATGCAGTTCCAAATTTTAATAAGCTACATATATTAACAAACCAACAATTTTGATATGCAAATCACTACCCGTATGATCATACCATGTACAAATTCTTCTGATGGTTCTCTTGATTGACCGTCTAAAGAAACCTCTTTTGATTTGCTTGCATCTCCATTTGCTGCAAATGCCTTCACTGCTTCCAACTCCTTTACTTCCAGTTGAGGCACCTTAGTAATCATAACCCCACTTCCAGTTCTTTGCGCTGTTGTGGGAACATTTATGATGTAACAAACATAGTTTAGTAGTAATTTCTATGTAATTGATCTGGTAACTAAACCACAAGTATCCAGCAATCTATTATAGAATTCTAAGTTGAAACCAGAAAGATTCAATTATGTATTCAAAAGGATTAGATTGAACTTTTTTTCTTACCATTTGGGGTTGTTAGATCATCATCTGGAGTACAAAATGTTACTGAATAGTTTGACTTTAGGGCTTTCATTTTGTTCACAAATCTTGCTACACCAACAATCTTCATAAATAGTTCTCTGTTCCATTTCTCTTGTGTCTCTCCTAAAAAATCATAATTAAAATTTAGAAAGGTTTGATTGAGATTACTGATTAATTACCTTTTCAGTCTTTCTTAATTACAAGACAGCTTTTATTTTCCGGAACGAACATTCAGATTCAACTTATATTAACTATAAATGGCTTCTTTAAAAAAAAAAAAATCAATGAAGAAATTCAAGTTATTTGCCATATAATCATTTACCTAATTTAGGAGTCATAAGAGGTGTGGTTTCTTTCATAGCTTCTAAGATTTCTTCCTCAGAGCTTGGGCTTGGTAGATCTAACATGGTGCATGATGCATTGGCTTGATTTGAACCATCTGCATTTCTACCTGTTTTAATTCTTAGTCCCAAATAGGACTTGATTTCCTCATGCTTTTCTCTTGCTTGCTTCATCTCCTTCTGTTGATCTGTGCAAAAAAAAAAAATTGCCCTCTGTCTCCATATTATAAGCATTTATTTAAGAAATATTATTAGTCAACTGATATTCAGGTCAAATTAAGAAAGAGAAATTGTCATCAAATATCTCTAAACTGAGATTTGAAATGAAATGTACTGTAAGTTTTTTTATAATTATGAACAAATAATTCACCTTCACAGTTTTCCATTTTTGGAGAATTTGCTTTTGTATGACTTGAAAAGCTGGTTTCGACTGAAGTGTTACGGGTGGAACTCGCGGTAATGCGTTTAATTATAATCTATCATGGATCATGATGATAAACCTAGCTACAAAAGATACATCAAAGAAAACATCCACAAATTAACTAAGAAAACCATTTTTTAATTTAATTTCTACAGTTGACAAAGAAGTACATAATGTTGTTTCAAATGAACATTTGTTTTTCTTTCTCATAACTAGACTGTTGCAAATGCTGTTAATTTAGACATGACACAGTTAATCAGAAAAATAATATACATTAGCTATAGAACAACAAAACAAATAAACCTATGGAATGGCAATGAAGAGAGAAAAAAAGTGAGAGAGACCTCAATTGAGATTAAACATAGCAGATCATGAAGGTATCCAATTGGCCATGCTCTTCACATTTTTCCTTCAAAATTTTGAAGGAAATTTGTATGGAGAAAAAGGGTTTTGACGTGCAAATTTGTATGGCTTGAGCCTAAACAAACGTGCACACCAGAAACCAACATAGACCAAAACTACGTGCTAGGTCCGGCCTGACAAAAATATTGTTCGAAGAGAATTAAAATTATGAAGAAGTCTTCATTATTTTTTTAATTATTGATAGTATTTGTATATGTATTAAGTTTTGATCTTTTGAAATTAATTAATTTATTTCGGTTCAATCAAACAAATTATAATTTACTTTGAAGAACACTCCAAACTGATCATAACCTCAAAGCCAAATTAACCATTATCCTATTATTTAAATTTTAAATATACATACCCATTGCAGAAGAAAATAAATATTGACAAATAATGTATAGAAAAGAGAAATAAAAACAGACAAGTGAGATCAAACAGATAAATTTCATTAAACGACTAAACAAAAATTTGTTGTCTCAGACTCAATACATAAATTAATGCATCCGACTCGATAAAAAACCTCAACAAACGAATTGAAACAATAATTACATGCAAGAAAGTAAGAAACCTACAATAAACCACACACACAAAAAGTCAACAACTACTACACTTCAATTAACCAATTGTGTTGCATGGTCATGCTGTTGAGGATGTGAGTTGTTCAGCCACTGCCGGAGTCGGGAGTGCCGAGATGGCGCTCTTTAGACAATGAGATGTCTAGCATCTGTTGTCTAAAGCTTGTAATTTATTGATTTCACTTTTGATGCTCTACAGGTTTTGATCTCAAACTTTGTACTTAAATTAACGTGTAGTACTTGTATAATTCTGATAGATGGTCAATTTTTGTTTCCTCCAACATCTTATTTGTAGAATTTTTTGATTCAAATTAATATTATATATTGTATTTTGTTTAGATTTTTATGTAATTATCGTTCAAATAAAAGTAATCAATTCATAGCTACTTGTAAGTTTTATAGTTTGGATGTTCTTATCATCTTAAGTTTACTTCTTACCTAAATTTTCTCATATCAAATAGATGATCTCAAACCAACAAAAAATAAATGACAATTTCATTTCAGAGGTGTTTTTATTGTTGGATCCATGAAATCTTTGAATTACCATATGTTAAGAACTTCAACGGAAACAAAGAAAGATTTTGCTGGTTGGTAAGTGGTGAAGTTGACTCAATAATGACCCATTTGCTTACAACTATTTTTTTTTAAACTAGACTAATATATCTGGAGGTATCCCTGTTCATCGTGCATGTTCAATTTGATTGGTTTTAAACCGAACCAAAAAAAGTTCGAATTAAACGGTACGGTTTCTCCAATTAAATAGATCGATTCGGTTTATTTTTAAAAACCAGTTTAATTATTCAATTCAGTTCGGTTGAGAAATTTTAAAACCAGTTAAACCGAACCAACTAAAATTCTAAAACTGTCCCACGTGCTAATTAACCAAACATTACAAAAAAAAATCAAACATTACGACATTATGTATATTGTTTGGTTTGGTTTCAAACCAGTTATAGATCAAACCCAAAAAAAAAGAAATCCATCTTAAAAAATTCAAAAAATTAACAAAAAAATGTTTATATTTATGATTAGTCTTGTTCGATTCGGTTTCAATTTGATTGTATTTTTGAAAAACGAATAAAATATTAGTTTGTTTTAATTCAGATTTAACCAAACCGAATCGATGGACACGCCTATATGAGATCGGATCTCCTAAAGTAATTCAATTTGTTAGTTTAGATCTAGACTGTCAGATTCGAATTGGGCTGTCAGATTAAAGGGGTCCTTTGTGCTCTCGGACCGGATTCGAATCGGACGGTGCAGATCTAAACCCAAAAAATTGGGTTACTTTAGGGATCTGGAACCCCTATTTATATCGTTAACCTTTCAACTCTAATATTGAACTGTGGAAGAAATGATATCAGGATTTTATTGGGCTTCCATTTTAGTTTTATTTGGGCCGGAGAAATCGGTTAAAACTACATATACCACCAGACTCACAAATCTAATTATATATCATAGAATTTGAGTATTAATTTAAGGAAGCTGATAGTTGTACCCAAACAAAATATCCGCGTGTGTTCTCCAGCCTTCTAGAATGTCAGTGACAAAACGAGCATGTTTTACTTCATACAACGCAATAACAGTATGAATCTTTCTTTATTGTACAATATTTCATTGCATGAAGCGAAAAATATTTTGTTTAAAAAGTTAACAAAAGCAACGCCAAATGCAGGGAAACAATCGTATAATTTAAACATATAAAAGAAAGCATTTAATCCACTACGTTCTAGTGTTTAACTTTCATTGTAAATGAGTTAAATTTTAATTTAAAAAAAAAAACGAATCCCCCAACGCGTCTCCGAGCACAAATTTACATTTCTAAATTTGAACCAATACCCTAGCGCGTCCCTGAGCATAAAATCTAAAGCTCTAAATTTGTACCAATACCAAAGCACGTCCCCCACCAAAATGTTTACAGCTCTGAATTTTATGTTAGTCAAAACTACTAGTTCTAAGCAAACAAAGCTCTATTAAATAACAATGAAACTACTGGTTCGAAACAACAATTGTTAGCAGCCTCATCAATTATTTTATGTTAGTCAAAACCCCAACAATTACAATTTCTAAGCATGCAAACCTCTGTTAAATAACAATGAAATTACTATTTCGAAACAATCATAAAATTAGAACTTGTCCCAACAATGCCAATTTCTAAGCATGTAAAACTCTATTAAATAACAATGAAACTACTACTTCGAAACAACAATTGTTTACAAAACAATATAAACCTGTGTGTAAAGCATATAAACCTGTGCAAGTAAATCGATATATACTGGCAAGAAAATAACATTTTAAAACATATAAACCTGTGTGTAAAGCATATAAACCTGTGTTTACAAACACATTTTAAAGCATATAAACCCGTGTTTACAAAAATTTAAAAATCTGTGTTACAAATATATAAACCTGTGTTTACAAACATATTTTAAAGCTTATTCTTCAAATATATTTTAAAGCGTATAAACTTGTGTTTACAAACATTGAAAAATCTTCATTTAATGGATTACTTGTTCAAAATGGAGACTGTATTTTTAGTTATTAAATATAAAAGGTTGTTAATTTGCATAATTAAAATTAGAACCAATCCCCCATCGCGTCCCCGAGCTAATTGGGTTTAAATTGTACTTTAAAGTACGTTTAAGTAAATAGTTAATTAATTGTTAGAGGACCGTTAACAATCTGGGGGACTAATTCAGGGATTGGTGATTACAACTGTTTCTAACAGACTGTCCACGAAATTAAAGCACAAGACAAAAACATGAAAAGCTAACATTTAAAGCAATCAATGTAAAACTGCAATGCGTTAAAACAACAATTCGTTAATTAATAAAAAAATAATAAATTACCGTTATTAGTGGACGGTTAAACCCAGTTAAACCAGTTCGGGGACGGTCTCGGATTTGGTGGCTCAGGGTACAGGAACATTTCTCTTAATTTAATATTTTTGAAGACCATTAAATATGAAACGTGTATATTTAAGTTGTTTGATGAAAGATAAAACTTCTATTAAATTTTGATTATTTTCTTATACGTGCAAAATTTAAGTTTTATGCATGATATACGGGCAACATTGATTGATCACGTTCCAAATATTTCATAAAAAAAGTTGTTCACAATTGTTAATGGAAAAATAAATTGTTCTGTCGATCGGTCATAATTATTTTGATTTTTTTCCATATTCAATTCAGTTTAATTTATCTTATTTTAGTTCAACCAAATAAATCAAAATTTAGTTAATGTTTACTTAAATTACTTCATTTTTTTATATTTAATTCTGGATTAATCTCTCTTATTTCGGTTCAACTGATATATATCTTGATACTTATTTTATAATTATTAAATATATTTATTTATGTATTAAGTTTTAATCTATTGAATTTATTCTCTCTTACTTCAGTTCAATCAAACAAAAGGAAATTTCCTTTGATTTTTTTTTTATTAAGTTGTTATTCGATTCATAAACTTAATCCGGTTGATTTGGTTATATTTTAAAAACCGAATAACCCACTATTTTAATTTGGTTCAACGCCGATTATACCTTTTGTTGAAGAAAATAAATACTAACTAATAATAAATAAAAAAATAAAAAAAGAGAGTACACAAAGCAGTGAGACCAAACAGACAAATTAATTTCATTGAATGACCAATTCAGCAATCAAAAATTCACTGTTTCTCATACTGAATTCAGAAATATATAATGCATCAGACAATAATAAAAACAACTCAACAAGCGAATTGAAACAATAATAGCAAGCAAGATGCCTACAATAACCAGAAATAAATCCGTTGTGTTTCGAAATTCGGAAACTGTAACTTTAAAATTTCTGTTTTTTTTAAATCCAACCTGTCCAATATTTTTATGTACACGTGTCTCAAAATAGCTAATTTTTTTTGTGCACATATTTCGAAACAATGCGGCAATTTGATTTGAGAAAGCAAGGATTTCAGTATAGTTCACAAGTGAGAGATCATAGCAGATTCGGATTCACAATAACCGCACACAACAACTACTAGTCTTATTAACTAATTTGATACGTTGCACTGCAATCACTGCTCAGTTTGCCGAGACAATGAGTTCTTTGTCCACTACCGGAGTTGGGATTGCTAGGATGACGCCCTTCTAAGTAGTGCATATCGCACTGCGTGCATCTGAAAATCGTAGTGCTTTTCTTAGTTTCTCCTCATTATGTAAAAAAGAGATACAATAGTTGCACCACACCTATTATAAACAAGGAGATGCCTATCATCTGTTGTTTAAAACTCCTTAATTGATTTCACTTTTGTTGCTGCAAATGTTTTGATCTCAAACTTTGTACTTCAATTAACTTATATTACTAATATAATTCTGATAGATGATGAATTTTTGTTTCCTCCAACATCTTAATTATGTGCAAAATTCTTTGGTTCAAATATTGTATTGTATTTTGTTTAGCTTAATTTTTATGTGATTATTGTACAAATAAAAGACCCCAAAAGAGATGTTTTATAATGCATCATTTTTATAGCTGTTTAGACATCATAAATTTGCTTCATACCTAAATTTTCTCATACCAAATAGATGATTTCCAACCAACAAAAAAGCGAGAATTTCATTTTTGTTGGATCCATCAAATCTTTCAAAAACTTGACTAGTATATATATCGTTAACCTTTCAACTTTATTGGACTGTGTAAGAAATGATATCATGATTTTATTGGGCTTCCAATTTTAGTTTTATTTGGGCCGGAAAGATCGGTTAAAAAATAAAGATATAATGCACAGAGACAAATAAAATGGTTTTATTTCGGCTTTTAAGTTTTAAATTTTGAATTATTAAATTTTATAAAAATAGAAATACGATGGAGATACAAAAATAGAGGCATTTAAACTCTCTTAATCTTATTTTGTTATAATCTTCTTTTTTTAAGTATATTTTGTTATTATTTTTAACAAACTAACTCAAAACTTTAAAAAAATGCTCAAACTTTACTTTTTTTGCGTGACCAAATATGACGTGATTATTTAAGTGATATAACCGTTCATCACTATATTAGACATATCACATCATATACTAATACATTTTATTTACGTATCATGATCAAATCACAATGTGTTAGAATAACGTAATGTGACATGACATTATTTTTCTTGAGTGTAAAACCGGATGATATTATCATAACGCCAATCCATTTTACTGTTATTCAAATTCAAATATATACGAACCCTTGGCGGAAGAAAATAAATATTGACAAAAATAAATAAAAAAGAGAAGAGATATATATTGTAAAACAAAGCATTGAAACTAAACAGACAAATTAATTTCATTGAATGATCAAGCAAAGATTCATTGTTTAATTATCAGACTCAATACAGAAATTAACGCATCAAACTCAAGAAATTAAACATCTCAACAAGAAATTGAACCAATTGCAAGAAGCAAAAATCCATTGTTCACATATCGCACCGTATGTGTTTGAAAATCTCAGTGCTTTTTTCAGCTTCTCCTTAGCTTTTTAAACTTTGTACTTAAATTAACTTATAGTACTTATATAACTTTATATAACTTTTTATTGAGGTTAGTGACTTTAAATGTCTATTAATAATTTCATAGATTAAAAAAAAAACGTATTTACAATTGATCAAATGACCGTATTTTCTAAATCTATTTTTTTATTCTCATAAAATCATCTAAACTACTATAATATTCTAATTATTTCATAAACACTCAAATACTTTAATATTCATCTCGCTTTACTACCACATATATGACCGTCGTCATGTTTCGACAACAATTGGATCGATCTACACACATCGTGCTCCAATTGAGATATTGAGATCACCCTAACACTATCTTTCTCCACGACCAGATTTGCTCTTTCGACCACTACCACACTCCGACAATGATTGAATCTACTCACCGTCGAGTTATACTTGTATAATTATGATAGATGATGAATTTTTGTTTCCTCCAACATCTCAATTGATCTGCAATTTTTTTTTTGTTCAAATATTGTATTGTATTTTTCTTATTAGCTTTTATTTATGTGATTATTGTAAAATTAAAATATTATAATTCCATTTTAGAGGTGACAAAAAAAAGAGGGGACAATTCCATTTTAGAGGTGTTTTTATTGTTGGATCCATGAAATATTATAATTACCATATCTTAAAATCATTATTTTCTTATTCGTGCAAAAGTTAAGTTGTATGATATACGTGCATCATTGATTGATCACGTTCCAAATATTTCCTAAAAGAAGTTGTTCACAATATTGTTAATGGAAAAACAAATTGTTCTGTTCGGTCATAATTACTTTGATGTTTTCCATATTAAATTCGGTTTTATTTATCTTATTTCGGTTCAATCAAACAAATTGAAATTTATTGAATACTAAAATTACTTCATTTTTTTATATTTGATTTCTGAATTAATCTCTCCTATTTCAGTTCGACTGATATATATCTTGATATTTATTTCTATAATTATTAAATATATTTATTTATGTATTAACTCTTAATATATTGAATTTACTTTCTCTTGTTTCGGTTCAACCAAACAAAAAAAAATTACTTTGCTTTTTTTTTTTAATGTTGTTATTCGATTCATAAACTTAATCCAGTTGGTTGAGTTATATTTTAAAAACCGAATAATTCACTATTGTAATTGGTTCAACGCCGATCATACCCTTTGTGGAAGAAAATAAATACTAACAAAGAATAAAAAAGAAAAAAGGAGAAGAGATAGTACACAGAGCAGTGAGACCAAACAGACAAATTAATTTCATTGAACGACCAAGCAAAAATTCACTTTTTCTCAGATTCAATACAAAAATAAGACCGTTTACATCTCTGGTACGTATTATGATAATTTCTAATCTGATGTAGCAGTTCCTAATCCAGTCTTAGAGATATCGTAAAGTTTCTTATTTAGAAACTATGTAGGAAAGTTTCTAAAAAGTAGTTAACACAGTTATTTAAAAACTCATTTGAGTTGCTGAGATGTAGATGCTCTTAAATGCATCAGACTCTGTAAAAACAACTCAACAACCAAATTGAACCAATAATTGCAAGCAAGATGCCTACAGTAATGGCACACAACGATTACTAGTCTTTAATTAACTAATCGGGTACGTTGTACTGCTGCACTAGCTCATTGCTCAGTAGGCAATGAGTTCTTCGGTCACTATCGGAGTCGGGATTGCTAGGATGGCACCCAGCTTCTAAGTTGTGCATATGGCACCGCATGCGTTTTTCAAACGTAGCGCTTTCCTCATCTTCTTCTCATTCTGTATAAGGGTGATGCAATAGTTGCACCACACATATTATAAACAAGGAGATGTCTGGCAGCTGTTGTTTAAAGCTCCTTAATTGATTTCACACTTGTGACTGTAAATGTTTTGATCTCAAACTTTGTACTTAAATTAATTTATATTACTAATATAATTCTGATAGATGATGAATTTTTGTTTCCTCCAACATCTTAATTATGTGCAGAATTCTTTGGTTCAAATATTGTATTGTATTTTGTTTACCTTAATTTTTATGTGATTATTGTACAAATAAAAGACCCCAAAATAGATGTTTTATAATACATCAAATAGATGATTTCAAACCAACAAAAAAGTGAGAATTTCATTTTTGTTGGATCCATCAAATCTTTCAAAACTAGACTAGTATATATAATGTTAAGCTTTCAACTTTATGTTGGGTTGCGTAAGAAATGTTGTCAGGATTTTATTGGACTTTCAATTTTAGTTTTATTTGGGCCGGAGAGATTGGTTAAAGCACATCATTGATTTTGTGTTTCAATCATATCCTACATCTCTATTTCCGTTTTTAAATTTCAAATTATTGATCTAAACTATTCAATATGATATCCATATTAAAATAACCAATTTTTATATTTTTTGAAATTATTTTACTATTGGTTTAGATAAGTACAAAATCACTGTTTTTGGATAGTCCAAAAGCAATGATTTTGTACCTATCTTGAAAAATAATAAACAATTTCGAAAAATATAAAATTTGGTTTCTAATCACATTTTAATATGTAGATCTTGTTGAGTGGTTCGAATTTAATGTTTGAACTTGAAAAACAAAGATAAATATGTGGAATATAATTGGAACACAAAACAAATGGTGCATTTTAACCTCCTCATATAAAGGAGAAGAGATGGAGACCAAACAGACAAATTTAATTAAACGAGGACCAATTAAGCAAAAATTAACTGTTTCTCAGACTCAATACATAAATTAACTAATCTATTAGATTAATTAATTTGAACCAATAAACCAGCACACACAAGTCTACTTTAATTAAGCTGATTAATTAATTTGTCAAACAAGCAACTAAACATTATTTTTTTTTAATTTGTCAATGTATAATTCAAACTTAATTGGAACGATGCTCGGAAAACTTTGAAGTGGTTAATTAATTGGGTAAAACTTTACATTTAACTATCTGAGATGGATAATGAACCCTGAATTGCAGGGATCCTTACCGTAGGAGAATTGCAGAGGATCTAAAGGAAATACAATAAGCAGGCGGATATATATAATCATAAGAGTGAGGCTATGATACTTTTGTAATGTGCGGATCATTTTGTTTATTAGATTCATATTTCTGTCTTTAGAGTTGAATTGGTCGAATCGAGACTCAACATTATTATCATATGAAAATATACTTTGAGATCAAATTTTATATTTTTGAAATTTTTTTACTATTTTTGAGACAATTAGAAAATCACTTGATCTAAAAATTCTAAACCACCCAAAGTAGTGATTTTCTACCTACCAAACAAAATAGTAAAACAATTCTAAAAAAAATATAAAATTTGGTCTCCAAGTATATTTTCATATGATAATAATATTTACCGGTTCAGATCGACTATTTAATTAGACTTTAAAAATAGAAATACAAATCTAATGCATGAAACGATCCATACATTACAAAGTATCATAACCTCACTCAAATGATCTAATCATAAAGCCAAACCATGTTTCTATCATTTAAATTTTAAATATAATCTTATTTGAGGAGGATTCAATTTCCTTTATTCGTTGTTTTTACTGTGCCTTTATTTTTAAAAGGTTAATAACTCAAAATTTAAACATTAAAATAAAACCATTAGATATGATTTATATAATTTTTACTACGCACTTATAAAAATTTAATACATTTCAATTTTATTTTTATGTGATTCAATAAATTAAAATATGAACGTCTAAAATTTATCCACTACAATAGATTTTATAAGCTCTTGATGACAAACACAACAAAATTGAAGTATCATAATTTTTTACACATATATAGATAAAATGGTGTAGATCATTTTGACTTTTAAGTTTAAAATTTGAGTTATTAAAAGTTTTTAGAAATAGAGGCATGATGGATATACAAAAAATGAAGGCATTTGAACCCTCCTAATTTTATTTTGTTATAATCTTCTTCTTTTTTAAGTATATTTTGATATTAATTTAAAAAAACTAATTCAAAACTTCAAAAAATAAATGCTCAAAGTTTTTCTTTTGTGTGACTACATGTGATGTGGTTATTCACGTGATATAACTGTTTATTACTATTTTAAACATGTCACATCACATGCAAATACATTTTACGTATGTACGTACCATGACCAAGTCACAAAGTGTTAGGATGACGTTATATAACATCACATTTTTTTTTTACTATAGCACCGTCTGATATAATCATAAGGCCAATCCATTTTACTATTATTTAAATTCAAATATATACGAATTAATCATTTGCACAAGAAAATAAATACTGACAAAGAATAAATAAAAAGGAGAAGAGATATATATAGTAAAACAATGCAATGAGACTGCTAAAAATAACGAAGAAATCGAGGATCTATCTCAGTCATCCATCATTAATCGAGCGATTTAGATTAAATCAAGCATATATAACAAAGGGTACCAACAGTACAACTGTACATTAAATAGACACAATACCAACGGTACAAAAACTAGCCGTTAAATTTTGTAATATGAATAGAACTTCGAGAGAAATCAATATACAAAAAAGTACCTTGTATTTTTATCATAAACCATTCTCTCTCTCTGTCTCTTCTAAATTACCCCAAAATTCACCAGAGTGCAAGCAACTTAATAAAAAAATTAATACATCAGACTCAAATAAAACAACTCAACAAAGCATATTGAACAAATGCATGAAGCCTACAATAACAGCACACACAACGACTGCTCAGTTTGCCGAAGCAATGAGTTCTTCGACCACTGTCGAGGTCAGGAGCACCGGGATTGCACCGCATGTCATTGAAAAGCTTTGTGCTTTCCTCAGCTTCTCCTCAGTTTCTTTAAACTTTGTACTTAGATTAACTTAGAGGACTTGTATAATTCTGATAGACGATGAATTTTTGTTTCCTCCAACATCTTATCTGCAAAAAAATTTTGGTTCAAATTAATATTGTATTATTGAATTTTGTTTAGCATTTTATGTGATTGTTGTTCAAATAAAAGTAATTATCAATGCGTAGCTACTTGTAAGTTTTATAGTTTAGATGGTGTATTATTATCATCTTAAGTTTGCTTCTTACCTAAATTTTCTCATATCAAAAAGATGATCTCAAACCAACAAAAATATGACAATTTCATTTTAGAGGGTTGTTTTGTTGTTGTTGGAATTACTTACCTATATGGTAAGTGGTGAAGTCGACCCAGTAATTAAAATATTTTAACCTTTCAACTTTATTGGGCTGCGTAAGAAATGATATCATGATTTTGTTGGGCTTCCATTTTTAGTTTTATTTGGACCGGAGAGATCGATTAAAACTTAAAAACTAAATATGTCATGCACACAGACAAATAATAAAGAATAAGATTTAGGTATTATGGATAACATAAGACATTTTATTCTACGGTCTCAAAAATCAATTTTATAAACTTTCAATTTTGATTTAAGTAGCTCAATAAATTTATTATTTAATTAACTTGTAGAATATATTTTTATACTATTTTTTATGATTTATGAAAAATGACAAAATATATTGATTTGATGATGGTTGTCTCACGGTTGAGAAAATAAAGAATATTAAAACCATTGCATGAAGCCTACAATAACAGCACACACAACGACTGCTCAGTTTGCCGAGGCGATGAGTTCTCCGGCCATTGTCGGCGTCGGAAGTGCCGGGATTGCACCGCATGTGTTTGAAAAGCTTAATTTGTGCTTTCGTCAGCTTCTTATCATCTTAAGTTTGCTTCTTAAATAAATTTGCTCATATCAAATAGATGATCTCAAACCAATAAAAATATGACAATTTCATTTTAGAGGTTTTTCTTTTGCTGTTGTTGGAATTATCATATGTTAAAACTTATAGAGGAAAACAAAGAAAGATTTTATTAGGCTGCGTAAGAAATGATATCAGGATTTTGCTGGGCTTCCATTTTTAGTTTTATTTGGGCCTGAGAGATCAGTTACAAGTTAAAACTAAAGATATCATGCACACAGACAAATAATAAATAAAAAGAAGAAGAGAGAGAGAAAGCAAGCAAATTTCATTGAATGACCAAGCAAGCAAAATTTCCCTGTTTTTCAGACTCAACACAGAAATAATAAAGCCTACTCAACAAGACAATTGAAACAATAAATTGCACACACAACTACTCTCCTTAATTAACGAATCGACCGGGTGCATTGCTCAGTTTGCCGAGGCAGCAAGTTCTTCCGCTACTGCCGGGGTGGGAAGTGCCGAGATATATAGCGCCCTTTTGGGTTGTGCACATGGCACCACAAGCATTTGAGAATCTGAGTGCTTTCCTCAGCTTCTCCTCGTTCTGTACAAATCAAATTAGCATGGTACATATTTTATTAAAAGTTTCAAATTTGGTTACCAGATTTAACAAGCTTAAAACTGTTCAAAGGAAATGAAATGAACCTCGAAAATTGAGTTAGCCTTGGTGATGGAAACAAGAAGGAAACCGAGAAAGGCATCACGAACACCGGTAGTGTCAATGGTCTTGACAGAAAAACCTGGGACACTACCCTTGAAATCCTGCACAACACACAAACCAACCAAAATAAATGTAAATTTGCCCTTGGTAAAAAATGTAAATGTTAAAGGTAAAATAGAAAGTTAAGATAAGTTAATTAACCTTTGTGAAGTATCGGCTTCCTTTCTCTACATCAGTAACAATGAGAAGTTCGAGTCCGTCATACCAGAGAGACAACACATTCTTTTCGTCCTGTGGGTCCCGTTGTGTCAAGAATGCCACCTCATCATCACTTACCTTGATGAAATCGTCCTCCTTCCAAATGCTCATGATTCCCTCAGCTTCTCCTTAGCTTCTTTAAACTTTGTACTTACATTAACTTAGAGGACTTGTATAATTCTGATAGACGATGATTTTTTGTTTCCTCCAACATTTTATCCGCAGAATTTTTTTAGTTCGAATTAATATTGTATTATTGTATTTAGTTTAGCATTTTATGTGATTATTGTTCAAATAAAAGTAATTATCAATGCGTAGCTTCTTGTAAGTTTTATAGTTTAGATTGTGTATTCTTATCATCTTAAGTTTGCTTCTTACCTAAATTTTCTCATATCAAAAAGATGATCTCAAACCAACAAAAATATGACAATTTCATTTTAGAGGGTTTTTTTTTTTTGTTGTTGTTGGAATTATTTACCTATATGGTAAGTGGTGAAGTCGACCCAGTAATTAAAATATTTTAACCTTTCAACTTTATTTGGGCTGCGTCAGAACTCAGAAATGATATCAAGATTTTGTTGGGCTTCCATTTTTAGTATTATTTGGACCGGAGAGATCGATTATAACTTAAAAACTAAATATCTCATGCACACAGACAAATAATAAATAAAGATTCAATCTCAAATTTTGAGTTACCTCAGTGGAATGGACTGTCCGCTTCCCACAAAGTAACCCAATTTTTTAGTTTATATATAGACCGTCCGATTTGAATCCCAGCCAATCCGGTCCGAGGTGGAGTGCACGGGCCCTTAAATCGGACGGTCCAGATCTAAACTCAAGAATGGGGTTACTTTTGGAGATCCGAACTCACTCGCCGAAAGGTATTTGCGTAAAAGTCGGTTTCCAATAGACGGACTGAGACGAGCCAAAAAGAGAGCTCCAATGGCGAGTGAAGAAGAAAACCTCTCTAAAACCCTAAAGGAATCATATCACGATGAGGTGATGCCGACTGCCTCGGAAATCCTTGCCACCACCACCGCCTCATCCTCCAATGACTCTGGTTCGGAGGAAGAAGCCGATGAAGGGGCTGATGAGCTTCGCATCCAAGCCCTCGAACAAGCTTTGCGTAACCAACCCCTGGACTATGATTCCCATCTCCAGGTATAGTACAGTTTCTTCTGATGTTAGATTCTTAAGTGCTGAATTAGACATTTGCTTTATCACAGAATCAGCTAATGCAGTAAACAACCTCTTAATTCTTACAAAATAGCTTTGTTCCTGCTATTTGGTACGAACAATTTGCAATTTAACCTTGACTTCTGATACATTGTATTTTATTTTTTTTAGTATGTAAACTGCTTGAGGAAATCAGGAGAGATTGAGAAGCTGAGAAATGCTAGAGAAGAGATGAATAGGCTATTCCCGTTCAGTCCTAAACTATGGCAGGATTGGATTGGTGGTGAAATCTCTTTGAATCAAGGGTAATTTTGCATTTTCCTCATATATCAACCTTGACTGTTGTTGCTTGTGTGCCAGTATTCTTTCGGCATATTTAATTATGTTTTCAGTTCCACTCTGATAACTTCTTTTTCTTAATGACTAGTGCTGAAGCATTTGCTGAGATTGAGAAACTTTATGAACGAGCTGTGCAGGAATATTTGGTATATCCTTTTGTTACCTTATAAGATAAAATTCTGAATTTATGACAGTTTCTTTGCAAAACAAGAATTAGTATTTGTGCTAATACTGCTTTATGCATTATGATTACTTGTGAGGGTTCATTTCTCAGAACTGACTTAAATAAATAGTGATCGGTATGATAGTGATTACACACTAGGAGCAAATGAAAAATTTTATTGGGCATATATGCAAATGCTTCTCATAAGTCATGTTACTATTTATGGATTCTTATCTTCCTCTAATTTTTTGTGATCAGTCAGTTCTGCTATGGTGCGACTACATAAACTTTTTGCAAGAGCACGATGAGTCAGTGTTGCAGTGTTCACCTAGTGGTGCCAGTAAAATGCGTGAATTGCTTGAGCGGGCAATTACTGTGGCTGGTTTTCATGTAACTGAGGGAAATAAAATATGGGAGGCCTACAGGGAGTATGAACAAGCTCTTCTTCTCACTATTGATGAAGAAAACACTGAGGTTGGGATTTTCATCTCTCATTTAGCTTCATTTATTGTATGTACTAGTTTCTGCCTATTTCTACTCATAGGTGATGACATTTAGAACTCTCAGAACACATCATAAATAATATGTTCAATTTATTTATCCGTGAAAAATAAATATGTGTATACTCCTGAGTACCAGTTAGGCTAATATTTTATGATACATGCAATAAGAGTTCATGCAAAAACCTCATACACATGTATTGGCTAACCTGATAAATTTGGATTCCTTTTGTCATTATTCCAACTTTTTTTTGTCTCTCAGGAAAAGGAGAAACAAAACCAGCGGATACGCAGTTTGTTCCACCGCCAGCTGGCGGTACCTTTAACAAATATCAAGGAAACTCTGATGGAATACAAAGCTTGGGAGGCTGATCAAGGGAACAGCAATGACATGGATAATGAGCTGGATGGGGTTCCTCCTAATATTGTATTAAATTACCAGAAAGCCTCTGCAGCATACAATGCAAGGAAACAGTATGAGGATCAACTGTCAAGCCCGGTACAAAGTGAGGCTGATAAACTTCAGCATTTCATGGTACTTTATACAATTTCAGCTTATTGTTTTACAATATTGCTTTTTATAGAATTTGCCTGCATTGTTGCAATTATGATATCTGATCAATAGTGTCATCTCCTTACCTGTCCAGTGCGGTTTTTAGAAAGAAAATGTTTGGACATATATGCCCTTTTAGATTGAAATGTCTTGTTAGTCAAACATATGTTTTTCTAATAGACCTTAGAAAGAATTTAGTTTAACAGAAGTTCTTTTTTTAATTGTGAAATATCATAGCAAGTGACAAAATGCTTTGTCATATAACATGGAACCAAGATTTAGTTCCTTGAATTCCTTTTTCTTAATAGAGATTACACCCAAATACCATGATTAACGATTGAATGTCATAAATTTGCTGGAACAGAATTATATTAAATTTGAGGAATCTAGTGGTGATCCTGCGCGAGTGCAGATCCTTTATGAGAGGGCAATTTCGGAATTTGGTGTTTCAAGTGACTTGTGGCTTGCATACACAAACTACCTTGACAGAACACTGAAGGTTTAAACATCTTTCTTTGTAACAGTTGTACTGCCAATTCATTTGACTTGATTGAAAGAACCTCTTACACCTCTCTTTCTTTAGGTGGCATCAATTTTGAAGAGTGTGTACTACAGAGCAACAAGAAACTGTCCCTGGATCAGTGAATTGTGGGTCTACTACTTGCTTTCCTTGGAGCGGACAAACTCGTCTGAGGAGGAGATTAAAAGTGTATGTTTAATTTGATAATCATTTTTTTTTCCTATGAAAATGGACCCTATGGGGTCTGTAATCTAACAAACACTAATCTCACTGTTTTGTATGTTTCCTTCATAGATATTTTGTTCTAAAAATATAACTTATTTTCTTTTCCAGGTCTTTGAGCAGTCTCTTCAATGTGCCTTTCGGACAGAAAAAGAGGTAGGACAACAAAATAGCAATGATCTGGCACTACAATTTGTTGATTTGTCTTATTTTATATTTTTATTTTGTAGTATTTGGACCTTTATCTGACACGAATAGATGGTTTAAGGAGGAGGTGTTCATTGGATCAGAGGGATTTTGACTTTCAACTTATACGCCAAACATTCATGGTTAGAGATCTCTGGCAACTTACTGGACCTTCCAAACTTTCATAAACTTTGAGTGATCATGTGACATGGAATATTTTTTTCTAGGATGCATCAGATTCATTGTCAGTGCGAATATTACCAGAAGAATTGGTGAGTTTGCACAAATATTGGGCAAAACTAGAGGTACATCTTGGTAAAGACATAATTGCAGCTTGTGGAGTTTGGGACAACCTAATTAAAAAAAGGTATAAAACTCTGCAGTTTTGTACTTGTTACTTCTTGCAAATTACACCCAAAATTGTACCTTATTTGCTAATAGACCCAACATTACTTGAGACTTGTAAACAACACCCAATTGGGCAATATTTCAAAACCCTACTTATTTATCCTTCAGACATAATTGGGCCAAAAATCAAGGTAACAAATTTGGTCGTTGGTTGCAGTTTGTATATACTTATTTTAAGTGTTTTCTTGAGATGGGATGCATAGTTTGTTCTATATGAGAAATGTCAAAAGTTTCTTGCAAATACAGAAAAACTTTAGTTGCTAGTTTGAAATTACTCTTCTTATGTGCATTTTCACAATAAGTGGGTCCGCACTGGAATCATATGAAGGGTACATAGCCATGGAGGTAGAAATGGGTAATTTAAATGAGGCAAGAGCAATTTACAAGAGGTGCTATGCCAAAAGATTTGCTGGCACTGGTTCTGAGGTAAATCCATGCTCTATTTGTCAGCAAGTTTGTTCTCTATCTGGAATGCTTCTTAGGAGGGGTAAACACTGCTCAACATTGCTCCTGTGTTTACTCTTGTAACATGCGGGACTAAGGGGCCACAATTCACTTTCCGGATCAGATAGTCATCTTTGGTTCTTTCTTGTTTCTTTTTTTCTTAAATGGATACTTCCTGGTAGTACATAATCCTTTTTCTTAAATGGACCCACAAACGGGGGTAAATGTGGCTACCAACAAAGTTTATCTCTCTATATTTTATGACTTGCATCTTTTGTATAAAAAGAAAAATACAATTTTGACCATTTTCACATTGGCCAGAATGGTACTCAAATAAAAAGCATTTAAATAGTACTCTTTTTCATTTGAGTCTAATTTTTTTTTTCCATATTCGGATGTTTAATAATACAAGTGTCCCAAAAAAATAAGAAAAGATATATACATATATAACATATCATATCCTTAAATATTGAGAAATACCGTATCGCCGTATCCATATCCGCGCAACATTTCATTTAAATAAATGTAACTATGCAGGATATATGCCATTCTTGGATAAAATTTGAACGTGAGCATGGGACATTAGAAGATTATGATGTTGCTTTAAAGAAGGTACTTGAATCAACATTTTATTATTTTCCTCTTTAGTTAGAGCAAAGCTAAGGTGTGATGTGTTCACCTAGAGAGTTTGGTGAGCACAACTCCAAAAGTACATTGCATTGACTTCAAACGTCAAATCCAAACCGTTAAAATCTATGTGCTTCATGAGTGATGCATGTACATGTAAATGTTTGAAAGTTTCGAGTTTATTTGCTATAAGGTCAAGCGATCAAAGAAATGAATATTTTATAAGTTAATTTATAAGTTGTTTTATATATTCAATTTTTATCATTTCTTTGAAGTACATGTAGGCCTTTAAAATGTTGAATATTGTGTATACCATGCATAACAGTAACTATTATATGCAACAAAAGAAAAAAAATAGGCCAAAAGCCCAAAACCCTCATTTCGTCCAAAAAATGGAAAACAAAAGAAAGTTATAAGTTCCACTGTTATTGGTACGCAGATGAAAAAAAAAAGGAAGAGAAAAGAGCTATTTGATATCTTTGAGGGAAATTGGAAGAGGGGAGTGTGTGATATAATATGATACATGCCTTCTGTGGCATGTAGTCATTTTCTTGGCTTCTCATCTTGCAAGGATACACATAATGATCAACTATGTGCTTTTGATTATTCTATAGAGTAGGCATGAATAATTTGTTTTGATTTTTGTAGCTTTTGAACTCTTATTTATTTAGCAATTTATTGTAATTGAAAGGTAACAACACGGCTTAATGAAGTAATGCTGTTCAAGGCACAGCAAGAGTCTAAGGGTAAAATTGACCATTCTTCAGTTTCAGTGAAGGAAAGTACTAGTTTTCCACTCAAGAGAAAACCAGAACAAAAGTCTAGTGCGAAGGCACAACCTGCTGCTATGAAACGAAGACAAAATGCACCAAAAATTGAGGAGAAGCCCCAGCCTGAGCATGGCCGAATGGAAGTAGATAGCAAAGAACAACTTGAAAAAGAAGAGGAAGGGAAAGAAATTGAGAAACCAAAACCTGGGTTCTACAATGACCAGTGCACAGCATTTGTTTCTAGCACAAATCTTCGGGTAAGTGTCTATGCGTAATACGCCCTTGTGAAAATCTATTGTCATTATACTTTCTATTAGACAGGGCTATGGTGCCAATTATTGTTATATTTTACAAAATTTGCAGGAAAAATATGAGAGAGTTATGGTGCAGAAGTATGGAGAGGATAAAGACACATGGCCCAAATATGACGACGACATCCGGTACTCTACGGGCATTGATGATCAGAATAACTACGGTAATAACTATGGTCTCGGTGCTCTAAGTAAAATAAACATTCTTTGAAATTTTAAATTTATTTTTAGTTTTGTCATATAATACTAATTGCCTTACTTTTAATGTTTCAGGTAAGACAAGAGGCATGCTTCGCTTCAATAGGTCTAACAGTGCTCAGTCGCATTCTTCACAATCATATTCTTCTATGCCGCCAGCTCTGCATCTCACGGAAGAGTATATTGACAAGATATCTTCTCGGATAGTTGATAGGATGGAGGCTCGGATGGAGGCTCGGTTAGAGGCTTTGTTCAAAGCTTCTTGGGTACGGAATTTGATATTTCAGTATGTTTTAGTTGTGAATCCTAAATCCTAAATTATAATTATCTAAAATACTTTCTTACAACCTCACAGGGAGGTTCGAGCTCGCAGCCGGCCTTGATGCCCGCTTAGGATGACGAGGATCACAACAACGATGATGACAGCGATAATGACGAGGGGCATTGGTCAGATGTTGGCGGCAATGGTACTACTTAGGTTTTTTTTATATATTTATCTTATTAGATGGTACTGTTTACTGTTTATGGTACTGTTTAGATGGTACTCGACATGTTATTGCTTGTGTTACTCGGATGTTTATGTTTATATTTGTTTGTATGCTTATGTTGTATGTATTGATATTTATGCTTATGTTGTATGTGATGTTTATGTTGATTGTGTATCGATTTTTATGTTTATGTTATATTGTATGTTGTATGCTGGTACATGTGGTACCAATTAATTAAATAATGCTAATATAAATAACAAAAAAAAAATCTCAAAAACCTAGCATAAGGTATCAGAGTGTTTTTTTTCATCTCTGGAAAAAAAAATTTCAGCGACCGTTAATATTGGTCTCTGATAATTTGGTTATTTGTGATCGGGTTTAACCATCAGCGATCTTTATTTTGGTCGCATATATCTTTCTTTGATGTCAGCAAAAAACAATAGCGACTAAAATAAATTGGTCATAGAAAAATTATCAGCGATCGTCTAATGTCATTCAGCAATCGATAACGTCATTAGAAGAGTATATGTGATAATGCTTATAGCAATTGGGTTATCAGCAATCAGGATGAGTATATGTGACTGGTGTTGTTACTTTCTGAGACTGGTGTTGTTACTTTCTGCAATCGAAAAATCGGTCGTAGAAAGTGAGTTCTGTTGTAGTGATTGCAGGGATCCTTACCGTAGGAGAATTGTAGAAGATCTAGAGGAAATACAATACAGATACATGAATAATCATAAAGCCAAATCATGTTTATATCATTTAAATTTTTAATATAATCTTATTTGTGGAGAATTTAAGTTCCTTTATGCATTTATCATGCCTTTATTTTTAAAACGTTAATAATTAAAAATATAAACATAAGTGTTAAAATAAAACTATTAGATGTGATTTATATGATTTTCACTATGCGCTTATAAAAACTTATTACATTTTAATTTTATTTTTATATGATTCAATGATGACTCTAAATGATATTGTTAACTTTCAGTATATATAAATATATACTTAGTTTTTCTAATGCTATTCTATCGAATTATAAGTGCATAATCCTACCGTGTAGTAGTGTCGGGTGTCGATCCACAAAGATAGATCTTAGTAGTTTAAAACAATAACACTAGTTTAGGTTCTTTGGGATTTGTTTGTTATGGTTGTAGTTTGATTTTATAGTTTACTCTGGCAAAGACAGTGTTATGAAATACGGTTTCTATGCAGTATGCAAAAGGCCACCGCATACTGCATATACGGTATACGGCCGCATATGCAGGTTTTCATGTAGATTTATATATCCACAAGTTATTAAATAAATTATACTATTACGAGTATTTATTTGCAATTTAGTGATTAAATAATGGGTAAATTATACTATTACAGATATTAAATATGCACATATAAAATAATTGGTAAATAAATGAGTAATTAATAGGTAAGATCAATTAAAAAGATGTAATCAAAGCTTTTACATGCTGCACTGTTCTTCAACACATATTTCTTGATTAAGTTGCGAATATATGATGTAAGCCCAGTGGCCCAATCAGCCCATTTAAAATGCAAATCTGCGGTGAAAGAAAGAAAATGTCCCGATGCTGCGCAGTTCTTTCTTTAGTCCCACTACTTCTAATTAGAAAAACAACATCTTTCCAGAGTCTATAAAAGGAAGCAGCTGACGGCGGGGGGTAAAGCACACTCATTTTTATCGTGTATATGATCTTATTAAATGAAATTATTCGGATCCAAATAGAATTGGGTTTTTTTAATAAAAAAATATTCAGAACCAATTTGAAACTGCATAATAAACTGCGTATTGGTTTTCTATGTGACGCATATGCTGCTACATAGACTGTATTTTATTACACTGATTCAAGGTTGTATTTTATTACACTGATTCAAGGTATAAATGGAGTATTTTATTACACTGATTCAAGGTATAAATGGAGTATTTTATTACACTGATTCAAGGTATAAGTGGAGATGCTAATTGTTATAAATCAAATTTTATTACAAGTCTCTAGAAATTTGGATAAATTCTTTTTAATTATCTCAATACATCTATGTGATGCATATGCGGCTGCATAGACTGTATTTTATTACACTGATTCAAGGTATAAGTGGAGATGCTAATTATTATAAATCAAGTTCAGGGAGTCTCTAGGAATTTGGATAAATTCCTTTTAATTATCTCAATACATATTTATGATATTTATGTCTACCCGTATACGGCCTTCTATCACTGGCACATACGGCCTCGCATATGGCATTTTGTCACTACCGTATGTGATATAGACTACCTGTCGAGCAGAGCCGCATACCGGTACTATTATTCTCTACGGATGCTTGGGTCAGTTCTATGCATATTTGAAAGGTTCTCCGACTCTAAAGTCGGCTTGTTGGGGACAATTCAGATTATTACAAGATATAATGTAATTAAATTACTCATACTAACCTAATCAATTATATTTCCCTGTTACTCACTAAATAATAACTCTAAACCATATTCATTACAAGTAATAAATAAATTCCTAATCATACTTTGAGATGTTATGTAATCTATATTCTACCAAGGGAGCTCACTGAGTCCGAATCCTAACCTTTGAACCGTTGCCAAGACTCGTTAGCAAAAGTGTGTATAGTACTTGTATCCCCTCTCACACTGAGGTACAATAACTTAACACCTATTGGTATGTAGAGGATATTGGTTAATCTGTAGACAGAACTATGTATGCAAAGATATATTTCAATAACATTCAAAGTATAACAAAATCTCAAATAAACATAAAAGAAAAAAAAATATTATAGTAAAGATAAATTATAATTTATTACATCCATCCCTAAAGAGGATGAGCTTAGTTACTCAAAGCCATGATCAAATAAAAGAAGTAATAAAAGAAAGATATAACATAGAATCTAGAACACCTCTTTCTTGGATGACTCTTTCTTATTCCGCCTTGGACTTCGAGAGCCTCTTCTTCTCCACGACTCCAAAAATTACACGCAATATTCTGCTCTAAACTACGAACTTACACAACTAAAACATGCATACCAATTCCTATTATAAGAGGGCTTTATATAGTCTATTCTAATTGTGTGGAGTCATGGAGATCATAGGAGAACATGGATGCCAAATATAGCATCAATGTTATATTTGAAGCGCTAAAAATAGACTTTAAAGCAAGGTAAGGCCTACCACACCTGGAGATTCGTTCTTCGAGAAGGTTGTTGTTCAATGGCTGAGATTTAATCCAAACTAGACAGTTCACAGATCCAATCTGTATGCTCTTACGGCATAAACATTTATACCGTGTGCAGCATACCCGAGGTCGTAAGGCTCTGTACTTAACTGAATTTCAGTGAATTTTGCCATATTGCATGTTGTGCACTTCATGTAATGTGTTTGCATACTCCATGTGATGCCATATTTTGACACTTTCTTTAGAATCGGCCTAAATATGACATTTTTGATCCGTTTTCGACCTAAATTCATAACTTTCTCCAAAACCTGGCAAAATAGCCTAAAAACATGTTTGCGGTGAATAATTCAAAAAAATGTGTACTTTGCATATGCTTTTCCGTCATTTTTTGTACTAAAAAGTAGTGATTTTCACTATATATTTTGTCATTATCATTCAATAAGTTGAAAAACAAATGTCTAATAGTTATTCGCAACAATACATTTTTACAATCTCTTGATTACAAATACACAGTTAAAATATCATAAATTTTTACATATATATAGATAAAATGATATAAATCGTATTTAACGGTTTTATTTTGACTTTTAAGTTTTACAATTTGCATTATTAATTTTTTTAGAAATTGAGGCATGATGGAGACAAAATTGAAGGCATCTGAACCCTCATCTTATTTTTTTTATAATCTTCTTTTCTAAGTATATTTTGTTATTATCTTCTACAAACTAATTTAAAATTTGAAAAAAATAATATGAATACTGCTTCTTATTTCATGACCACACAAGACGTGATATTCACGTGATATATATAACTATTAGTCACTATTTTAATCACATTATATCATGTAAAAATAAATTTTAATTAAACGTCACCTTTTCTCTTCACTGTAGCACTGGCTGATATAATCATAACGCCAATCCATTTTACTATTATTCAAATTCAAATATATACGAACACTTGCAAAAGAAAATAAATACTGACAAAGAATAAATAAAAAGGAGAAGACATATAACAAAGCAGTTAAACCAACCAGAAATTTCATTGAATGATCAAGCAAACATTCATTATTTCTCAGACTCAATACAGAAATTCAGAGTTGTACATATCGCACCACTTGCATTTGTAAATCTCAGTGCTTTTTGCTGCTTGTGCTTAGCTTCTTTAAACTTTGTACTTAAATTAACTTATATGGTTTCTATAATTCTGATAGACAATGAATTTTTGTTTCCTCCAACATCTTATCCACAGAATTTTTTGGTTCAAATTAATATTGTATTATTGTATTTTGTTTAGCATGTTATGTGAATAATGTTCAAATAAAAGTAATTATCAGTGCGTAGCTACTTGTAGGTTTTATAGTTTAGATGATGTATTTTTATCATCAAAAGTTTGCTTCTCACCTAAATTTTCTCATATCAAAAAGATGATCTCAAACCAACAAAAATATGACAATTTCATTTTAGAGGGTTGTTTTGTTGTTGTTGGAATTACCTTATGGTACGTAAGTGGTGAAGTCGACCCAATAATTAAAATATTTTAACCTTTCAACTTTATTGGGCTGCGTAAGACATGATATCAGGATTTTGTTGGGCTTCCATTGTTAGTTTTATTTGGGCCTGAGAGATCAGTTAAAAAGTTAAAACTAAAGATACCATGAAGTGTCTAGGGGTGCGTAAAAAATCTCATAATTTGTAATTCGAGTGACTTCAATTTTAAAAAAATTTGGTTTAAAATGAATTAAACCAATTCAGTTCTGAAACGAATTAAATTTAGTTCGGTTCAAAATTAATTTGAATTAAACTCAAACTGAAATTAGCTCAGTTCGAAACTCTTCTTTTCAATTCAAAACCTTACTTCAATTTTGAGTCAATTCGATTCGAAATTAGTTTGAACTCAAACTCGAACTAGATGAAGATCGATATGGTTGGATTCGTTTGCAGCCCAACCATGCACACAGACAAATAATAAATGAAAAGGAGAAGATAGAGAGAAAACAAAACAGTGAGACCAAACAGACAAATTTCATTAAATGACTCGAACCAGCAAGCAAAACTTCACTGTTTCTCAGACTCAACACAGAAATAATAAAAACAACTCAACAAAAGAGAATTGAAACAATAAGCCACACACACAACTACTCTTTAATTAATGAATCGGCCGGGTGCATTGCTCAGTTAACTGAGGCAATCAGTTCTTCGGCCACTGCCGGGGTCGGGAGTGCCGGGATGGCGCCCTTTTGGGTTGTGCATATGGCACCGCAAGCATTTGAGAATCTGAGTGCTTTCCTCAGCTTCTCCTCGTTCTGTACAAATCAAAGCATGGTACATATTTTATTAAAAGTTTCAAATTTGGGTACCAGATTTAAGAAGCTTAAAATTGTTCAAAGGAAATGAAATAAACCTCAAAAATTGAGTTATCCTTGGCAATGGAGACAAGAAGGGAACCGACAAAGGCATCACCGGCACCGGTTGTATCAATGGTTTTCACAGCGAAACCTGAAACACTGCCCTTGAAATCCTGCACAACACACAAACAAACCAAAATAAATGTAACAAATTTCCCCTTCTTTAAAAAATATAAATGTTAAAGGTAAAATAGAAAATTATTAGAAGGTAATTAACCTTTGTAAAGTATCGGCATCCTTTCTCTCCATCAGTAACAATGAGAAGTTTAAGTCCCTCATACCAGAGAGACAACACATTCGCTTCGTCCTGTGGGTCCCGTTGTGTCAAGAATGCCACCTCATCATCACTTACCTTGATGAAATCGGCTTCCTTCCAGATGCTCATGATTCCCTCACGTGCCGCTTCCTCTGACGGCCATAGCGGCAGTCTGACATTGGGGTCGTATGAGCAGAGAATGCCGGCCTGCTTAGCAGCATTCATGGCAGCCATGTGAGCGGATCTACACGGCTCAGAGATCAAACTAATGGATCCATAGTGGAAGATCTTGGCACGACGGATGAGGTCGAGGTTGAGTTCGGCCTCTGTGAGGAGCATGTCGGCTGATGGATTGCGGTAGAACATGAACTCCCTTTCACCATTCGCCTTTAGAGTGACGAAGGCCAATGCGGTGCGTGCGTGTTGGTCGAAGAGGACACCTTCGTCGTTTACATTGTTCTTTCGAAGAATGTCGGCCAACATGTGCCCGAACTCGTCGTCACCGAACTGCATCACACATGACAACACCATGTTTAGGTCACATTTGTAAAAGCAGGTAAAAGGAAGTATGGTAAGAATGTGAATGTAGTTTGCAGGTGAGAAATCAACAAATTGAATGGATTGGGTAGGACTTGGCATTCTCTTGCACACAGTAAAAAGTAAAAACAGTATTTATATTTGCTTTTTTTTTTTTCTCTCTTTTTAGTGTTCTTAAATTTTCACTTAAACAAGTAGGAAAGTGAGACAAAAATTCAGAAATGGTAAAAAATTTGGAAAAAAAATATATTTTTTGTTCGCAAATCAAATTCTGCAATTTTAGTTTTTGGTGGCTTCGATACTAGAAGATCGCAAACATTGTCTACGAACTAAAAAATAAATAATTGTCTACAAAATTTTCCATTTATAAAATTTCTTGGATTTAAAGACAATTACTATTATCAATTTTCACAAGAGGGAGGAAAAAGAACTACTATTACATGTACACCACACACAAGAACACACAACTATAGCTACAGAGCATGCTGTCTCCACTTGATAAAAGTAAACAGGCTAAAAGACTGAAGAGGAACCCCACCAAAAATGATGGTACACTGTGACGGAGGGCAGTACTGGACCCCCTCAAGGCCGTCTTACCAAACACACTACCAATAATTTAACCCAAATCTTAAAAACTAATAATTATTTCACCCACGTGCACCAACCACTTACACTGACAACTGGGCCCTGCTATTGGTTGAAATTTAATGTTAAATAACGAACAGTTGTAACCTGATGGACCCCGTCACCTTATTCTTATCCACTTAATAATTTTAATGCAACTTGCGTTAATCTTCCAATCCCTATATAATTTATAGCTTCAACAAATCATATTTGTATGTATACCAAGTTTTTATACCTTACTGCTCACATGTCAATTTCTCGAATATCGAGCAGAAAAAAGTTAGCTTGGTATTAGAATAAAAAAAAATAAGAATCATTGAATTTTTAGCCTTTTGTATGAAAAAGATAAACGGTCCATGTCAGATCTGAGTCAGCATTTGGCAATACGACGCTTATCTGCCCTTTGTATACATATAAATAGTCGTTAATAAAACCGTTGACCGTTAATTTATACGAATTTGAGAAATACTTAATAATATATATTAATTTTTTTCCAAAGCAGAGCACACAAATGTTGGTTAATTTCTTTGGTGATAGCGATCCTAAAGACCAATTATTAGCAAAATTGTATTTCTTTTGATATTTTTTGCTTTCTTGTGGAACTAAGATCCTTGATCCAAATAATTTCAAATTATACTTGAATTATTCTCAAATCATAAATTTTTAATCTTACAGATCTCTCCACCCAAATAATTCATCCATCACTATTTTCATTGGTTAAATTTATTTTAAATACCAAAATCTCTGCTCCATGTCAGAACCCAGTCACAAGGGATTCAGCGACTGTACACTTTGCTATATTTTATCCCCAAATCAAACCAAAACCATTTTTTTATTTTTTCCTAAAAATGTTTTACTCTTTATTCCTAGTTAAGTAATATAGAATATATTTGTCAAAAATAAAATGAACACAAAACATCAAAAGATTTTTTCAACGGTTTTCTTTGGAAAGGAACGTTACTTAAATACTAATTTTATCAAGTACATACAAAAGAATACAGTTAAGCAAATATGGCAAGCATTTTGTGAGGAAAAAAATTAGATAATATACGACAAAAACTAGCACGGATTTTTGACTAAAGCTACAGTTGGTACGAATCACACGATCGCAAAATTAAGATTCCATCCCAGATCCAGTGATGTATCAAAGAAAAACACTGCAAAACAGAGTCTGGTACAGAACTACAGATCATACCAAATTACACTTTAAACCTTAGTTTTTACGCTAATCATATTTTTTGCCTTTCTCCCTGTCACAAGCAAAGCCTCATTTGTTCAAATTTGATCAAAAACTTTAAAAATTCTTCACAGATTTAAAACGTAGCAGATCTGAAACAAGAGACATGAAAATCTGACGTCTGTTCAAATTTGATTCTACACAATGTAGTTTCGTTTTGATCTCCATACTGATGTGAGCAGTTTCATACAATCAATTCAGATCCAGAAAAGAGGAGAACAGTTACAGAACAAAGGTCAAACCTCTAGCTAGTTGATCAAGATTTAAAGTAAAATGAGTTTATTACCTTTCCAACGAAGGCGGATTGGCCGCCAAGCTTACTGATCGCAACGGCGACGTTGGCCGGAGCACCACCGGGAGCCTTAAGGAATCCAGTCGACTCAGCAAGAGAAACTCCAGCTACATCAGGTACGAAATCGATGAGCATCTCACCAAAGCACACGATCAGATCTTGTCCTGCTCCGTTGGTTGCCATTTGATTGATAGCTTAGTAGAAATAGGTAGGTTAGAATAGTTAAAGAGAGGAGGAATAGATAACAGCAGGGGTTTTGGAGAGAAGGAGATCTGATGAGGAGAGAGCAAGGGGAGAAGGAGGGTTTATATAGGATTTTTAAATGCCTTGTGGGTGAAGGGAAGGAGATTTTTAGGTACGTTCTATTTCTACTACTTTCTACTTTAGACTTCGGGAGGTTCTAATTTGAGCAATTGGAAATTGGAATCCTATTTTTGATTGGATAAGAAGGTAAATATTTTAACAATGCAGTTTTTACTTCCTGCAGCGCATTAACCATAGAATCAAATTAGCGCTGGATATGATTCGTGCGCTGCATGAAGTGGAAACTACTCTGTTAAAATAATTTTAACAACCGGATAAAAAAGAATCATTTATTTAGGGAGGTGGTTCTAATTTGAGCAATTTAAATACCATTTTTGATTGGAACAGAATCTATTTTTCTTTAACAGACAAATTTTAGCTACCTAAAAATGGAGTAATCCTTTTGTTTTTATTGAAATTATTTTTGGTGCTTCCATTTTTAAATTGTACTTTCTGTAAAAAAAGAAAAGAAGAACCATTTGTTTTTCTTTGGAAATTCATTAATAGGACTTTCTAGATGCAATTCGAATGTTCTTAATTTTTCATTCCTTAAATATTGTGAACAATTTTAACTTGTATCCAATTGTTACATTTATCCATTTATTTTTAAAAAAATATTGTTCAAATTGTGGATGCATATTTTGGTTTCTAATTTGAGTAATTTGCATCCTATTTTTGATTGGATAAAAAAGAAGAATTAATTTATGAAGGCGTGGGAGTCTTTTTTTTTTTAACAGGAAAAATTTATTTTTAGAGTAAACTTCTTGCTTGATTGAAATTATCCTTCTATTTCTAAATTACAATTAATTGGTATGTGATTGATTAATCAAAATTTTGTAAACAATTTAGCATTTTCATTAAAGTTATGTGTACATATTAATAATTTATTAGATGATTAATTTAACTAAACAAACTTCTCAAATAAACTTGTTTCAACTTAGATAATTAAGAAAGTTTCATAAAATTGTCATTTATAAAATACTCAGATAAGACAAGACAAAGTGTAATATATATAAAAGATAAATGAAAAAAATAATAATAATAATAATAATGACCAATTAATTGGCCGGATTAACATTAAAAGGATGATCATTTAAACGAAAAATGACCAAATAATTAGAAGAATCGTTGAATTTTATTTTCACATCCGCAAATAGCCTTCCGCACCTTCTATTTGTGATGATTTGATCGACACCACCAGCTCAAAGGGCGATTGGTCGCTCAACTTAGCTGTTTTTTTTATAGCATTACAAAATACTAATGATACTTTGAAATATTGAAGTATCTACTTCAATTTAACTTTAAGTCTTTTATCAAATGCAAGAGATTATTTAATAAAAATGAAGAAATGTATAAATTTGTTACAAATACAAAATGAGTTAAAAAACATGAAGAAATATTTAAAATTGTACAAATACAAACAAATATGAATAGATTGAAACGAGTTAAAAAAATTCTCTACGAACTAACAAAATAAATACATGTAATTGTTGTAAAAACAAAATTACCTTTCAAAACATTTTTCAATTATAAATGCATAGAGAAGTTCAATACAGTGTACTCTTTTTTTTTACTAAATACTAAATAGAAAATCATGTTCAATACAATTATCTAACTGTGTTGTAAATAATAGTATGTGTTTATCGGACAAACAGGGTACCACTAAGCAATTAATCCGAAATAATCGAAAATAATTGGCTATAATCAGAAATAATCAGTCAATTAATTAGAAATCCGTGACAGATTAGTTATGACTAACAACTAATTGATCAATTAGTCAGTCTAAATGAACGTTTTTTGCAATACTGATCTAACGCAATATCTTCATGTTAAAAAAATAAAGCTACAAGTCTTTCTTTTACTAAATAAAATAATTTTTACTAACGCAAAAGGAAGCGAAAAAAAAATTCAGGTCAAACAAGGATTAGTGGTTTTTCACGTAAATGAACGTAGAAACGGCTCCTACGAACAATGAGGTCAATAAATTTGCTGACCTGTACTAGGATTAGACCCCACGTCTGACGTTTTTTTTTTTAACTCATTGCACTAGGTCTATAACGTAACTAATGAACCAAACCATTCACCATATCACCACCACCAAGATGCTAATCCTCTTTACTCAAAAAAAGAAAAGAAAAAAGATGCTAATCCTCTCAAGTCCTAGAGCTGACAAAATAGCTCATGGCTTGATCGTGATTTGCATACGACTTGTTCATTTACAGTATGTTAGTTATTGAACTGAGTTAGAATTTGGCTCAATTCAGAATTAACGAGTTCAAATTGGAGCCTAACTTGCTCATCAGTTCGCAAACTAGCTCAACTAAGTATCAATTTGTGAATTTGTATAAATTTGTGTGTATTTTATAATATATATTCCAAAATGCAAATTAATAATTCTTTTTAAAACTTATTTGTAAAATTTCTAAAAACAATTCGGTCCAACTCTCAGTTTAAAAAGTCTGTAAATTTTATTTTCTTCTTAAAACAAAATCCAGCTAAATTTAACACACAAGCTAGTTCGGTATATGTTCATGAAAATTTCAAACTTTAATTTTAGCTCAAACTTCTAAAATCAGCTCTCACATAATTTGAATGAACCAGCTTGTTGTCACCTCTATCCTCAACTCAAGTGTTTAATTTCTCTATGTGAATTAAAGGAGATTGTTAATTTCTCTATCTGAATAAATTTGTGTATATAAGTTTCATTATAACGTATATGCACAAATTTCAATGCAGATCGAACGATTTAGATTGAATATCAAATCAAATTTAATCCGATGTTCATCGAAACCTCCCGCTCTCTTAAATTACAAGACAAGTTAATATATAGATTAAATATTAATTAAACTAAATCGTCTGGTTTACCTGAATATTTTGTAATTGACCTTAATTATTAGATCCTTGAGCATGCCTTCCATAGTTATATATTTTACTCTTAACATTATTTTGATAATATTTTAATTAGTAGATAGAAAATCGCCCCTTGTTTAAGTAACATGCACGTCTTCGAGTTGTTTTGCAAGAGCCCCACAAAAAATTTGGATAGACTTGGATCACTACGTACCCTACTAATTGAACCAAATAAACTATAATTGAAAATGGTGCATTGAAAACCATAATTCATATCATCTACATTAACTCAAAAAAAAATCTTTTAAGTTAATGAATCTCAATCATCTGATCTATTTTAAAATTCATACTAATTAGATCTGCATTAATATTAAAAGCCCTCCAATATTATAGGCATTAGCTGAATTTGCTTCATTAAAATCAGACGGTTGAGATTTATTAAATCAAATGATTTACTTTTGAGTTAATGTAGAGGATATGCATTCTTGAAGACCAAAGGCGGAGCCATAGCCTAATTTTAGATTTTCAAAAATAAATTTTGATTCATATATATCTTTGAGTAAAGCTAATATACACTAAAGTGTACCGTACGCTTAATTTTATGACTGTTAGATTTCTTTAAAAGTCGTGTAGATTCTTTAAAAATCATGCTAACAAGACTTTTAAAAAAATTTGATGACTCTAAGATTAAGTGTACAATACACTTGGTCCACTTAAGTGTATATTAGCTTTACTTTATATCTTCAATTGTTTCGACCGTTGCCTACATCTGAATTTATTAATTCTATGCAAGGGCTTTGCTCTTCATTATCCAAATAAAATTGAAATAACTTACTAATTAGCTTACACGTTAATTGCATTTTTATTGTTTTTGGAGTTTCAAACATTATTATTATTTCTATCGTATGTAATAATTTAATGGTTCAAACAAATCTCAAATTGATCCGGATTGACTTGAATTTTGATGGACATTTCAAATTTTAAACGCAAACAAAGACATGAACTCATCAGTATTTTAAATAGCTAATTATAACTACATAATAGTTATGTTATAACTTTTTCAGATTTTAAAAGCTATAAGGCTATCAGCCTCTCTCTTTTTAACATGATTCTAAATAGATGTGTAATAGTTGTGCTATAATTTTTTTTACCTTAAAAACGGTGACGCAATAATCGCTGTTTAGAATCTTGAAACTTATCGTTATTATTAAATGGAAAAATTGGTTATTTGTCACTCCAAAACCATCAAATTGTAAAAATGTTATTCCAAAATTTGAAATTGTAAAAGAGGAGGATTCAAATGCATCTTATCTTTCAAATCCTTTTTCTTTGTTTTCAAAGTCCGAATAGTCAATCCGAACCGTTAGATGCGATCTATATATTAAGATGTGCTTGGAGACAAAATTTTACATTTTTTGGAATTTTTTTACTATTTATTAAGCCACTTTAAAAATTACTGATTTTACATTTTCTGGACCATTGGATCAGCGATTTTCAAAGTGGTTTAATAAATAGTAAACAAATTCCAAAAAATATAAAATTTGGTCTCGAAGCACATCTTAATATATATATCGCATCTAATGGTTCAGATTAACTATTTGAACTTGAAAATGGAGAAAATAATTTGAAAGATAGAGTGCACAAAAATTTGAGTGCATTTGAACCCTCCTCATTGTAAAAATACTACTCCAAATTTATTAATTTATTATTTTGTCACTCCAAAAAATTAATGACTAAAATATCCCTCCTTAATGAAGCTGGCTTGATTTGATAATATTGTGGCAAAATGCCATCAGAGATTTTGCCACGATCTCTGATGTACCAACGGTGCCAAGAAAATTCTTCCCTATATGTTAAGATGTTATTTTGATATATAATTTGATTTTCATTAAAATAGGTTCATGGTTATAATGGTACGCCCAAATAATTCATAATCATCTCCAGTGAATTCGAAATGGAGATGATTGCAATATCATTAGATTCCAATTAACTTTAGTACTGTTAATTATGATCAAATTGGAAGAGAATATATGACATGGATATCATCTCAAAAAGGAAAAAAAAAATGAAAGAATAATTATTGCTGATTGATGTAAAGGATGAGGTGATTATATATGGAGAGAGAATTCGAATCTCCAAATATATTATTATAAATTAAGGGAAATTATAAGTTGTTCTTTGTTATATAAACTTTAATATCACAAAAAATATATCATACATCAAAAAATATATTTTTATGCACAAAAAATTTAATATAGAACCATTGAATGTGATTATATTTATTATGCACATGTAAAAATTACTGCATTTCTAATTTGTTTAAATGGCATCGAGAGATTGTAAATGTTTGATTTTTCAATTTATTATTTTCTACAAAATAATATCGAAATGTAATGTACCCAAGTTTTTTTTTTTTATGTAGATAAAAACAATATCATAGTTCGTTTGTGTAGATAAAGTAATGTAGATGCACAGACGACATTGAAGAGAAGTAATATATATATATAGAGTTAGGCTGGGGTGCTATGGATAGCATAGTGGCATCTCGTGCTATGGCTCAATATTCAATTTTTCAAAATTCAAACGGTCGATCCGAACCGTTCATTGTTTAATCCATATTGAAATGTGCTTGGAGACCAAATTTTACATTTTTTGGAATTTTTTTGCTATTTATTAAGCATTTTTGAAACCGTTGTTTTCCAGTGGTGCAGAATTTTAATAAAAACAGCGATTTTGAAACCATCTTAATAAATAGTAAAAAAATTCCAAAAAATGTAAAATTTGGTCTCCAAGCACATTTCAATATGGATTAAACAATGGACGGTTTGGATTGACCGTTTGGATTTTGAAAACTTGAATATTGAGCCGTAACACGGGAGGCCACTATGCTATCCATAGCACCCCAGCCTAACTCTCTCTCTCTCTCTCTATATATATATAAGGAGGGTTCAAATGCCTCCATCATACTTCTTTCATAACTTAAATAACTCAAAATTTAAAACTTAAACGTCAAGATAAAACCGTTAGATGTAATCTATGTTATTTTCTCTATGTGTCGATAAAAAATTATCACATTTTGATTTTGCTTTTATATGAATCAATAAGTTGAAAAATCAAAACAAGATCAAAATGACAATCAAAACAAAGTTTAAATGCCAAATGGCATAATTTTTTACATGTGCATAGATAAAATGATATAGTTCATATCCAACGGTTTTATATTGAATTTTAAGATTTAAATTTTGAGTTATTAAAGTTTTTAAAAATGGAGACATGATGGAAGCACAAACAATGGAGGCATTTGAACCCTCCTCTCTCTCTATATATATATATATTTCTGCTTTCTTGGACTTGAAATAATTTAATTTAATTTTTTGGGTACAACTTGATGCTATCTTGGAGAATTAGTTTGAGATGGTTCCAAAAGGTAATGATTTAATTTTCAAGTGAGATGTCATGGTTTGAAATTCGAATATAAAATTATTAACGAATATTGAAATTTGAAAGACAAGACCTCCAATTTTTCTTTTAAAAAAGAGAATATTGTAGTGCTATTACACTTTAGGATTTAGATCAATAACTTATGGAAGCAGCTAACAGTCTTCAGATCTCAATCTCTCAAAAATTTTCGGACTTGTTACACTAATTCTATAAACAAGTTCATTAGATCCGATAATATTATGCATACAATCCTATAAACAAATTCAATGGATATTCTGCAAATGAAACTGCGTGGTCCCAGATGAAAACGCATGAAAGCTGTTGAAAACGCATGGTCAATGAACAAAGTACAATTGAAGTACAATTGGCAGTTAAACTGGGGACCACCTTCTGTGAACATACGCATATTATCTTGTAAACAATTCAATTTTCAAAAAAGAAAGAAAAGCGAAAGGGCTTAAATAGGAAAAATGGCGGTTGGTTATGGTAATTGAAAGCGCGTGGCTTAAAAAACGCGTGGCTTAAAAAACGCGTTGGAACTAAGCTAAAAAGAAAGGTTTTTATACGTGGAGATTCTCGGAGAACTGTAGCCTAGGGGACTTTACCTTTTCTCATAGTTTATAGGTTATATATTGCGTTGAAAAATAATTAGTTGAGCATTTTATTAATCAACAATTTGCTGGTTTTTTTAATGGAAGATATATAGATTATCTATGTATAAATTAATACAGAATCTAGGTCTTTGTCTCTAGTCTAGTCTCTATTATAAGTCACTAACAAGCGGGCCCCACGCCCTTGCAATTTTCACAACGTTCACATTAAATCCTTCAAGGCACCACATGTCAATGTCTCTGGGAATATTGAAATTAGATTCTGTTAATTTGTGGAGGGGATAAGGCTTTATAAGGGATTCCTCATGTGTTAATTTACGTGTTAAGCGATTAAATTATCTAAAATTATAAAATTATATCTTATTTGAATTTAAAAAATGCGATCTTTTACACATAAAATATATCTTTTGTCACTAAATCAAATGATGATTCTTGTAATTATGACTCTTCAGAAATAATTTATAAAATTAAACAGATGTTCAGATTAGTTTTTTTGCTAGCTATATTTCTGGCAAATAAAAGAAAAAGAGGAGAGATCCAATTACACAATTTTATGATGATACATCTTGAAATTATATTTTTATAAGTTATTTTTGCAATTTTAAAATTCAAATAGTCGATCCGAACTGTTCAACGTGATGTCCATATTAAAATGTGCTTGGATACCAAATTTTGCATTTTTTGAAAATTTATTACTATTTATTTATAATTTTTTAAAATCAATGTTTTTCAATGATCCAAAATTACATGAAGACAACAATTTTGTATACATCTTAATAAATACTAAAAAAATTCCAAAAAATATAAAATTTGGTCTCGAAGCATATTTTATTATGAAGATCATGTTGAACGGTTCAAATTGACTATTTAAATTTTAAAATCGCAAAAGTAACTTATAAAAATATAGTGTCATGATGTGTCACCATAAAATGGTGTAATTTGATCCATCCTCAAAGAAAAATGCTTGTTTTGCTTTTTACTGATTCTCGTTGAGACAAAATTCAAAATGGTTTATTTTAAAAAAAACAAAAGATGTTATATTGATGCACAATTGCACATAAAACTTTAAATATGGGTTCTTGAACTACAATCATCCAATCTGAACGCTCCATCAGGGACAACCTGATTCGGCCCATCTGAAAATCTATAAATAAAAAGTACGGCCCGTTTTGGCCCATCTTCACTAAAATCACTAAACTTTATTCAGCAAAATTTATAGCCCACAACACAAGGCTTCACATTCTTATCAGGTAGCCTATAGACAAAAAAGTTCCACCCATTTTCTCTGTTTATAGAGTGGGAGCTAAGCAGATCAAATTCGGTCTGATATTTAGTCTGGGTCATCCGATCAGCATTGAGATTTGTGCACTTGGTTTAGCAGCTTAATTTTAGTTGTTCGGACGAATCTCAATGCAGATCAAATGGTCTAGTACTGGATATCAAATCAAATTTGGTTTGATACTCGATCTGGATCATTTGATCTCCATTGAGATTCGTGTATCTGGTTTAGATGAATCTGAATGCAGATCGAATGACCTATACTAGACATCAGATCGAATTTGATTCGATGACCATCGGAAACGCCCCGCTCCCTTCAAGAATTCTCATTATTAAACTATTTTTTCTTAGAACAGATCCGAAATAGTAAATTCAGAAGTAATTGGAGGATGTAATCCACTGTTTTATTATATATATATATATATATATATTATTACACATTTATATATGACTCATGCATTTTCTTACGTTACAACTAATTATTGTGAGTTTATTATAACCATGCTCATTCATTAATTTTACCTTACTACATTAAATTACAACAACTTCCCAATACCAAAGCCACTATAACATAAGCAAAAAGTGTGTAAGCCTCATGCAAGGTATATGCTTTAGAGTACCTAATGCAACATATTTTAATGTAAGCCAAACAAGCATGCAATATATATGATCGATCAACATGCATGTAATCAGACCTACAAGCAAGCCAAACTACTTGTGTGCATCTGAACTACATGCATCAGTTGATCCTACGGCAGTTGAGCCGGACCTCGCCTTGGTTTCCCTCTTTCAAGTCAAGGTTCCCCATTCTGAGCATCCCTTGTTGGAAATTGAAAAAGAACATGGCTTGGTTCATGGCGTATAAATCGACAATCATCCGGGTTTGAGGCGAGCTATATAGGGTCTGATCCGATGTCAAAATCCCCTGCGAGCTTTGTAAAGCGCGGAAATATACATTGTCGAACTTGGTGCTTGTGCTATCAAACGGCACAGTGGTGCTGTCACCAGCACTGCATGTGCTGGTCAACGACTGTGCAAAGTTGGGCTCGAGTGTGGGGTCCGCATTGTCGAGCCTGTTCTTCAGTGATGCACACCTTGCCACACCTAATGTGTGCCCCCCTGCGAGTTTCCATTGGTAAAAAATCAGAATTGATTGAAATTATAAGCATTGATATAATTAATGAAGAATTAGGTAAATTAATTTTACCAGATAACGCGACCAGTTGTTGGACGGTGAAACCGTGTTGGTCGACAAAGAGTTTGATAAGATCAGTGGTGTTGAGTGTAGGTGGTGGTAGAGCTCTGGTATCCTCTATCCTTGACCTGGTACCATCTCTTCTTCCTGTCATTATACCATAGTAAGGACCTCCAGCCTGAAAAAAGAAGAAGAAGAGAGAATATATTTGTAAGTTAAAATAGGAATATTGCAGATCTTGTCAACTGATTAATTAATTAATTAGTATATTGCATCAAGATTTGCATTGATAAAATAAATTCCAAGAAATTTAAATAAGAAGGGGACTACATATGGGTCCATAAATATGGCCTAAAAGAATTCTATAAAATATATATAGCTGTAGCACTAATACCTAATATTTGACTAGGACACTTTCACTATGAAGAGAAGAATAAACCAAATTCTTCTAAAATTATGAAGCTTAAATAAATTAATTATATTCATTAAGACATTAATTAGTTGAGTTAGAAAAAATAAAAATTCATGCCAAAGTTTTTTAAATCATTACCCAAAAAACAGCATCTCTAGCTGCTAGTGCAACTATGTCTGCACATGAGACTGTACCGGGACACCGAGCTTCTATCAACTGCTTTATTTGATCTATGACCTCATATCCACGCACGCTCCCATTTGCCGGAGAGTCTTTCTCTGCTGTACCATCTGAGGCATCAATTAGGATGGATGCGTCGCAACCCTATACCGTGTAGTGCCAAATAATTGAAAACAATTAGTAAACTAAGTAAGGAACTATTTCTAATGACATCTACATGCTAATAGTATCTCATTTTGCTTATGAAGAAATGTAAAGTTGATATCCATGTTGACTATATTTCTTTTTATCTTCTTTTGGAAACGGTCATATTTATATATCCACTGTTTAAGATGATAACCAATTCCCATTTGAATGTGAATAAGTGTTATGTGCAACAGTTATATTTGAATTTTCTTTAGTAGTTTTGTATATTGCTATAGTTTTTGTTAAGATTCCTCCACATCAACTTTTACTTATTTATTAACTTTTACTCCAGATCATATATCCTCACTTCAGATCAATAGAACTACATGTTGACAGAACAGCCAAATTCATGTTAGTGACTTCTCAAGTTGGCATGTGCAATTATTTTTTATTTGACATGTTCCTAATAAAAGTAACATCCCTATACATAGTTGCTATGCTTGAATTTAATCTACATAAAGTTGTAAATTTATGAAACAAATTTAAATAGTTCTTCACCTGAACAAAACAGTCATGGAAATGCAACCTGAGAAGCCCAGCTGCAAGGGTAGGATCTTTTTGCAGTGCCTGAGTAACTACATCTCTAACAATCATCTCCACAAAGGGACAACTCATGCCATAATAAAAGTTGCTGAGACCATTTGAACCTCTCATCTGAACTCCAATTAGAAGTAACAAGAACAAAGAAACAACTCTCTTTGATGCCATTGATCCCCTCATTTTATTGTTCTTTTCTCTGTTACAATGGTTATTGTTTAAGAGACAGGAAGAAGAGAATTGAGCAAGCACAAGTTATTGGTTTGAGTAGTGGAGATATGAGGGATATATATAGTTGCACCATGATGGAGATTTTTTAATATAATATTCTTTGTAGTAGTGTGAGTGGTGCCACAACTTATAGTATGACAGCAAATTAAGGCTAATATAATATCAACAAATACAAATATTACACACTATATTAGATAAGCCTTTTAGTGTCAATATGCACCTAAGGCCTAGATCTTCAACACAAAATTAGGAGGCTATCTATAAGAAAGGACGTAATCATTTGATATTAGATAAGCTTTTTAGTGTCCATTTCTATTTAGAAAAAGAAGAAGAGAAGTATTCATTTTTTTGTGTCTCCGTCATGCTTCTATTAATTTACAGAAGTACAATAACTTAAAATTTTAAAATTGAAATATCAAAATAAAACTGTTAGCCATTAAACTAGATGTTGGCTCTCAATTAATATATAATTAATTATTCTAAATTGCTAATATATTATCTTTTCAATTTAAAGTTGTGAAGATTTATTTAATAAAACTATTCTTTATCTATTTTATTTTTTCAAAATGGCAAGATATATATTATGACTCAACAGATGATCAGATCGTTATCCAATTTCTTGTTTTCTTTTATTTGCAGAGAAAGAGAGAGCATCAATTATTCAGAACGTCAAGTAAAAGAAAATTTGTACAACAAGAGTAATGTAAAAAATTATAAATTTTGAATGTGCAGTATATGATTAATTAAAAAACCGAAAAACCAACAATTTCTTGTGATTATCATCTAAGATTTTGTTTTTTCAATTTTTAATGAAAAACTGTAATAATGATAGGAGAACATAAAGAACCAACATTTTGATTCTTCCTCATAAAACGGAGAACAAATTGAATAGAAATCATATGAATATAAAATCATATAACCTTTTTTTGTTGTTGCATGGACATTAATCGTGGATGCTGATTGAAAAGAAATTAGAGGGGAGGAACAAAAAAGATGTTAGGTAATTAAATTAAATTTGATTGGTGGTATCTATTTTTTTTTTTTTCATTTTCTGCTTGATTGGTGGTATCTATTAATGAAGTGGGGGTGGTGGGAATTTTTTTTTTAGTTGGCTCCCATCATGAAATGTTATATCATATCACCTCCTCATGTCACTATCTTAGGAGGAAGTGGCTCACTAGTACTATACTTCTCTTCTTCTTTTTCTAAATAGAAATGGATTTTTGCACAAAATTTATTCTTGAACTGTAAAAAAAATCAAATTGGTCCTTCAACATTTGAAAATGATAAATCTTATATGTATACTTTTTTTTTCTTTTTCTTTCTGCATTCGGCAAGTTATTAGTTAATCCCTCAAGTTTCAGAAAATTAGCAACTAATTTGGAATGATTAGTTATATATAATTTTAAATAAATTAAAAGTCCAATATAAATTCTTTTTGAATGTTTAAAAGATATAGTTAGTAATTAAAACTGAAAGTTCAGTGACCAACTTATTTTAAAAAGAAAATTAAAGAGGCAATTTAATGAAAACGAAAGTTCATGAATCAATTTTTGTTTTTTTTGGTAAAAAATGAAAGATGTACTATTAAAATGATAAGTACCACCAACATGTATAATGAGTATATCTAATATAATCTATAAATTTTTAAACATCATACATGAACTTTCCAGAATGAAGAAGCTTGTAGCTATAGGATCCGATCATATCATCATACAAGGAAAATTTGAATCTGTGGGGTTAAATGTGTACAAACACAAAAAAACAAAATATATGCTTTTTCTGGGTCTGATCTGAAATGTTTATGACAACGATAAGACAAAATATAAAACAAGTACTGGAATTTATAATATCCGACTGTAATTAATTAGGAGCATCCTGTCCTCTCGTGTCATAACGTTTTCATTTCTCTGAAAACTTGGAGGTATCACAGATTCATAGTTCATATATACCATACAATTATATATCTATATATATAGAGAGAGAGAGACTGACTAATACGCTTTCGGCAGCACTTCAGCCGAAGTGCTGCCACCCGTTTTTCGATTTTTCAAAATCCAAACAGTCGATCCTAACCGTTCATCTTGTTCTCCATATTAATATCTGCTTGGAGACCAAATTTTACATTTTTTGGAATTTTTTTGCTATTTATTAAGCCACTTTGAAAATCGCTGATCCAACGGTGGCTTGCCAAACAGTAAAATCAGGGGTTCACTGTTGGATCAGCGATTTTCAAAGTGGCTTAATAAATAGCAAAAAAGTTTCAAAAAATGTAAAATTTGGTCCCCAAGCAGATATTAATATGGAGAATAAGATGAACGGTTCGGATCGACTGTTTGGATTTTGAAAAATCAAAAACCGGGTGGCAGCACTTCGGCCGAAGTGCTGCCGAAAGCGTATTAGTCAGTCTCTCTCTCTCTCTCTCTCTCTCTATATATATATATATATATATATATGGAGATGGGCTATGGTGTATTGCAATGCATGGAGGGGTTTGTGCATTAGACCATAAATCTAAAATTCAAAATTCAAATGACTGATCCAAACCGTTCATCTTGTTCTCCATATTAATATGTGCTTGGAGACCAAATTTTATATTTTTCTGAATTTTTTTACTATTTATTAAGTATTTTACAAAATTGTTGATTCAACGGTGGCTTAACAAAACAGTAAAATCAGCAGCCACCATTGGATCAACAATTTTGTAAAATACTTAATAAATAGTAAAAAAAATTCAGAAAAATGTAAAATTTGGTCTCCAAGCACATATTAATATGGAGAACAAGATGAACGATTTGAATCAGCCATTTGAATTTTGAATTTTAGATTTATGATCCAATGCACAAACCCCTCCATGTATTGCAATGCACCATAGCCCATCTCATATATATGCATATACATATATATGTATGTGTGTGTATATATATAATATGTCAAATCAGCTTCAAATTATGAATCTAAATCATTGAGACCCGCCTATTTTACGAGTGATGCATCTGCATGTGAAAATTTTAAACATTCAAATTAATTTAGTATAAGTCAAGCGGTCAAAATTATAAACTTAATAAATTTATTTTGATGCACTCATTTTTTGAACGTTTTTTGACCACTTGACTTAATACTAAATTAATTCAAATATTTAAAATTTTCACATGTAGACGCATCACTCGTAAGATAGGTAGGTCTCAACCGTTCAAATTCATCATTTGAAACTGATTTGATGAGTTTTAGACTTGAGTTCATCAAGATCAACTGTTTCAAGAAACTATTGAATAGAGTTTAAATAACGACTTCAAATTGATCGATCTACATCATAAATGATGTGTTTTCCATACAAAAATTATAAAATTTTAAAAGCATTTTATATCGAGTCAAGAGATAAAAAATGATGAAAAATAATACATAAAATTAACTTAAAAATCTTTTCTTTTTGAATTGTTTGACTTGATAATAAACATGTGAAATTTACAAATTTAGATAGATATTAGACTAAATTATGCATTTCTCGCTCAAGGACAGAGCCACTCAAAAAATGAGAGTCAATTGATCACATTTTATTTTATTTTTTATATTAATTTATAACTTATTTTTTATGAGGAGGGATCAAATTACACCGTTTTTTTGGTGACATCGTGTGACAATGTCCATTTTTGAAATTTCAAAATTCAAATAGTCGATCCAAACCATTCAATATGATGGATATATTAAGAGTAACTTTGAAATAAAATTTTACATTTTTCTGAATTGTTTTACTATTTATTAAGTATTTAACAAAATCGCTATATTTAGACCGTTGAATTTTTGAACCCCTCTGAATAAACCCAAAAAAAATTCAGAAAAATGTAAAATTTGATTTGCAAGCACATTTTAACATATCCATCAAGTTGAACGGTTTGGATTGACTGTTTGGACTTTGAAAATGGACGGTGTGATCCGATGTCACCAAAAAACGGTGTCATTTGATCCCTCCTCATTTTTTATATAGTTAAGAGTAAAATGCTATATATGAACAGTATAAAATTGTCCTTCATTTCTAGTACAAAATTTTTATATACTTGATCCTATAGGGACTGTTTGGCAACACCTCTTAATCCTAGTTAGGATTAAGTCTTAAGGAAGCTTAAGGAATTGATGTTCAGTTATCTTGATCTGTGAGTGATAGCTAAGGAGGCTAAAGGAAGTGATAGAGGTGTTTTAAGACCTGGGCAGAGGATTAAGATCCGGGCAAAAATGAGGTAATCTTAATCCGTTCTAAGGAACTGGTGCTCAACATGATTAATTAAGTGGCTAAGGAAGTTAGATGAGCCTCCTTTAATCTTAAGGAGGTTAAGAAAGCTTGCCGAACAGCCCTATAATATATTACATAGTTTGAAAGTTTAGTTCCGGTCCTTTCCACACTCATCCGTTAATTCTACGTGTAATATATCAAAAGAACACTACCAGATTGCAAAACACATGGAAATTATTGATCCCTATAAAATCATCCTCCATTTTATTTGCTTTCAGGCACATGTGTATACCTCTCTACGTCATGTCTAGTCAAATACATATATATATAGCATATAAATCTCTAGTTTGACATTTGGTATCTTACAGTACGTACCACTTTCAAGATCAGACTAATTTGGGATAAAAAGTGTATTTATATAAGATAATATTTAACATATGGGTACTTAATGCAGCCGCCATACATCAGCAGTACATGCATATCTTGTGGATTGCCTCCAATTCATGCATACATACTAAAGTTCACCTCTCCATTTCATCTATCAATGGAGAGAATATGGAAGAAATATTTTGGGGAAAACCAATACAATAATAAGTCCTCTTTTATTTTTATTTCTCTAAAATTGAATGTATTTACTGAGTCTAGTTATAATATATTAAGCATATGCCTCATGATCATGTGGCTTACTAAAACTATTAATTATGAGATTACTTCAATTATGTATGGAATGATGGTCTTGTTCTAGTTCATAGTTCTTCTCCGTTAGTTGCATGAATCGGAGAATACATGTGTCTATAGCAAATAAAATTTAAATAATTAATAGATATCGGTATATATGTTGGTTCTTCATAGAGCACTGCTAGATGGTGGGTGTTTGATATCTCACTAAGTGGAGATTAGATTTTAAAGGAATTAATTTCATCAAGTGCTCTTATGCGTGGAATAAGTTTTGACTTGGAATTAATTTGTATTTGTTCTTTGCATGCATGATACAATGTTGGTACATTGAAAGCGATTACACTAAGTTTACACTTGTTGGTGGCTTATTTGATTTCTTTTAAAAGTGTCCAATTAGTTATCTATTAAGAAATAGAAAAAAGAGGGCACAAGTGCTCCTGTTTTTGTCTTTATTAGGCCTCTGTATTTTGGAAATTAATTAAACAAAATTGAATGAGACAAAAATTATGTGGCCTATATTGCTTCAATGTGCAAAGCAATGGTTCTTTTGCTTCAACTCAAATTATTTTTTTTTTGATATTTCAACAGTTAACATTAACCCTACAAATTGATCTAAATATAAAATATACTTAATTACAATTTACAAGCAATATATTTGCAATTTTTGGATTTTTTTTAGAAAACAAAAAAGACGTTGGACATCAAACCACTCAACTAACTATCTAATATTCATTTTTATCCGAATTTTGAACCTGTAACCTCTTTTTTTGAAATCTTTGAACATATCTTTTTTTATAGGTAAATTTATTCCTATCAATAAGTTCATAAAATAAAATAAACCTAGGTGACCCCTATGAATTAAAAATTTTCATTATGTTCTTTAAAAAATATTTTTTATGAAAATATTAATATTAGCCTCCCTTATAAAATAAAATTACATGACTTATATTCATCTAGCTCGAACTCTTACAATTTTCCAGTTTCACCCCTCTGCACCATATATAGCCTAGATGTATAGTCATACATGAATTAATTTTCATCTAATGTTTTAAACTTAGTGTCATAGGAAGACAATGGATAACAAATAACATGAATTACCATTTATTGACAGATATTGGCAGAAGACAATTTCCTATTAACTCAAAATAAACTATATATACCCATAAAAAATATTGAAACATGTCCTTGTAAATAATTCATGCTGACATTAATTATTGTCAACGTACACGGACGAATGTTTCAAGTGAGCCTGAATTAAACATGGCCTGGTCCGAAAATGGCTCCACCGATTCTAGAGATCAGTGGAGAAAATTGTTTTCTTGTTCCACCGATCTTTAGAATTGGAGTCTTTTTTTTATAACAATCTCTCAAATCGTGCTTCTTTTGGTTAAATGATTAAAAATAATTCTATTTAAAAAAAAATCCATATTAGGTCTATATAGAATCTCACAAAGGATTTAGTTTAGTATCTACAAAAGTGATAACCGAGTAAGAGATGGACTCATGGTACGTAAGACAATAATATTCAAGAGTTAGCAAGTAACACGCTTCCTCAAGAGAGCAAAATGTGGCCAAAATCATATGTGAAAAAAGAAAAAAACATAACAATGACATGAATCCAATAAAGTGAAAGTAGAGGAACTGCGGACTTAGCACCGTGGCGTGAGTCATGTCTGATGATCAACTAGTAGATGTGCTGACAAAGGCTAGCTGTTTCTACAAGATTATTCGAGCAGTTGATTGCCAAGTTGGACATAGTAGATATCCTTGTAGGGGTGCAAACGGGTTGGATATTATCCGACCATATCTGAATCCGTATCCGACTCCGTATCCAAAAATTTAATACGGATATACGATATCCGAATATCCGTGCGGATACAGATACAGATATGGTTTTGAATTTTAATTATCCGTATCTGAATAGTAGATATATATTATATAATTTAATATGAATTATGAAAAAAAATTATGTTATTTACTATTATAAAAAGCGGATATCCGTATCCGTCTAATATCCGATCCGTACTTGTATCCGAAAAATAAAAATAGATAAGAATATGGTTTTACCACTATCCAATCCATATCCGATCCGTTTGCACCCTTATATCCATGTGCCAGCACAACCAACATAGAAGAGATGCGTTAAATATAGAAAAGACACAAAAAAAAAGGTAACAGATTATATTTGTGCCAGAGAAGTAGGGGTGTCAATGGGTACGGTACGGATCGGGTGGAGACATTTTCATACCCATATCCATTAAAATTAATCTTACCCATACCCTACCCATACCCATTAAAAATTGATATTACCCTACCCTACCCTTACCCATTAATATTATCGGGTAACAAAACAGTATCGGGTGAATAACGGATAATACTAGTATAATAATTAGTTTTATTATATTTTACAAATTAAACATCAAAAACTCATTCATTTTAACACATATATAATTGCATTTCTAATAAAAAAATAAAATAAATGTGCAATCAATTCCTACTAAATTATTTTTTTTATAAAGAATAAAAATTCAAAAACATGAATATACATTTAAGTGAGTTAGAAATTAAATTAAATATACATTTAAGTGGGTTAGAAATTAAATTAAATATACATTTAAGTGGGTTGGAAATTGAATTGAATATATATTTGGATTTTATAATTACCCTATAGGATAACGGATACGAAATAGTCATTACCCATACTCTTACCCATTTATTTAACGAAAAAAAATTCTTACCCATACCCATACCCAATAAGTTAACGAAAAAAAAACCTTACCCATACCCGCCTTATCGAATACGATACGGGTCGGATAAACGGCTAAAAAGGTACCATTGACACTCCTACAGAGAAGCTTTAATTAGGCCACCTAGATTGTTTTTCATATTTATTACCTTGTTTTGTTTCGTAAATTATATAAGAATTATTACACAAAAGAAATAAAAATAAGAGGGAGGGTTGGGTCTTCAGAATTAAAATATATCGGCCCATAGTTGTAAAGGTACATTAATTAAATTTTATAATTTGCCAATTCAAACAAGATATGAAAACACTTGGTCAAATTGAAACTATATATTGGTTATTTCCTATATATATAAGAGCATTGCATGCATGGGCTGCTTGCTAATTAATTAGTGCATACAGTGAGCATTCGAATTAACTTATATTTTCTTTCTGCAGATCGAATAACGTTAATTATGGCAAGTAAAAAAGGTTTGCCCTTGATCATCCTTTCATTGGTCATTGGAGTTCTAACAACAATCCCCACAGTTACGTACAGACTCCTCTTCTTAATTTCGTTTAGTAATTAATTATTAGTGAATAACATATACAACATAAGGATATAAGGAAACATTACGGGTCAAATTTAAAGGAAGCGTCTAATTGTCCACAGCTTTGATTAGCGCGAATACTGTAAAATTAGTTCTACATGCTGTATAATTATACAATATATCACATAAAATATATCAGTTAATTACAAAACATCCAGCAATTATTTGAAGTGGTCCCATGATAGTTAGAAAACGTTTACAACTTGCACAACATGACAAAATAAATGTACTTTCAAACTGTACCTTGGGAAATTATAGTTATAGGAAGTTATTTGCAGTTAGAGTAATTAGTTATTAGTAGTTATTGACAGTTAGAGTTAATTATTAGCGTCCGCACTGGGTTGAATCTTGTATACTGTAAAATATTCAATTGAATCTTGTATACTATAAAATTGAATCTTCTACACAGTAAAATTTACAATTGAATCTTGTATACTATAAAATTGAATCAGCAGAACTGTAAAATTGAATATCGTATACAGTAGAATTTTCAATTGAATCTTGTATACTGTAAAAATTAAATCTTGTATACAATAGAATTTTCAATTGAATCTTGTATACTGTAAAATATATACAGTAAAATTGAATCTCGTATACTGTAAAATTTTCAAATAATACTGTAAATTTTCAATTGAATCTTGTATACTGTAAAAAGACAGTTAGATGAGAGTGGATAAGGATGTGGACAAATGGTGGATAAAACCGAGTGGACATAAATCTTTTCTCAAATTTAAATATATATGTCATATTTGAAACGTTAAATTAAGTAGTTCATTAAATTAATTATATATTAAACTTACATAATACCACTTTTTACTATTTTTAGAATTTGTTTACTATTTTTTATGTTTCTTAAAGATAATTTATTTTTGACATGCCAATAATTAATGCATCAATGTGTGCACAAAATTTTCAATTTTGTATTTATAAAACATTATCTCAAAAAAAAAATCGGTGTAAACGGTTTGAATTTGTCATTTGAAAATTGAAAGCGGATATATGACATATAAGTCATATGCACTAATGTGCTTATATAAGTAGTATAGCCCGACTGATAATATAATATAGGTATATGTACAATGATATTTAATTGACATGCATGTATAGAGTGAGGCTATGGTACTATGCATATCACGGGTTGTTACTGTGCTACGACTCTATATTGGAGTTTCAAAATCCTAACGGTCGATTTGAACCGTTCATCTTGTTCTCCATATTAATGTGTTTGGAGACCAAATTTTACATTTTTTGAAAAACTTTTACTATTTTTTTAGATATTTAGAAAATCACTTGATTTGAAAATTCTGGACCATCCAAAAACAGTGATTTTCAATAAATTTAAAAAAATAGTAAAAAAATTTCAAAAAATGTAAAATTTGGTCTCCAAATACATATTAATATGGAGAACAAGATGAACTATTCGGATCAACCGTTATGATTTGAAAACTCGAATATAGAGCCGTAACATGGTAACAAATCGTAATATGCATAGTACCATAGACTCACTCTGCATGTATATATAGTAACAACAACAACAACAACATATACTAGTGTGCATAGGTGTGGAATCAATTGGTGTTTGTTATGGAATGGTTGGTGACCTCCCTCCACCGAGTGATGTTATCGAGATGTACCGATGCATAATGGCAATGAGGCTATATGCACCTAATGATACAACCCTTCGAGCTCTCAATGATACCGGCATCCATGTTATGATGGATGTCAACGATGGAACGCGCTCAAAGATCTTGCTACAGACCCTTCTGCTGCACCAACTGGGTGATCCGGACCAACATTCTGCCATATCCTCAAGTTTCCTTCAAGTACAGTATTAATTATATATAATTATTTGTTATTTAATTATAAATTTAATAGAACATATATATAACTAATTAACTGATTAATTAATTAATTATATGCATGCACATACACATCACATGTGTGTGTTGGCAAGTGTTTACATTCGTGTGATTAGTTAATAATAGTTCTAAATAGCGTGCTATAGTGTTTTCGGACTATAAAAGCTATGGCGCTATCAGCACTATAGTGCCTCTAGCTAGTCCGCTATGATGTGATAAATGCTATTTAAACCTTTAATAATATATAGATGTGTATATACTATATAACATAGAATTATATAAGTTTCAGTATAATTGGAAGAAATTATGATTTAATTAATTATTTTATATATTAAACTAGGTAGGTCATTAAATTGGTTATATACTAAACTTGTATAATACCAATATTTACTATTTTTAGAATTTGTTTACTATTTTTAAAATTTTGAAAGATGACCCTTTTTTACATACCAACAATTAATGCATCAATATGCGTATAAAATTTTTATTATTTAATTAATCATTTGACTTGATGCTAAATGAATTAAAAAATGTAAAATTTTTATATGTAAATGAAACTTTTTTGAAGGAGATTGATTTGGATTGTTCGTTTCAAACTAATTAGATGGGTTTTGGACTGAAAGCATATAGACAAAAATGCTACCGAAAGTATATTAATTCACCAGAATTTTTATATATATACAATTAGAGATTTATTTAACACCCACTTATAACTAATTAAGTAATATATAATTAATAGGTACATTGTGGTTGGTAATGAAGTGAACCAGGGGATGCCCATAATTTTATACTCCCAGCAATGAGCAAAATGTGGGATGCAATTTGTAAAGCAGGCTACAAAGACAAAATCAAGGTTTCTACAGCAGTTTGTTCACTTGTACTCACCAATACCCACTAGTGGAAAAACCGGAATCAGGATCGGCCTATCTGGATCGGTTATATGGGACACCCGATCCTAATAAGTATCTGGATCGGTTTATTTAAAACAACCGATCCTAAAAACTATTTAGATCGGTTTTTAGTAATAACTGATCCTAAAAACCGATCCAGATAAGTAATTTTTAATTAAAAAAAAATTCAAATATAATATCTGGATCGGTTTTTATATAAAAACCGATCTTGATAATACGTATTTGGATCGGTTTTTATATAAAAACCGATCCAGATAAGTAATTTTTAATTAAAAAAAATTCAAATATAATATCTGGATCGGTTTTTATATAAAAACCGATCTTGATAATACGTATTTGGATCGGTTTTTATATAAAAACCGATCCTAATAGTTACTATTTGGATCGGTTCTTTAAAAATACAAAACCGATCCTGATAGTATCAGTATCGCCTTCATCAGGATCGGTTGTATTCCGATACTGATATGCATATATAACCGATCCTGATTCCATATTTTCCACTAGTGACCTACCCTCCATCCAAATCTCAATTCAACCTCTCTTATATATACTATGGGTCCCATAGTTGAATTTCTCTCTAAAACTGGAAATTAACCCACTGTTAGCAAATATTTACCCCTATTTTAGTTATAGAGAGAACTATCCCAAGATTGATCTCAACTATGCATTGTTCAAGCCTTCTACTGCAGTTGTCCAAGATGGTTCATATAAATATACAAATCTCTTTCATGCAATGGTTGATTCAGTGTACTACGCCTTGGAAAAGACTGGTGGTTCTCAGGTTGGTGTTGTTGTGTCGGAAAGTGGCTGGCCATCGAACAGTGGGCTTGCTGCGACAAAGGAAAATGCAAGAACATACAACCAGAACTTGATTAATCATATTGGTAAAGGCACTCCAAAAAATAGAACAAATTTGGAGACCTATGTTTTTGCAATGTTCAATGAGACCAAAATGACAATGGAAGAGAGGTTGAGAGATATTTTGGGTTGTTCTATCCAACAAAGAAGTCGCCTGTTTACCCAATAATTAATAATGTAACATTTCGAAAATATGAGTTATTATTATTTATGCCTAATTTTTTTTTTTTTTTTTTATAATATTGAAGATACTATATATGTCTCTGCTAAACAAAGTATGTTTACAAAGATTAATTAACACATACATCGAGTAAAAATGTATATAGTATTACATTCAGCTTAAGATTTACCAATTTCTAATACAAATATACATGCACCAAAATGCAATTAATTAACCATCAAATTTCGCATTTTATCATAAATATTAAAATGTGAGGTGGAATATATATGTAGCAGCTGCGGCATGCATGTAAGGCTATGTCATGTGATATTATTTTATTAAGAAGGTTAATTTACTCAAAGAGATTAATTTTGCTGAAGTGAGGCTACACAAATTTATATTGATAGCAAGTTGGCAAAGGTTAATTGGGTCCATCATGAAAGGAGCAAAAAACGCATTGATGTGATATATATATTTTATTTATTTATTTGGGAGCATTTGAAGGAGAAGGACATCAAATTGATACGTGTGAGTAGTAAAGATCAAGCTGCCCATATTTTTACGAAGCTATTGTACGTCAAACAAGAAATTTGAGGATTTAAGAATCATTTCAAATGATGGAGATAGAATTAATTAAGTTAATTAAGGGGGTGTTGAATTATAAAGAAAATTAATACAGTAATACATCACAAACAGTGAAAAATAATTAAAAAAAAAGATTGACATATAATATATACACACACATATATACACAGATAGACATATACATAAACATACACATATACATATAGATATAATATATATCAACAAACAATAGTACAAAATAATAAACCCATAAGGCCATAACAACATAATATTTATAAAATTCATTAAAATGTCTTTTTGGAGAAATTTGGCATTTTACTGTGCTTCAATTCCATGGCAATTTCTGTCATATATATATATATCAGTCAGCTAAGAAGAACATACAAACTTCCTAAACTCATGATCACTCTCAATCCTCTCCATCTCATCAACTGCCATCCACAACCAGACATCCATCCCATGCCCATCCTTTGCATCCAACAATATGCAAACATTCCTTTGATCCGTTATCCCGCACGCCACCCATACCGGCTCCTCGAAACCAAAATTGCAATCGTACCACCCCATCCTACACCAACTACTAAATATTATTTCCTTCTCTCTCCCTACCATAATATTCTTCTCTTCTTTATCATCCCGCATCTGCTGCGCATTCACTCTTACAAATTGTTCGTCGACTCTTCTTACTGCTCTCCTTATATTTTGTTCAATGCCGGCCCCAATGTTGTCTGTTTCTACATTTACTAACAGCATCATGTTCCCAAATGACTCGTGCAATAATATCGGAGCCATTCTCTTCCGAATATTCACAGTATGTGACATAGACACTATATTCTCACATTGTGTTCGTTTAATGCACCGCCACACCAATGCAGATACAGCCTCGACCCGTGTTGACTGACCAACACTAACCTGCTTAAGCCTCTCCATGGCATTTGAGTTGATACTGAAGCATCTAATTACGACATCCTGAGGAGGACCACTATATTCAATAGATCTTTTATGCGCCGTGTTTTGAGTCATCTCCTTGGGAGGAAACACCGATGCACAGTCAAACCGAGGTGGCAGGGGGTCAGTTGGCGATAAATTTTCAGCAAACCAATGAGCTCTATGAGACCACCAATTGAGAAACATAGAAAGAGATGCACCATCAGCTATCAGGTGACTGATGGATATACCAAGTACAAATCCACCACTGTCTAATACATTAATCTGCACAGCAAGTAAGGGATCGTTTTCTCGGTAATCAAATGAACTTTTCTTTATTGGTAGGAGTTCGTTAAACAATTCAACTGCGGGGCCCTTACGAATTGATTCCAGAATAGCACCGGTAACTCGCGTTTCGTTAAATTCGACACCCTCATCATTGCATTCGACATGAAGTTTCCCATTACTAGTTTCTCTGATCCTACCAGCAAGTGGGTAAAAATAATTCAGAGTTTGAGAGAGAGAGGATTTGAGCTTCTCTGACGTGTCTGGTAAATAGGTGGAGTAAAATAAGAGGATGTGGATGTAGATTGGAGGTGAAAGCTGGTCGAGGAGAGAGAGAGAAATGGAAGGAAGAGAATTGCATGTAGGCTGTGAAGGCATGATGCTTTGTTTTGAGAGAATAGTCACCTTTGCCATTTTCAAGGACTGGTTTCATCAACAATTGATCATCAGGTTAACATTTTTGTACCTATATATAAAATATTTGAGCTGTCGCAATAGAAGAAGAGCTGAGGAAATTAAATGCGTGAAGAGATCCAGTTTTGACTAACTTTTATAAAAAAGTAAAAAAAAAAGGCTTGTGATCCCCTGCAGTTTACACAAAACTGGAGAGATTATTTACACTGTAAATGGCATTTGTAAGAAGTGCAGGATATCTCCAGTAGTTAGAATAATGGAGATGAAGAAATACCAATTAGACGCCAGCACGCCGCTGCAAATGAAGTGCACCTTTCTTCATTTATTGATCTAATTAACTAGGGGATTGCTATTTTAATAACTCAAATTGTATTATTGAGTGCAAAGAGAAAATTTTGCTTCAGTATATCATATTTATCCTTATTTAATGCATACTTCTTTTATTTTGAACGGTATAAAAAAAATATATTTAATGCATTAAATGTGGAAGAGAATATTACCATGGTTCTTTGAAAAAATTTAAGATGTTATTGATCGGTGCTGTACTGAATCACTTGATTGCAGCAAAGAAATGTCATTAATTTTTTTTAACCTTTTACAACATTTCATTTGGAAGAAAATTCTATGTATCTTGATATGCTCCATCATAAAATATAAAATATCTTTTTCAAAAAAGAAAAAGAAAGAAAGACTTACACACCAAGAAGATTAGCTTATTTATTCACATGTTTACTCTTCTTCAAATAATAAATATATAGACTGCACAAATCTCAAGATGTGATAGACGCAGAGGTGCAAACTAATTAAATATGATTCCTCCATATACAGATAAAATTTCGGTTCAAAAGTGGATACAAATATGGATAATTATCCATACCCATTATCAAACAAATCCTAGATATTGAAACAAGTATTTTCTTTTTTGGAAAATTTCATTTTTTTGCAAAGATAATATTAATATATTATTATCAAACAAACTCGACAGCAACCAAATTGGTATGGTACAAAAAAAATGATTTTCTGAAAAAAAATATATTAGAGTAATTATGGCATACATTTATGTGATGTTTTGCGCAAAATAAAAATGTTTAAATTAGAAAATTAAAATCATTTTGATATTTGAGTTAATTTGAAATTCAATTAGTAGTTCAAAATAATTTTGGCATACACCCTCAAAATTTTTAAATTGTTAGATGGAATGGTAAGCATCATTCAAATTGCTATAATATGATACATATGATATTTAATTTTCTAATTTGAATAATGTTTGATATTTTTCAAATATCAAATAGATATACTTTTGAAAATATTTCATACTATGGAAGTAATAGCAAAGTAGGTTGTGTACTTTAATTTAGGTTCAATTATTGATATGATTGAGCTTAGTTTTTAGTTTATTAATGAATAATAATTTGTTTGTTATGAAGGTTTCTGAAATATTTGATACTACTCTAGTACTACATTAGTTTTTATGATAAATTATAGTTAACACCATATGAATGTAAACTTATACGACACTTCCAAATCTAAACTGCTATTTTCAGGGCTTAGTTTGGAATATTCAGAGCACGGGGATATTTTTTTTATTATTATACAGTCAATTGTTTTTTTTTTTTTATTAAATAAGGTGGCAAGTTATTATCTTATATTTTCATTGATAAATTAAAAATTATTTAGAGCAGCCCCTTAACATTACATTTATGACACAACACAATGTTATTAATATGTTAATCTATCCTTCGATTTAGAGCATCTACATCTCTGAAACTCTTTGAGTTTCTAATCTGATGTGGCAGTTTCTAAACCAGTTTCAGGAATGTGATGGGTTTCTTATTTAGTAACTTTACTCCAAAGTTTCTTAATAAGAAACCGTTTATAAACTCTGACGTGGCCTAATAATTGGCTGAAATTTTTTTCTCTTATAATTTATTTGCTGATATGACAATTAAGAAACTCTAAATTTGAGTTTTAGGGATGTGAGGGTTTAGAAACTTTCAGAAATAAATTTTTTAAAAATTAGTTAACAGTTATTTAGAAATTCCAAAAGTTTCAGAGATGTAAATGCTCTTAGTCATCTTACTAATTACATTGTATATTCCTAAATGTACCATCTCAGTTGTCCAGTATCTTGCTTGATATCCCTGTGCACCGGGATGAGAACGGGCTAAAAATCAATGTCCGACCCACGCTTGCTCGGCCCGGCTCACCACGTTGGAAATAAGGGGAATGAAAATTGTCTCATTCGTGCATTCAACTTTAGACCTCCGATTTACAAGAATGACGTTGTAGCACTAAGCTATAGCTATTCTGAAAATAAGTTTAACAGGAAACTTGCCTGATATATTCTAATTAAGCCATGTGCCTGATTCGGCCTGTCTCTAAGTCCGACTTTATATGGCCTAATATAGTGTTGGAATGAAGAGATAGAGCTTTGGACCGGGTGGGTATGAGTTGACAGCCCAATGGGCTAAACTGCTAGAGAGGTTGATAAATTAATAATTCATCTACTCTTCCTTGTACCATAGAGAATCGTCAAAAAACCTGACGGTTTGGGATAGTTTTAAAAAAATAAAACGGAGGGCATTACTGTAAAAAAAAAAATAATAATTGAGGGGGTGTAAAAAAGGTACTTTTAATTTGTATTCGTTGTTCCTCTATATTTTAAGCTTTAATAACATCAAATTTAAAACAAATATTAAAATAAAACTATTAAAGATTATCTATATCATTTTCTTGGATATATATCCATAAGGGTCTGTTCAGCTCCATCAAAAGTTTTACTGTTCACGTGGGAAAAAAAATTCATTCAGATTGAATTTTTTTTCCCATGCAAACAATAAAAATCAGTTCAAAATTTTTTTCAATCCCACTCCTATACCCATTCCTATACATCTGCTTAACAGGGCTGAGAAATTAAGATAGGCTTTGTTTTAATTGAAGCGCTTGTACAAATACAGTAACATATATAGACAATTTCTCATCATTAATTTTTCAACTTATTCATTCACATAAGAACAAAATTTAAAAGTGATTCTTTTTATTTGCCTGTAAATAAAATAATATAAATATCACATCTAATGATTTTAATTTAACATTTGAGTTTTAAATCATTGTTATAAAAAAATGATGAAAACAACTTGAATGATATTAATTTGAACCCTCGTCATTAGGAGCGAACGATAGTGAGGGAATCCCTATAAAATGAAAATTCGTAATTTTGCCATATGATGGAGTTTCATTCATGTATTGTTATTTTTTCAAAATTAAATAAAATCATCTGGTATACGTTTTTCATCTCCTCAGAATGAATTCAATAGAAAAATCGATGGTCAAATATGATGCCGAAACATTATAATAGATCAACTTGAGAGTTGAGACCTCATATTTCCCCATATGTTTTGGAACTCTATCTTATATTGCATCCTTGTAGAGATTTTAACATCCACTAAATAATAGGTATATTGTCGTCGGCAATGAAATTGAAAACAAAGATGGCCATTGGATACTTTGAGGCTTTGAGCAATGAAGAACATGTGGAATGCAATTCGTCATGCCAGTCTCGAAGGCAAAATCATGGTCTCAGCAGCATTTGAATTTAATGTATTCACCACTATCTCCACTCTGTCTCAGGATAAATTCAGATTGCGGTGTTGTGCAAAGCTTGTGTGAGAATATATAGTAGACAATTAATTAAGGACCATTTGTTCGGGTTCAGAGACTTTCAGCCTTTGAGTGACAAAAAGGCTTTAGCCTTACAACTCTCGGCGAAGGGATCGAGGTTGTCGCCTCTCAGGAAATACAAAAAAAAAAAAAATGTTATTTTCCTATATATGTCATTAATAATTACTAAAAGTTGTACTAAGTTTTTCTTTTAATTGCAGATAAATAAGTTGGAATAGATTTTATGGGTTTTGATCTTGATATTTTCCAGAAGCTTGAGGTTTTGTACATATTATATATATATATATATATGAGGAGGGATCGGATTACATCGCTTTTTTGGTGACATCATGTGACAATGTCCATTTTCGAAATTTTAAAATCCAAATAGTCGATCCAAACCGTTCAATATGATGAATATATTAAGAGTAACTTGGAAATCAAATTTTACATTTTTTTGAATTTTTTTACTATTTATTAAGTATTTAACAAAATCGCTATATTCAGACCGTTGAATTTTTGAATCCCTCTGAATAAACCCAAAACAAATTCAGAAAAATGTAAAATTTGATCTGCAAGCACATTTTAACATATCCATCAAGTTGAACGGTTTGGATCGACTATTTGGACTTTGAAAATGGACGGTGTCATCCAATGTCACCAAAAAATGGTGTCATTTGATCCCTCCTTTATATATATATAGAGTAAAGCTAGGGTGTGACATGCTCACCAAGAAAGTTTAGTGAGCATAACTCCAAAAGTATATCGGATCGACGTCAAATGTCGAATCCAAACCATTGAAATCCATGTGCTTCATGAGTGATGCATATACATGCAAAATTTTGAAAGTTTCAAGTTTATTTGTTACACGGTCAAGTGGTCAAAGAAACGAACACTTTATTATAAGTTATTTTATATATTCAATTTTTATTATTTCTTTGACCACTTGACCGTGTAGCAAATAAACTCGAAACTTTCAAAATTTTACATGTATATGCATCACTCATGAAGCACATGGATTTTAACGGTTTGAATTCGGTATTTGACGTTGATCCGATATACTTTTGGAGTTATGCTCACCAAACTTTCTTGATGAGCATGTCACACCCTAGCTTTACTCTCCTTATATATATGTAACAATTTAATTTGTATGAGCAATCAATTCAACAAGTTCAATAATTTTCTGCAAATTAATTTTATATCACTTTCATTACTATAACTTAGACTTATTTAACTTGTGGGATCGGCTGATAATAACATGACAATTACAAAACTAATTATAACATTTGAAAGTTTCAAATAGATTAGTAATTAAGCAAGCTTATAAAATATTCAATTGTTTAACATATTTTGAAACTCACATTGTGAAATCAACATTTGTAATTAATTTCTAATTATAAAGGAGAATAGTCTAATCTTTTAGTAAAACAGATCACATATAGTTGTTCCGCTGGTTAAATTAATGAGTGACAATCTCAATTTTGCGCTAAAATTGCTATAGAAGATCAATTTTGGGCTGCCAGTCTATGTTGCATCTCAGAATGTACTGGTACCAGTATAAGCTTTCATCTGTCCCTCGATCATAAAGGCTCCAGTCTTTAACCAATCAAATGTTATTCCTTGTAATATAAATTTCAGAACGTACGCGTACCAGTATATGTTGTAGTCTTCTATTCCAGATCCCTCAATACTTTTTTGCACAACCCCACAACACTACAAGAAAACAACCTTTTCCCGGCGCTTACAAATGCCACTAAATAGTATGCAAAACGCCACTAAATGTCTTTGCCGGCGCTTGTGCAAGTGCCAGGAATATCTCCGTCTGCAAAAACCTATACCGGCACTTCCAAATACCTTTACCGGCGTTTGTAAGTGCTGCCCGAAATATGGTTATCCCGGCGTTTATAGGCTTTTTCCCGGCGTTTAAGAGGCGCCGCCCGAAATAATCTTTCCCGGCGTTTGGAGACATTTTCTCTGTGTTTGGAGACTTCTCCCGGTGTTTCAAAATGCCACCAAAAGGCTTACCATTTTTTGAAAAAATAGTCTTTCCCGGCTCTTCAAAAACGCCGCCAAAGGTCCGGGATAATAAAAAAAGATGAAAATTTCAAAAATTCACTATAAATCACAGAAAATTCCATATAAATCATAGAAAATTCTAAAAATCAAAATTTTTGGTCTGGAATGCTCATGGAAGAACCTGGAACCAGTATTTCTATCTGAAAATAGTTTACAAGTTACAAATCAGCTCACTTTACCCCAAAATGAACAGCATTGCCACAGTCTGGAACTATAAACACCTCACAAAAACACTCCATTTCATTGTGCATCTGGTAAGATATATTTACGAATTTTGAATCCTTTTCACCAGCTATGAAAACAAGGGGCTTCTTCCAATTTTTCAAATCATCCCAAAGAGACCTGAATATATACCAGCTCACATTCACTTAAATACTGGTACTGTAATACAAGTCATAAGCTTGCAATAAAAATGGTATAACGAATCAAATCTTATGTAGTACCTTTGATTTGCTACACTTATATCGTGTAAAACCTTCGCCAAAGATTCGACATCATCATGCTGGGTACGACTCTGGAGAAGTCTATCAAAATGTGGGTGCTCTCTTAGGCTGAAATTATATGGAATTAATAAATTATCTCAGAATCACCAAGATATATATCAAGTTAATTTTTACAAATCTCCAGCTTGAGTGGTACCTTGACATAACTTGGTTGAATACCAAGTCTCTAGAAAATTGTGCAAACCATGTGATATAAGCAACTTAGCCCTTGATTTGTCGATTGCCTAATGTATCTTTCTATTTAATTCTTCTTTCAACCCTGGGCTTCCTGATATTATAACAACTCCTTTGATCTACATATGATATTTTTAAGATTTTAAAAGTTGCAAGTCAACTCTTTCTTTTTTTTTTAAAAAAATTGAGATACCTTGTCACTGTTTAGAGCCATGTGCAATGCAATTCTTGCACCCATTGAGTAACCAACAAGAACAACCCTTTGTTCTTCAGTAAAGATGGTGCATTCCTGTTTTGCATGGACCTGTGATTTGCCGTACTGCCCAGGTAGGTCCACAGAAATCGTGCATGCATCATTGGAGAGAGATTTCATTATGGGGGCCCAATCTTCACTCGTACCGAGAAATCCATGAAGAAATATGACTGTGTTTTTCTGCATATGCCCAGTGCTTAATTACTTAGATATTTTTAATCAATTTATTAAGAAAATACTGAGTTTCAGTAACAACTTCACTTCACATGCAGCTGCATATTATGATACTGGGTCTTAAATTAAGGTACAGTTGAACAACATTTTGCAAGTTGGATACATTACTGACCAACTGATATTAAATTAATGAGGGTATTAAATAAATAAGAGCTGGAACCCCACCCCCTCGGGTTTTTTTAAATGATTTTAAGGTGAATTTCTCCAACAATTTTGCATGTTTTTTACTTAATGCAAATATTGCTGATTTATTGCATGTTTGGTTCATGTATGTGTCAGAACTCAGAAGTTGATAATTCTAAAGCTGAATATTACTCAAATTTTTTTAACTTATTTGTAAATAAACTTTGTTTAATTGACAAGTAAATCATAACTAATTGCAAATTATCACCACAAAATAATATATATTAACTCGAATTATAATACCTTTACTATACAAAAGGTACATGAAAACTCAATTAAAAGGGGAAAACGAACAAAGTCATCACGTATCGGCAGGTTTATTGATGTGATGAAACAAAATAATTTCAGCATCTGAGAAAAGCAAAGATGAATTACGTATGATACAACACTCCACTCCACTCCACTCCACAATTAAATATATATTTCACTTTCACCAAACCAAATTGTTCATCCAATCCTATTCTTAGTTCAAGTGATTAATTGAAGTTAATTGGGTACACAGGTGACTTATTTGGGTAGAACAGCCCAAAATTTCTCTCAATCTCAGCTCGCCCATGGTCGTTGTCCTTCAGATTCTCGTTGAACATTGCAAATACATAGGTCTCCAAATGTCCTGGCCTTTTTGGTGTGCCATTAACAACATGATTTATCAAGTTCTGGTTGTATGTGCATGCATTTTGCGGTGTTGCTTTGGACCCACCAGCTGATGGCCAGCCGCTTTCTGACACAACAACATCAACGTTGGGGCAACCAGCCTTCTCCAATGCGTAGTACACTGAATCAACCATTGCATCAAAGAGATTTTTATATCTATAACCTGCGGGATCATAGACCAGTTCATTATCTGTGAACAATGCATACTTCAGTCTAATATCATTAGGAGTTCTTTTATAACTAAAATATGGGTATATATTTACGAAAAGTGGGTTTCCGGTTTCAGCGAGGAATTTTACTATTGGTTTCATTCTATAAGAGGGGTTGAATTGAGTTTTGGATGGAGGGAAGGTATCGGTGAATACATCGGATCTAAATGCTGCTGAGACCATGATTTTGCCTTGGAGGTCTGATTGACAAATTGCTTTCCACATGTTCTTCATTGCTGGGAGTATGAAATGGCAATATTTCTCTTCAATTTCATTGCCGATGACAATATACCTATTATATATATTTAGTGGATGTTAAAATCTCTATAAGGATACAATATATATATAAGATATACTGCAAAAAAATATGGGGAAATTGAATTTCACCCTCGAGTGGATCTATTATATATATACACTGTTTCAGCGTCGTATATACTTGACCATCTATATTAATTTCTCTTGGTTTCATCCTGAGGAGATGAAAAAGGTATACCAGATAATTTGAATTAGTTTTTGAGAAACAACAATACTTGAAAGAAACTTCATCATCATATGGCAAAATGTTTTTCTGGACCCATTGTTTTGCAAAAGACTCGTCTGTAGCAAGACTATGGAACCTATCACCTTCCACTCCCACCATAACTTTGATGTTGGTGCGTCGGAGAGCTTTAAGGGTTGCACTGTGGGGTTCGTATATCCTCATTGCACCTATGCCTTTGGATAGGTAGAGGCTTACAACATCTCTTGGTGAGGGAAGGTTGTTGGCAACCATTCCATTGCAAACACCAATTGATTCCCAACCTGTAAATAGGAAAGACAAAATGTTATTATCCTATATATATATTTGTCATTAATAATTAGTAAAAGTTTTAATAACCTTTTTTCTTTTAATTGTAGCGAAAGGTTAAAGGTAATTCTAGATATAAATAAAATAAATATATAATATCATAAATTTTCGTAAATACATGGTGGGGGGAGGTTTTTTTTTTTTTTTACCTCCATGTCTTCTTGCCATATCTACTCTTACTTTCAAGAAAGAAAATTAAAAAAAAAAATTAATTCAGCTCACAGTTTGTAGAAAGCAAGACAATGCAATGCTCTTATATAGAGATAATATATATATATATATATATAGCCAATGGTACGATTTGACCAAGTGTTTCCGTGTCTTGTTTGAAATGGCAAAATATAACATTGAGGTACCATTAAAACTATGGGCCGATATAACTTAATTGGTTGCTAGGTTTCCTTCAAATTCATTTATATTATCATGTCTCTTTATATTAACATAGAAATTTTTATGTCTCTTTATATTATCATAAAAATTTCTTTGTCACAAAGTTGCAGCAGCAACCGAATTTCTAATTAACCTACTAAATTTTAATTAACTAATCCAGAAATAAGACGAAAGAGAAAATTACATTTATTTTCTCTTATTAATCATTCAAATTAACACAAAAAAATTATATATATGTTTTTTTTTTTTTTTTATTTCATTTCATTCCCTTCTATTCTTCACCTCCCCTTCTTTTCTCTACTCTCAATCTAAACAATTATCACTATTCCCTAATTACGAACAAAATTATAGTCAATGAACTGATGATGAAAGAAAAATGAAAAAGCGTTGAACCAAATTAAGAATGAGTAAGAAACCATGTAATTTAAGTTAAATTTAATTAAGGAAAATACTACAAGTGGCACGTACCGAACGAAAAGTCTTTGCATGTCTGGTATACATATGTAGTTGAAAACTAGCTAGGCAAAACATTTCAATACAACGGGCGGCAGGAGAGTGCGTATCCTCTGCATTAACTCAAATGGGAATCTTTGAGGTAATGAATTTCAACCGTCTCATTATAACTTAGGAGTCTTTAATATTAGTACAGATCTATTATGTACAAATTTTAAAGTATATCGGATGGTTGAGATTCAATAACTCAAAAGATTCCCTTTTGAATTAATGCAAATGATACGAATTCCGGCAGGGCGGACTCACATGTTAGTATGTTACCACTTATCAGGGGTAGTTGTTCCCTTTGCATTCTAAATTTTAGTGGAGATCTATTGGTTCTGACCGACTTTATTATTTTTCTGAAAATTTTTCTACCTTCTCTGGATATTTGATTTATAATTTGAGTTAAATTTAGAATTAAAATTAAAATATATTTTTTTGAATTATGATTGGTAATTAATTAGAATTATAAGTTAGAGCATCATAAATTATAATTAGTCAGAGCATTTGGAAAATATAAGTTAAACTATTTTTTTTCTATCGAGTACCCAATTATTTAATGGGTTTAAATCCGATTAGCTATGCTTACAGGCTTCTCCCTCAAAAAAAAAAAATATGATTAGGCGACATCAATATCTGTCACTATCTGTGAAGATAAAAGTATTTTATTGTCCATGGTATCTTTGCCAATACTCCTATCAGTAATACTAATACATTCAAAAATAATATATTTTTTTATCGGTGTGCTCTCGAAAAGAATTAATTTTTACCAGTGTTGTAAAAAACGCCCATGATGGCCGATTAATCGGTGACGGTGGCCAAACCGTCACGCATACCTTTAACGGAGGCATGTTTGCTGTGGAAAACGTTTAATCGGCCGTTTTTCTCGATTAATCAGCCATTTTACTGATTAATCGGTCGATTATTCCTGATTGTTTCTATTTATTCCCCTTTTTTCCAATTTATTTTAGTAAATTTTTTCACATTGACTTTTTTTATGTGATAGTGTGTGATAATAAGTTTTATAAATCATGTATTGCAGTTTTGTTTGTGCTTGAACATACATTCAATGTTTTTTACATATGTTTTTTTCTTCTTACTTATTTTAAAATTGATTAATACTTCTTCTATTTATTTATCATATATTTTTCTTACTAATTACTGATGTGATTTTTTCAATTAATATAACATATTCATTTTCTGAAACTAAGTTGTTATTATAAACTAAATTTAGTGATTTTTATGTTGGAATGTTTCATTTCTTTCACATAAATATGCTATTAGTATTTGAAAAAAAGTTTAACTCTTGAATTTATTTTTTCATTAAATCTTCATTCTTATATTATGCACGTAGTTGTCTTGATCCGCTCATGGCTCAGATTGAAAGATGAATCACTACTAGAATCTGGGTTTATTGCATGGATAAAAATATTTGTTGCATGGGTAAGTAGTGTCCATGCAACAAATAATTTGTTGCATGGATACTCTGACTTGTTGCATGGGCGTGTCCATGCAACAACCCTCCCAAAAATGTCAGTTGCATGGATAATCCATGCAACAAGTTGAAAATTGAGTAGTTGCAACGAGGGTTGTTGCAACGGTATTTTTTTGGTTTGGGGATTGTTGCATGGATAATCCATGCAACAAGTCGAAAATTGAGTAGTTGCAACGGGGGTTATTGCATCAGTATTTCAATGCAACAAGTCATAATTCTAGTAGTGAATTTTTGAATTGAATATCAACCCTCCAATCACATAATTTGTCTTATTTTGATTAAGTACATCTATTTTATGTGTAGAATCCTAAAAAAAGTTAAAAACATACTCGCCACATAGACTGTTGCATGGTTTGTCACATTAAAATTGAATGAATCCCTAGCGATATCTTATCTTATTTCTCCTTACAGCTATCTTTAATTCTTGCAATCAAATTATTTCCTTATTTTTTTTCATTTCCTTTTGTTTTATTTCTCCTTTTCCTCTATAGTTTTGATAATAAAAATGAAAACAATCATATCTTTTTTAATTTTGTTTATAGCTTATTGTATGGGTACAAATTTTAATAGCTAATATTCCAATTAGTGCAGATCTGAAGTGAGAGGAATTTCTTTTTGTCCTTTTATCGAAAAGGAAAGAATAGACATAAGGTTCCAACTTTACAAATCATACAATATGTTTTGTAAAAAAGAAATAATTATTAATAGATACTGGCGACATTAATTAGGAAGTTATATATAGAATTGTACATCTTTTAAATTAGAATGTTATCTTAATATGTACCCACCAATATTTATGTCCTAAGAATAAATTTATACAATTTATTTGCTTTCACGGTTGAGAAAAAAAAAACTTGAAAATTTCAAAGTTGTCAAGTCTACTTCAAGCTAGCTTATATAAAATTATCAAGCTCCAACTCAATAACAATAATTCAAAATGTTTAATTAGTTTTATTTTCAACCAGTTTCGAATTGTTCCTCTTATATTTTTGCAAAATAAAGCACGGTAAAAAAATATTTGCAATAATAAAATTACATATAATTAGCTTTTGATTCAAATACAAAATGTTAATTATTATACTTTTTTTGTTTACCAGATGGATATCGATGAGTCGGAAATTTCATTTGAACACGAGGTCAAAAAACTTCAATTACTCAATTTTAAATAAAACCCGTGAAGATTTATATAATGGTGTTAGAGAATTTTACTCATCTAAAGAATATACATGATATATTTATATTTCAAAGTAAGATAAATATATGGTTTTACAATCTGATAGAGATAATCAATATCGTGATACACCTGATGTAACTTTAAATGAAAGAAAAAATAATGAAGTCATGAACACGTCTAATCAATTGTTCTTTTAAAATCAGAGATAAAAAACAGACAAACATATTGGAATAATTAAAATACATGATATATCAAGACATTTTATTTGAATTGATGTTGCTAAAATAATATTTTATGAGTAGTGATTTTTATTTTAGGTTTATTTTTAATTTCTACTTTTTATGTTTTATTTGTTAATTTTATAGTTTGAATTTGTATGAATTTTAATAAATATCTATTAATCGTATTGTGGTTGCAAGGATCTATACTATGAAACATAGAGTATATTTTTTGGTATAATAATTGTGATTCTCAATTTTTTTTATTTGAATAAAATAGGGTAATTTTTGTTTTTTTGCAAGAAGTCCGTTGGTAAGGTAATTTTTTTTTTTTTTTTGAGAACCAAGGTAATTATTGTTATTTTGCTTATGTATAATTTTTCTACTTACTGTTGACAACATCCGATAACTTTCCAATTTAAAAGATTTGAAATCCTGTAACTTTCAATTAATTTTGACAGTATTCATTTTTTTTGTTGAACAGAGTATGTTTGGAAAATTAATTGGAATCGTATTTGTTTCCTTTTCTATGAAAGGATAGTTTGGTCCAAAAAAAATTCCTCTCACTTTGTATCTATGCTAATTGAAATATTAGTTGTTAAAACCTACACCCGTATTGTATCGTTGTAAATAGATGAATATCAAATCTTGTGCTGATGAAAACAATCATATTTTTCTAATTTGGAGAGAAAATAAAGCATATCAAAGTTCTTGTAGATTATTTCCATCCTACGGTGAGCAAGTATTTTATTGACAATTTCCGATCAATGTCATCCTTAAAGTAAGATAGAGACAAGATACTTTTTATAAGATTGAATAGAATACGAAGAGACCATTTTGTTTGACATTCGCACAAAATAAAAAAAAATATTTAAACGAAAATAAAAGATGTAAATGAAGAAAAAAAAAAGAATTTAAATAATAAATAACAATAAAAGAAACAACAACAAATGGAAAAAAAGGATCAAATATAACATGAAAAAAAAATTAAGTATCATTGTGTTTTAATATCTATTTTTCTCCACAAATAAAACATGTCATTAAATGATTTAGAAGAGAAATGATATGTAAAGAAACAAAATTGGAAAATATATGATTAAATGATTCAAATAAGGATTTTCACTACATATTTATTTTTGATGAAAATTATTTTAACAATGAAAATTTCTCTACACGAAAGTTCTAGATATTCTTCATTCTCTTTCTAAATAAGAAAAATATGATTGTTTTCATCAGCACAAGATCCGTTATTCACGTATTCACAAAGAAACAATAGTTCTAAACAAAATCCAAGAAGATATGATTGTTTTCATTTTCATTGTCAAAACTATAGAGGAAGAGAAAAAATGAAATGAAAGAAATAGAGAAATAAATAAATAATTTTATTGCAATAATCAAAGATAACTGTAAGAAGAAATAATTAAGGAGATTGATTGCTAGAGATTCATTCAATTTTAATGGACAACCCATGTAGCAATCTAGGGATTCATTCAATTAATTTTATGGAATCAAACCTTTCAATGAAGCATAAACTTTTGATGAAGTCTATTATCTTATGTAGCAAAAAGTATATATCCATCTCAAGACCTTTCAATGAAGGACATACATGAATTTGCATATTGCTTTGCCAAATATAAAAAATTGTTAATTTAACAATACCAAATATGATCTCCTAAAAAAAAATTTTTTTTTTTTAGAACCTTCACAGATGTTGTGAAGTCGTGAGGGGAATCGAACTCTTGATCTTTGGGTACAATAACTCTAGGACAGTTTCCTAGCCAATTGTACTATCTCTCCTTTCTCCTCCTAAAAAAAAATAAAAATAAACAAAATAATATGGTATAGCTCCATCTCATGCACCACTAACGCCAATGATTTAAATACCAAAATAACAGTAATATTTTATCATGGATTTGTAAAAGATGACATTGAATTGAAATTGTTAATAAAATACTTGCATGAGACTAATCTACACAAAAGTTCTAGATATTTTATTTTCTCTTAAAATCAGAAAGATATGATTGTTTTCATTAGCATAAAATTTGCTATTCATCTATTTACAAAGATGCAATAGCTATAAAAAAATCCAAGAAGATATGATTGTTTTTATTTTCATTGTCAAAACTAAGGAAGAGAAGAAGGGTTTGAAACTTATCCGAAGCCATTTGGACTAAATTTTGTCCAAAGCCATTTTTTTTTTCCATAAGATTAAATTGTATAATTTAATCAATACTAACATCGTTAATTCTTTCTATTAGACAAAATAAGAAACTGCCCCAATTATTTCTCTCTATTATATTCTGGAAACAAATCAGAGAGAATACCAATAGAGAAAGTTTCTTCCTCTCGTTTTATCTTGTCAATATTATCTTTCTTTTTTTTGTTGACATTTTACCTTGTCAAAATATTATCTCATATTTTATCGAGTTTCATGCTACGAATAACTGTATATCATGAAAAATTATACTAAAAACACTAAATATGGTATAAGCATACAATTTCAAATATTATACAAGTAAAAGCTCATCATCGTACTTCGTAAAATTTTAAGTTAAGCTTTTAATTTTCATCAATGAATATTTCTTATGTGCACACATTAAGCAATTGTAATTAAGAAGGGAATAGCCATGGAGAACTGCACCAATGAAGTGCTTCAGGTTGCCATTACAGGGAACAAACTTGAGTAAAATTCCATGTTATTTTGTACGAGAAAAAAAGTTGTGAGAGATGGACCACCTCTATACTTTCCTAATGCTCTACGATTTCATTCCAAAATAAGCTAAAGATAGAAGAATGTGCATATTTTGTCTAACAGAGAAATTAATAGAGTGTTATTAATCAATCTTGATAATTTTCATCACACTGCTTAAATAAGCTTTGGATAAATCTCTGTCCAAAGTCATTTTTGGACAAGTTCCGGACCTAGAGGAGAAATGAAAAGAAATGGAGAATAGTGCCCGTGCGTTCATATATATTCTGCAGTTTCTTTTTTTTTTTTCTTTTTGAATTTTTTTTTTACTATCTCTTTTATTTTCATTTAAATTGTGTGAATGTCAAACAAAAAGGTATCTTCATATTCTATTCAATCTTATATATAATATATTCCCGTTGCATCGCACAGGCATGATTGTAGTAAATGTGTTACTAACACATGTAAAATGCTTATGTATTAAAAAAATAAGTGAGTGTCATGTTATAATAATGAAATTAAGTTTATTTGATAAGTTTAATGAGTTAAATAAATTATTTTTAATACATTATGATATATATACATAAATTTAATAAAAATGTTAAATTGTCCGCATAATTCTGATTAATCGGCCACATACCGATTAATTACTTGACGGTACCCCGTCCATCCAACGACTGCATACCGTTATTTACAACATTTCTTTTTACCCTATAATAGCCTTATTTTTTTAGATATCTACGCGCACGTGTCCTGAAATCAACTATTAGCTAGCTAGCTAGCTCGGTGCATATATAGAGTGCGGGCAACTATCTCATTGATCACATTAATTTAAATTACGTGGTTAGTAGAATTCATTGATCTCATTGATTGCAACTTAATTTGTGTAATTAATGTGTTAGGCGATAGTTTAGTTAGGAATTTGTCATACAAGTTTATTTTATAAGAGGAGAGGGGCTTAAAATTGTTAAAGAGAGGCCCATGTACGTCACTTTATATTCAATAGGAATTATAAGAATATATGAAGCTCATCATTATATATAGATGTTGAGGCAATTAGATGATATTCTTTCAAAATAATAAAGAGTAATAAACAAGTAAAGTTTATATTATATTCAAAAATTGGATTTCTTGATTGAACCACTTTAATTTTTATAGATAATTTTCTTTTCTTTTTATGTATTTTTCTTTCAAGTGAATAAATTTATCTCTGACGAATATATATTAGATTTCAATATTTCCACCTCTTACACTGACCACTAAACATTTTTAGTGAGAAAAAAAAAGGCCAAGCTTTCCTATAAATTAAACATTTGTAATTTTGTCTATTCAATTTTTTTAATGTTTATATACATTAATAAAGTTATTATACTTGTCTTACTATCATAATAATTATATATAACATTTTTTTTTTCTTTTGGTTGAAAATCCATAAACAATTGCATTGATTCAAAAAATTACAAGCAATTGTTACATAATATTGCAGCGGATCCAACACCTATTCAAATCTACTCCAGGCTAGGGCTGTAAATGAGCCGAGTTTGAGCGAGTTACCTCCAACTCGAACTAGGCTTGTTTAATAAACAGGCGAGCCAACTCAAGTTGAGATGATAATAACGAGTTGTAGAGCCAACTCGAACTCAGCTCGTTATCAACTCGAGTTGGCTCACAACTCGTTTAACTAGTGATAGTATTACAATACAAGTTCAAACATATTTTACACGAATCTCAAAGCACAAATAACAGTCTAGAGATTCAGGTTTGATTATTTTGGAATTTATTGTGACCAATACTATGTAACTTTATGTAACTCGAGTTATAAATGAGCGAGTTGGAGCCAACTCGAACTCAGCTCATTTATTAAACGAGTTGGCCAACTCAAGTTGTAAATGAGCCGAGTTAAACGAAATGTAAATGAGCGAGTTATGAGTTCGAGCTTTTTTGCCTAGCCCTACTCCAGGCGCGCCAACTGAAATTGGCTCCAACCAATTTGGGGTCCTTCCCCTCTTGTCATCCCGGTGCACAAGGATATCAAGCAAGATACTTGACAACTGAAATGGATACATTTAGGTATATACAATGTAACTAGTAAGATGACTAGGGCATGAGTAGCGGGGCTCTGGTCATTGTGGAAAGAGAGGAATCAGATTAGTAGACATTTTTCGCGAGGGAAAAAACTCATTTATGACAGTACTCCGCCACAAATAGAAAAAGCAGAACAATGACGATACTCCATCGCGAAAAGTCACTTTTTTTATCCTCATAAAAAGTGTCTCATTCTTGTTGTGGGAGGATCTTCTCTCAGGATCGAAAGCAAACGAATAGATTAATCAATGAAACAACAAATCAAGAAGCTATTATATATACAGTCAACCCATTGTTAGTAAAAGGAGAGTAAAGAATAGAATGAGAACGTACGATCATGTTCGATCATTCATGACCCTAATTAGTGTGTTATTTATGAGCTAAGTTTGTGTAAAGTAGGATAAAAAGCTCTTATTGGGAGTTGTAAATAACTTCTTATTATTCAATATATTGACAGCTGACTACTGGCCAACTGTCCTTAAAAAAAAAAACTAGTAAGATGACTAAATCATAGGACAGATTTACATATTAATAACATTGTGCAGTGTGATAATGTTAAGGGGCCGCTCTAAATAATTTTTTTTTATCAATCAGAATATAAGATGACAACTTGTTACCTTACTCTAATTAAAAAAAAACAATTGTTGCATAATGATGAAAAAAAAATTCTCTGTGCTCTGAATATTAAAAAAAATAAGACATGAAAATAGCAGTTTAGATTTGGATGTGTCGTATAAGTTTATTGACCATCTCCATTCTATTATTAAGCATGTTAGATGTCTGATCCGCTAATGATTACGATTGAAAGTTGAAACTTCGAATTTAATCTTAGCCCTCAAATTACATAATTTGTCTTTTTTTGATTAAATGCATATATTTTATGTAAAAATTTAAATTTAGTTAAAAACATACTCATCACATGTGTTGTCACATGATACGTTACAATTAAAATTGAACAAACTCTGAAATTTAGCGATATATTTATCTGTTTTCTTATTTCTTTGTTTTCATATTTCTCCTCTTCAATTGAGAAGACTTCACCTTTCATTTTCTTATTTCTTTGTTTCCTTACTTCTTCGTTTCTATACGGATCACAATAGAAATCAATTTTTTTTTCTTATTTCTTTCTTTGTTCCTATACATATTGTTGTGGGCAATTTAATATATTTCCAATATATACACTACTACAAAAATGGTCATTGTACACGGATTTGATAATTTTACCTAAAAACCGTGGAGAAATTGTAATTTTTTGGAAACCCGAAATATCTGTGGGATCTCTACACGGATGTTTATTAAAGAATCAGTGTAGAAAGCCTTGAGAAAGCTACACGGACATTTATTAGGAACTGTACACGGATATTTATTAAAGAACTGTGTAGAAAGGTAAGAATTGTACATGGATGTTTGTTTAAATAGCAGTGTAGAAAGCTTGAGAAAGCAACACGAACGTTTAATAAAGAGCCGTGTAGAAAGGTGAAAATTGTACATGGTTTTTATTTAAATAACAGTATAGAAAGCCTTGAGAGAGCTACACGGATTTTTTACTTAAAAATCCGTGTAGAAATGTTATTCTAGGATTTTGGTTATATAAAAGACCTTCTCCTTCCAACAGTGCCATTTTGATCAATTAATACTCTCTCTCTCTCCTTCCAGTAGTGCCATTCTGATTTCTATGCACAAGGAGCTAGAATCTGAGATCTTTGAAATTAATTTGTATTTCTCCTCTCAATCTTGCTAAGCTTAGTCATGTATATATATATATTTCTCTTTTCTGTTACTAGCTTATTATTGCTTATTTAGGTCAATTATTAATTAATGCATGCATGCTTGTTTGTTAAGATAATGTAAATAATTAGTATAATGTGGACCATTTTTTGAAAGTGAGAAGTAAAGAAAACGCCTAAGGTCTCCATCATCAAATTTGAGGAAAACCGTTGAAGATCAATACTAACGCTTCCACCTAAAGATGTTTGCACTTCAGAACTGTAAGATTTAAATTACTTTGCTATTTTATTTTGAATTTACAGATTCTGGATTACTTGTGTTTTTTTAATTGCAAAATACGTCATGAATTATTAAGACTATCATTTGGTATCAGAGCCATCGTAAATTCATATAAGATGCAATAATTTTTTTTTACGAAATTGATTTTCAATGGTTCGTATAAAAGCTAGACAGATTCAACTAATTTTATATATAAATATTTTCTTATAATTTTGGATGAAAATTTTAAAGGAGAATTTTTATTCCCTATTATGTATACACATATATGTTGATCAATGGATTCTTATTGGAGATGCAATATATTGGAGACCTTTAACCAAGAGGCATCATGTCATGGATCACATGGGAGCTCCTTTTTTGGTATGTTGGATCTAATACGCCTTAGTTTGTATGAAATTTTGGTCCAAACTAGATCAAAACCAAGAGTTTTGACAATTTGAGCCCAATTTATTGAATTTGGCCAAAGCTTGATCATATGGTTTTTAAGTGGTAAGGATATAACTTTTATACTAACATTGTATTGGATCCTAAGGAATATATGTTATGTTTTATCACATGAAATTGCATGTACAAAAAACTTTGTATATATATATATATGTTGCATGAGTTGTAATCTTCTATCTTTTCTTGTTACTAACTAATACCAAATTATAATTGTAGTATGGACCAAAGCAAAAGTGTTACACCAAGGAGCAGATCGACGATGTCAGATGTATGTGGACAAGGCAGTTTCAATTTAAATTTTGTAATACTCAATATGGATTTGTATAATTTTGTATAATTTAGTGTACATAAATTATTTATACTGTTGTATAGTTTTGGAATTATGAGTTTAAAAGACCTCTGTTTAATGTTTCTCTGTTTTGGAATTCTAATTTTAAATGGCTAACAAAATTGGAAGCTAGCCACCAAAAAAAAAAAGGGAAAAAAATGACAATTCTACACGGACATTTAACTAAAGTCCGTGTAGAAAGGTATTTAAACATAAAAATAAAATAAGAGAGCTACACGGACATTTAGCTAAATATCTGTGTAGAAAGAGTAATCGTACACGGACATTTAGCTAAATGTCCGTGTAGAAAGAGTAATCATACACGGCTGTTTATGTAATAATCTGTGTAGCTCGGTTATTTTGAGAGTGACGCTGGCAAGCGTATGTACACGGTTGTTTATGTAATAATCCATGTAGCTCTCGATAATCGCACACAAATAAATATTCATGTGTAAATATTCAATGATTCTACACCCTCACATTCCACACAGCAGGAAATCCATGTAGCTCTCTTGTTTATGTCCGTGTACAATCGCTTATTCTATAGTAGTGATAATATATCAATGTATGTGTGTGTGTGTATTCTAAATTGGAAACAAAGAAGAAGAATAATATAAATTGGAACATATGTGTAAATATATATTTCTCTTATAATATGTGTGTGTGTGTCTATATATATATATATATGCTATACACACATGATAACACTTTTTATTTATGTTTTTTGATATCATATTATATCTTGATATTAAATTGTTGTACGGTATTTGATATTAGATTCGAATCAAGCTATTATTATTTGATATTATTGGTACTTAAAAATAAAAAGTCATATAAATTTTCTATTAACCTGTGTCTTAATTTTTAAATAATTATTATTATTTGTATTAATATTTTTTTTCCCTTATAGTATGTCCCGACGCACGGTATGATACCAGTAATTAATTAGATTCATAGATGAAAAGAGATACACTTCATTGCAGCGGCGTGCTGGCGTCTAATTTGCATTTCGTCTTCTCCATTATTTGTAATACTGCAGATATTCCTCACTTCTTATAAATGGCATTTACAATGAAAATAATCTCTCCATTTTAATTTGAACTGCCGGGGATCACAAGCCTTTAATTTTATATTTTTATAGAAGTTAGTCAAAACTGGATCCCTTCACGCATTTAATTTCCTCAGTTCTTCTTCTTTTCGGACAGCTCAAATATTTTATATATAGGTACAAAAATGTTAACCTCATGGATCATCATCAAATGCTGATCAAATTAAACGGTCCATGAAAATGGCAAAGGTGACTATTGTCTCAAAACAAAGCATCATGCCTTCCCAGCCTGCATGCAATTCTCTTCCTTCCATTTCTCTCTCTCCTCGACCAGCTCTCACCTCCAATCTACATCCACATCCTCTTCATTTACTCCACCTATTTACCAGACACGTCAGAGAAGCTCAAATCCTCTCTCTCTCAAACTCTGAAGTATTTTTACCCACTTGCTGGCAGGATCACACAAACTAGTAACGGGAAACTTCATGTCGAATGCAATGATAAGGGTGTCGAATTTAACGAAACTCGGGTTACGGGTGTTATTCTGGAATCAATACTTACGGGCCCAGTAGTTGAATTGTTTAATGAACTCCTACCAATAAAGAAAAGTTCATTTGATTACCTAGAAAGCGCACGATCCCTTACTTGCTATGCAGATCAATGTATTAGATGGTGGTGGATTTGTTCTTGGTATCCATTTGTCACCTTATTGCTGATGGTGCATCTCTTTCCATGTTTCTCAATTGGTGGCCTCACACAGCTCATGGGTTTGCTGAGAATTTATCACCAACTGATCCCCTGCTACCTCGGTTTGACTGTGGATTGGTGTTTCCTACCTTGCTATGCAGCTCAAGTGATTTTCTACCTATCTAAAAAAATAGTAAAAAAATTCTAAAAAATATTATAAAATTTGGCTTGCAAGTACATATTCATATGGAGATCATGTTGAAAGGTTCAGATCGACCATTATGATTTGAAAACTGAAATATTGAGCCGTTGCACGAAGGCCCTCTATGCTACACGTAGCACTGTAGTCAACTCCTATATATATATATATATATATATATATATATTGTGTAAGAGCATTCAATTCAACAAGTTGAATAATTTTGTGCAAATTAATTTTATATCACTTTCATTACTATAAATCAGACTAATTTAACTTGTCGGACATGTAACATTTGTAATAAATTTCTAATTAGAATGGAATGGAGAATGCTCTAATCTCAATTTTGCGGTAAAATTGCCATAGAAGATTAATTAAGCTTGATATATGACTAAAATGGCAATTGGAGCTCCAAGCAAGCATGAGCATTCCATTACTGTATTTTTTTTAAAAAAACTTGACAGTGACTGTCAATGATATATTAGAAGAAAAATGTTTTTACATCAGAGAATGAAAGATAAACATAATACAATCGTTATTTGAAAAACAAGAAAATCATCCTAATCCAACTTATTGTTCCAACCTCTAGTCTGATTTCTTATCTTCTTCGCTGGTTATTCTATCTACAATGTTTTAGCCACAACTGCATTTCTTGTAGACTCCTTAATTGTGGCCACCACACTTGGTCTCGCAATCTGTTCTCCAAAGAAAATCATGATTGGATGGCCCATCTGCATTCCATTACTGTAACTCAGGCTAATTTAAATTTATATCATTTGTATGTTTGTTCCATAGTTTTGAAAGCCCATGCTCATGCTTTAGCCTCTGAACACATTAGGCCCAAATCAGACTACATAAAATAATATTATTGGGCCTTTGGGAAAAAGTCCAAAGTAGCCCCAAAAGGCCTAAACCACACTGCGCAATATACACACAATCCAACAAATCCAAACCGTCCAAGTGAGGTCATAAAACCTGAACCCGCTCAGTTTGCGTTGCTTCTCTCTCTCTCTCTCTCTCGTGTAGCTAGGGTTTGTATTTTCGGCGCCACCTCGTCTTCTTTCCTCCTCTCCTCTCCAGGTAACATATATAATTCAAATTCTATTCAATAATTGATTTATCTTAGTTATTTTTGGCTTAATTAATATAAGGGATCTTTAATTAAGACCAGAGGCTTTTCCTTGGTATTGCTGTATTTAATTTAGTTAATTCTTATTACCTGTATGGCATAATGGGATTGATAGATGCATGTGTATAGATCTGAAAATGTAGTTCGTTTAGATTTGTTATCTTCACAAGTTTACAACCAACAACCAACCGTAGATTTAAAATGTCAATTAGTGTTGTTCTTTTCACAATCTGGGTATAGACATTCATGGTGTTTTTTTTTTTTTATATTTTCAGTTTGTTTCAATATAGCCAGAGATGGCTCCTCCTGTAAAAGGTATCAAAAATTCTTTCGTTGTTTTTTTTAATTAAATAAGTTTTCTTTATTGGTTACATTCATGGTGTTTCAGAAACCAGTGAAGGAATTTCTGACATCTGTATTATATACATTTTCAATTCAATTTGAATGATGCAGCTGATGCAATGATGCTATCTAATTGGATGATAAATCATGTTTCTGTTGTCTAATATTTTACAAATTTTGTTAATTTTCAAATTTCTTAAGAAAATAATTGTTACTCTTATAATTTTTTCCCTTTTATTTTCTGAGTACATCTTTTCCTCAACAATGGAATCTTGTAACATACAATCTATCAGAATTGCTAACCATCTCCTTATAAAAAAACTGTCACAGGTAAGAAACCTGATGCAAAAAGTCAGGCTGAGAAGACTGCAAAGGCAGTTAAATCAGGCCCCACCACTGGAATCAAGAAGAAGAAGATACGCACTTCTGTCACCTTCCACCGGCCCCGCACTTTGAAGAAGCCGAGAACTCCTAGGTATCCCCGACAGAGTGCACCTGGGAGAAACAAGCTTGACCAATACCAGATTCTCAAATATCCTCTCACCACAGAGTCTGCCATGAAGAAAATTGAGGACAATAATACCCTTGTGTTTATTGTTGATATCCGTGCGGATAAGAAGAAAATCAAGGATGCTGTTAAGAAGATGTATGACATTCAGGCCAAGAAGGTCAACACCCTTATCAGGTACATTTCTTGTTTGCTTGTGTTTTATTAATATATTGTGATTGATATGTGTTTTTTGGTTTATCAATTGAAATGTTTTGCAGTATAGTACAGGTACAATTAAACAGAATTTGTTCATCTAATTACAAATATATTGTTATTTCTATGTATTTATTAGATGTTATTGGTTCCTCATAAGGGTGGGTTCCGTATTTGGTTCAATTTCTGATGCTTTTCAAATTGTTCAGTTTAAATTATTGCAGGGTTTTGTTTTAAGTTGTGTTAATTATTTGCTTCCTGTTTTGTTTAATGCAGGCCTGATGGTACAAAGAAGGCCTACGTAAGGTTGACACCAGACTTTGATGCTCTCGATGTCGCAAACAAGATCGGAATCATATAAGTTTTAGGCATTCTTAGTTTTTCTAAATTTTCACAAGGAGTGTTCACCTGTCGGATCATAATATATCCTTATTTTTTGCTAGTGAATTTTTGGTTGTTGAAATTAAGTTTTTTTTGAGGATATTTAGTTGTCTCTGTTTACATTATATAGTGTAGTACTTGCTTCGTTAGTTTGTTTGGGTGGCTTATAGTTACACGTGGTACGAAAGGCAAAAACTACTACTTGTTATTTCATTGCACAAATTTCTCAAATCTATTCACTGAGACTTCTTATGTTGCTGGTAACAAACCTGTTCTTTGAACTTGGGCTTCAAAACGGGCCACAGGAATGAAGAACAGGTTTGTTACCGTTGAAGCCCAAGTTCAAAGAATGAACCTCTGTGAATTGGTCCCCATCCAGTCAGAACTGGAGAGCACGTTCGTGGCAAGCAACAGAGGTGATGAAGGACCAAGCAGTTAGTGTTTTGTTAAGCATATCAATTCTTATGTTGTTGAATCTCAGTTCTTGCAATTTTAACAGTTGCATCAGGACCTGAGTTTTAATAAAATCACCATTTGTAGATCTGGTGGTTAAAGTGAGTTCGCTTGCCTTTTCAGATACCGAGGGGATAAAATGGTAGATTGATTTAGTATGTGATTGCAAACCAATAATACTCTGCTTTAAAACATTCTTTCAAAATAAAAAGGGAAAATATAGAAAGAAAGACAAAAAAATAAGAGAGTTAGGTGACTTATACAGTTGTAAAGTGGCCAACTGGTACCAAGCCCTCTGGTACCAGATCCCCCATAATTTTTTTTGAAAAAAAAATGCTATTGCCCGTTTTATTAGAAAAATCTTACAAATTTAGTATACTGACTTGTAAATTTAACCTAGGAGCTATCATCACAGGTCTCAACTAATAACTTTTTTGTGCTTACTTGACTGAAACAGTACCAGAACTTGTACCTAATTCAGTCTCAGCTTTTTAAGAAAATTAATTGCTTCCCTGATCACTGCCACATAGAACTTACAAGTCATCAAACTAAACTAGATAGCAACTACTAATTGTCATAGTTCAGAAAACTCAAAAATAACCCAACAACAACATAAATAAACTGTTTTATAAAGAAGCTAGGTACTCTATAGTTAAATTGAATGTAGTTGAACTAGTTTTTTGGGTTTTTTTCTTTTCCTCTAGCTACTTTTATTTTCAGCACGATTGAAAATTGAAACTCTATCGTAAAACTGCACGTAGTGGAACAAACTGTAAATTAATTTTTGTGTTACCAAAATTAAAATTAATCCAAGAAATCACATGGATCACACCCCTTAATTTTGTAATTGTTTGGTATGTTTAATGATATTTATAATTTATATGAAGAATAAATCATTTTATTAATTACTGTTACCTAGAAACCACATGGATCACACTAAAACAGTGTTCTTAAGCTCACTAAGGTGTTTGGTGAGTTTAACTCCAAAATATATTATATTAGTTTCGAACAACAAATCCAAGCCGTTGAAGTCCATCTACTTCATGTTGGTCCCAAAGGCACCTGGGGGGTGAATAGTCCTTTTAAACTTTTTAATCTATTAAGTTATAAAGTTTGAGGGTGTCCTAAAGTTATTATTGACAGAAACTTAGAATAAGTTTATCCTAAACTAAAAGTATAAAATAAGTAAAGTAAAGAGTAGAGTTTAGAAACACTTGATACGAGAGTTGTTTACGGAGTTCGGCACTAACACCTACGTCTCTAGGGCCCGTGATTTTCGAGATGATGCACCTTTATTTATTCAATGAAAAAAGATTACAAAGTGGAACCGGTGAACCCTTACAATCTTCTTGAAAGTCACACGGCCCGAACAAGGAGTATTAAAGGCTTAGGTTGATCAATCTGATTCGCGAGGACTCAAGGATTACCGGGCTGAGTACTAAAGCTCAAAGCAATAAATGGGTTGATCACGCAGAATCACTCTAGAAGTTGTGTAATTAATTGAATAAGCTTGAAATTGATTGTGAGTATTGAAATTTAAGCACACAAGCAACAATGATTTTCTCTAGATCTGAAAATACAAAATATTAAAGTTAGGGGCGGCTAGAGTGTCAAGCCAAATCTTGGAATAGCTTCTATTTAGAGAGCTGCCAAAAAGGAAGTAAGTGATCTTGACCGTTGCAATAGTTCATGGATCGTTACAACAGTAGGGTAGTTCAGACAGGTTTGGTTGTGCAACAGTAGAGGACCGTTGCAATGGTTACCACAATGGTAGCCCTTTGACTTATTTTTCGGTTTGGACCTCGTGATTTGATTTAGCGAGATGCAGTCATTTTTGCGACTTGATTTATTCCGTTGCAATGGTTCATGGACTGTTACAACGGGAGGCCTCACTTATTCAGTCTCAAGTTTATTTCACCAATTTTACAAATTAATTGTCCTTAATTTTGAGTTATGCTTTTATCATCCATAATCTTGTGTTTCATGACCACATCCTTGATGTTATATTGCAGTTCATCAATTCATCATCGATGTGTATTTATTGTATCTCTAGTTGTCATGAACCTGCACATATCTCAAGAAGAAAAATTATAAAATGCAATTATGTATGTTTTGTAAATCCAGTTAAACGAGTAAGACCAGGGCTCCAAAAGTCAACACTTCATAAGTGATGAATTTACATGCAAAAAAAATTTAAGTTTTCAAATTATTTTAGTATAAAGTCAAGCGGTCAAAATTAGAAGGTTTATAAATTAATTTTAAGTGCATTTATTTTTTGAAAATTTTTTACCATTTGACTTTATACAAAATTAATTCAAAATTCTATAAACTTTACATGTAAATTCATTACTTGTGAATTAAATCGGTTTCAACGATTTGAATTTATTGTTTGAAACCAATCTAATAGATTTTAGAGTTAAGCTCACCAAACACCTTAGTAAGCTTAAGCACACCCTAGTTCTACTCTACTAATTTATACTAAATTATACTAACTAATACTAATTTATACTTCACTTGGCAGTCACTGCCAAGATTTTTTAAAAAAAAAATACTAATTTATACTTAATATACTAATTAATATTATACTAAATCTAACTATTTATGAAAAGTTATACCAATTTTTATCTAAATCTAGCCATTTATAAAAAAATATACTATTTTTTAACTAAATCTAGATATTTATAAAAAGTTGCACTAGAACTAAGTTATACTAGCATGTTACGTAAATTATGAGCTAGAGATTGTGTGCTAAATAATTAAATTGATTTGATAAAAATTTAGTATAATCTAGTATAATTTAGTTCAACTTAGTTCTGGTATAACTTTTTTTATAAATATCTAGATTTAATTAAAAAACTAGTATAACTTTTTTATAAATAGTTAGATTTAGATTAAAAAAATAGTATAACTTCTTATAAATAGTATAACCTTCTATAAAAATTAGTATAATTTTGCCCCTGTTCTCTGCTCGTATACATGGTTTCTCTTTTCTTTTTTCTCTCTCTATCTCCTGGGTAGGCATATTGACACCACATGTTTATATTAACACAACAATTTTACAAAAAAATTAATGTATGGACAATTTTAACCCTCATTAAATGTTTCTCTAACTATCATATTTGTTTCATAATGTACTTAATATAGTAATCATTAAATTATTTGGTTTCCATAATTACTAGATAGTTTTTTCCCCTTTTTTTATATTTTGTATTCATGTAAAATCGAAAGCTACATAATTTTGTTAATCTTTCCTTTTTCTCATGACTCATGGTACGTATTTAACTTTTTTTTTGTAAATTAAATTTTTTTTTATATTAAGATACTTGCTTTAATATATGATAAATTCCAACTCAAATATTTTTAAATTTTTTTTTTTATATTTTTCCTCTTAATTTTGACACTTATAATCTATTAGTCTATTCTAATTAAAATTGTTAGCAATTTTTTTTATTGATGTTTTGTAATTAATTTATATTTGTTAATTTAATAGATCATCAATCCCCTAACTTGCCATAAGAAAACCTTGAAAATCAAATTTTGAATTATGCAAATGAAAGAAATCAACTTCTTAATTTGAAGTTTGAAAATCGGGATGATATACTTCTTGTTGATCATAATTTATATGGTACTAAAGGTTATGTATGTTAACAATTTGCGGATTGCGACCAAATAAATTTGTTAGTTTGTAGTGTTTTCGGCCATTTTTATTAATATCCCAAAAAAAATAGATAATTTTAAAAATAACCTCGCTTTTTTTTGTTTTTATTAATGCCCTAACCGCTTGGAAGCGGAGCGGGCCAATATCAACACCAAACCGCCCGTATAGTGGGCGGTCCACTTTTTTTTTTTTTTTTTTTTTTTTTTTTTATAAGTTTTTTTTTTTTAAAAACAGAAATTTTTTATTTTTTTTATTGAAATATTAGAAATGTTGAATATATTTCTTTAGAAATAGATGTAATACAATATAATTTGATTTATTAGAAAGACTGCAACAAATAACCCGGATCAATATTTTTCAGGCCGGATTTTTCGCGGCTGTAAGAAAAATTAATATATCTCTTTATGTGTTATTGGACAAAAATAAAAATGCTTAGATTCTGAGTTATTGATCCCGGTTCAAAAGTCACTTCTATGTAATCTAGAAAATATTATAATCCTTCTAGGACATTTAATTTATAAAAAGTTGTATCTATTTTGAGAATTCTTTTTGAATAACAATTATTAAATAACTTAAAGTTTTTATTTTTTTTCAAAAATAGATACAACTTTTTATAAATTAAATGTCCTAGAAGGATTATAATATTTTCTAGATTACATAGAAGTGACTTTTGAACCGGGATCAATAACTCGGAATCTAAGCATTTTTATTTTTGTCCAATAACACATAAAGAGATATATTAATTTTTCTTACAGCCGCGAAAAATCCGGCCTGAAAAATATTGATCCGGGTTATTTGTTGCAGTCTTTCTAATAAATCAAATTATATTGTATTCCATCTATTTCTAAAGAAATATATTCAACATTTCTAATATTTCAATAAAAAAAAAAAAAAAAATTTCTGTTTAAAAAAAAAAAAATTTAAAAAAAAAAAAAAAAAACCAGACCGCCCAATTCAAGGGCGGTTCTTTTTTTTTTGAATTTTTTTTAAACATAAATTTTTATTTTTTTTATTTTTTGTATTGAAATATTAGAAATGTTGAATATATTTCTTTAAAAATAGATGGAATACAATATAATTTGATTTATTAGAAAGACTGCAACAAATAACCCGGATCAATATTTTTCAGGCCGGATTTTTCGCGGCTGTAAGAAAAATTAATATATCTCTTTATGTGTTATTGGACAAAAATAAAAATGCTTAGATTCCGAGTTATTGATCCCGGTTCAAAAGTCACTTCTATGTAATCTAGAAAATATTATAATCCTTCTAGGACATTTAATTTATAAAAAGTTGTATCTATTTTTGAAAAAAAAATAAAAACTTTAAGTTATTTAATAATTGTTATTCAAAAAGAATTCTCAAAATAGATACAACTTTTTATAAATTAAATGTCCTAGAAGGATTATAATATTTTCTAGATTACATAGAAGTGACTTTTGAACCGGGATCAATAACTCAGAATCTAAGCATTTTTATTTTTGTCCAATAACACATAAAGAGATATATTAATTTTTCTTACAGCCGCGAAAAATCCGGCCTGAAAAATATTGATCCGGGTTATTTGTTGCAGTCTTTCTAATAAATCAAATTATATTGTATTACATCTATTTCTAAAGAAATATATTCAACATTTCTAATATTTCAATAAAAAAAATAAAAAATTTCTGTTTTTAAAAAAAAAAAACTTATAAAAAAAAAAAAAAAAAAAAGTGGACCGCCCACTATACGGGCGGTTTGGTGTTGATATTGGCCCGCTCCGCTTCCAAGCGGTTAGAGCATTAATAAAAAAAAAAAAAAACGAGGTTATTTTTAAAATTATCTATTTTTTGGGGATATTAATAAAAATGGCCATAGTGTTTTGCTGTACTTTTAATTTATTATTTTAATTATAAGTTGAATGTCAAATTATTCACGATAATTTGCATTCAATATTTTTTTATATAAATAATAATGTTGTTTTCTTAGTGTAATTGTTAAAAAAAGAAGATAAAATGTGAATAGACATTTTTTTTTATAGTAGATTGTTAATTTTTTTTTTGTGAAGTTGTATAAAATAAATAGATATAGACAATGTTGATAGATTTTAATAATATAATAAAATCAATTCACTATTGTAATTTTCTCAAAAAATCTTAAACATTTGACTAAAATAAATAATGAATACTTATTATAAGATAACATAAAGGTTATAAACATATTTTATTGTAACTTTTAAGGAATATATTTTAAATAAAGTAACATACTTTATAAAACATAACTTTTAAGAAAAAAAGAATTATGTGCTAATATATGAGAGATAATTGGTTTTTAAAGAAAACACTTAATAAAAGAGTAAAATTATCTATATAGTAAAATATTTTGATGATATTGTGTTAATATAAATTTAAGTTGTTTTAATATCATCTCCCCTATCTCCCTCAATTTCTCTGTCCTTCTCCTTGTGCGCCCAATGGAAACATCAATACATCTCTCTTCATCCCTCCTTCCCTCACTCGCCCCATTGCACCTTCCTATTCCAACATGAGTTTAGTTAAAATCATGGTAGGAAATATCGGTATCGATATTGGGATCGGTCACGGCCGATACCAATACGTATCGGACCAGTATCGGCCAATACAGCTCAGGGTCTTTAACGCAGTATCGCGAGTATCGGACCAGTATCAGATCGGTCACGGCCGAAATTGATACGTATCGGCCAATACGGATCGGTATTGGCCGATATTTCCTACTATGGTTAAAATTAGTTTAAGTAGTATTAATTAGTATAAATTTTATAAATAGCTAGATTTAGTTAAAAATTAGTATAACTTTTTGTAGATTGGTATTTTTATAGAATAGAAAAGTAATAAACCTCTTTGTTCCAATTTTAATACCCTTTTTAGATGTTCATCAGAAAAAGCATAGATTCTATCTGTTTGTAGATCAGCTGATGAAAACTATATATATAACTACATACCAAAAATGCATATCCCAAAAATGGAAACCGTATGAAAGAAAGGAAAGAAAGAAATTAAAAAATACATATCCCAAAAATATAAATAGATTCTACGGTCTATTTATACATAGCTTCCCTTTTCTTGCTCTCTCTATCTCCCTCAATTTCTCTCTTCATCCATCCTTCCCTCACTCGCCAATAACACACCTTCCTATTCCAGCATGAGTTCGTCACAAGAAGCTAAAGAAACAGAACAGACCGAACAAGAGGAGAGCAGCTTGGTCTGGCTGCCACCCATGGAGGAATCACATATCGATGCAATTGAAGAAATTATTGATTACAAGTTCTGTGACAGGAGTTTAGTAGAGGAGGCCATGACACACAAGTCTTTCTACTTCACGTCCAAACCGGTCAAGTCGTATGAGAGGCTGGAGTTCCTGGGTGATGCCGTGTTGAATTTTGGTGTCGCCTCAGAGGTCTTCTACAATTATCCTGATCTTGCACCAGGACCAATGACACGTCTTCGTTCCGTCAATGTGGATAAGGAGAAACTGGCCCGCATTGCTATCGCACACGGGCTCGACCGGTATCTAAGGCATGAGGCACATCATCTTGAAAGCCAGCTCAGACATCAGTCACTCTTTATTTGTGTTTAAATTTGGTGCTTTTTTTTCTGTTCTATTGGGTTTCTTTCTTTCCTCTCTTTCATAGGATTTCCATTTGTGGGATATGTATTTTTGGTATAATATATAATTTTCATCAGCTGATCTACAACGAGACCGGAATCTATGCTTTTTCTGATGAACATCTAAAAAGGATGTTAAAATTGAAACAAAAGGTTTATTACTTTTCTATTCCATAAAAGTACCAATCTACAAAAAAGTTATACTAGTTTTTAACAAAACCTAGCTATTTATAAAAAGTTGTACTAAGTTCTACTAAATTATACCAACTAATAGTAATTTGTACTTAATTTAATTATACTATAAATATTAATTTATACTAAATCTAACTATTTATAAAAAGTTATACTAATCTTTATCTAAATCTAGATATCTAAATCTTTATCAAAAGTTATACTAGCTAGAACTGAGTTGAACTCAATTATACTAATTTAAACTAAATTATACTAAATTACAATAAATTATATTGCTTTATGATCATCACCGTCAAATGATTCCAACTTGACACTTGATAACTCGAAAATTCAATTGGAAGTTAAGAAAGAACTACATTCTAAGTTTCCAATTGGCCACTTTTTTATTTCGTTGCATTTGTTATACATATGACACACCGAACTGAGCATATATAACTGACCACTGTAATATTGCATGGTTTATTTGTGCAGATAAAGGAATTTGTTAACGATTTGAAGAACTACCCGATACACTCAAACGGGCTTTTGGACCCACCAAAAATTCTTTCTGACATCATCGAGTCTCTTCTTGGTGCTGTCTATGTTGACACCAACAAGTGTTATGAGACCGTTTGGAAGGTCTGTCTATATATGTGCAATTGTGCATGCATGTTGAGTTTTGTAAGATGATGCATATCAAACTAGCTAGCTAGGTTTATTATTGTGTCCTTCATATTCATTTCTAGGTGGAGGCAACAGACCAATATATGTAGCCTACCATCTTTAGACCATAGGCCAATAAATTTTTAATTGTCAGGTTTTTAACTCCTGCTTTATGGTTATATATTGCCTGAATTATATATGACGAGACCATGATTTTCGGACTGTGAATTACACCTTCGTACGTAGCAAGTACTATATATATATATATATATATATATATATATATATATATATATATATATATATATTTTAGGAAAGCAAAGTACTATATATATAAAGCCTTAACTACAAGAATGGGAAAAAAACACCTTAATTTCTGCATATTTTAGTGTTGCTAACCAGCTAAAATTGATACCCATGTACCTTATTGTTAGTGTTTTCTTTAGTTATTTTTTTTTTCTCTAATTACAACTCTTTCATGCATAACAGATATTTATAAGACTTTCACAGCCATTTATGACCATTGAGACTCTTGGGCAGCACCCAGCAACCGAGCTCCATGAGCTATGCCAGAAGTTTCACTTTAATGTGAAATATAACAACAACTGGGCTCAGAACCAGACCATAGATGTTCTCTTAGATGAAGAGGTGATTGGTAGTGCGACTTATGGTGCCAAGAAGGAAACCTGTCAGAATCGCGCAGCGAAGGTTGCATTGGATCAGCTCAAAGAGTTGTCGAGAAATAACAAGTTAGGGCTTACTATAAGTTAGGAGTGGAAATATTTAATTTTATTTTCTCTATTGTATTGCTGTGATACCTCAAACATGAGTCTCTTGCTACATGCAACTCATGTCTGATATATCAGATGTATTGTTAGTGTGAACAATTAATTAAGTTATGTTATTTAAAATTGGATATTTCTATATATCTGTACATGTACAAACATTATATTATTTAGTTTTAAATGGGCCATTTCTATCTTCAGTCTATATTTAATATGATTATTCATTGAATAACAGATTTGAAAGTTTATTTCATGAACGAGATAGAATGAATGAAATGATTTTTTAGGAACTATTATTTCTATTTTATAATACATAAAATAGTGTTTTTGAAAATTATTAATTCAGAGACATTAATATTGACAAGCAATTATTTTATTCATAATATTTGGTTCCTAAGAAAATTATTTGATTCATATTATCTCGTTCCAAAAATATCATTTTTTATTTATTTTATCTTCTTGTGCCTAACCAAGTTTGAAAACTAAAGTTGAAGTATAAGGGTAAATTAGTTATATTATTTTTGTCTTTCTATGGTTCTTTTTTTTTTTGGTTCTTACATGGCCCGTAGGCCTACATCATTCCTGCAAATCAAAAACCGGATCAGATCTTCCCCCGGTATCCCAACCATACAATTTTCCTTGCTGTGCTAACCTATGAGCTATCTCTAATCTTGGATTTGTCCTCTCACAGTGTACTACGCTAAGCCTGTTGTGCCCCTGTGATTGTAATTTCCAAGCAGCCCAAATGTCCTCATACGATCTCCAATCAATGATAACTGGTAACTTGTTTTGTAGCGCTAGCACAGTTTCCTTAGAATCTGAGTAGACAGTGCCCTCTCCACATGCTTCCTTTATCAGTAGCCTGTAACCCTCCAGTACCCCTTTTGCTTCTGCATGATTCGGGTTAATTGCTTCAATTCCGTGTGAAATCCACCATGCAATTTTACCCTTGAACAGTACATATGCTCCAATACTGGGTTTAGGGTTTAAAGAACCTATATGTTGGAAATAAAGATGCAAGATAATATTTCAATAAAAAAAATAAGTTGGAAATAAAAAACATATATCATTATTAATTTTTTTTTCACTATTGTAATTATATAATATAAATAATATTATACATTTTAAAATAATTAATTCATAAAAATAAGTTTTTTTATTTTCTTTTTTTACAAATCTTTGTTTTATACATATCTAACTATTAGTTTCTCAAAATAATTAATTAATCAAAATTGTTAATTTAACCTCCCGTCGTCTGGCATGCAATTGGACCGAAAGTGAAGTGTAAAATTGAATTAATTTCTTGTCATGTAAATTGATCAATTTTTTTAATTCCCTCCAACATCTCAATTAGTTAATAGTTATAAATAAAAATGGATACCATTAATTTAAATAGCAAGTTATTTTATGTATGCATCTACTCATAAAAGCATCGTCAATTCATTTGCATATACTTATAAGGTGAAAATTTTCCTGACTGATTTTAGTATTATCCGATACCTTTTGGGATCAAAAAATCTTATATATCACCCAAAAACTCTTTATCATGCTTTTGTCTCGTTACCTGAATGATATTTTCATGATATTTCATTTAATTACTATGCAACGAATAGCAGCTCAGGCTTGAAAAGTGATCTTTCATCTGGCCCAAACAACATCAATATTTATCATCACAGATTATTCACTCCTATCCATGTCGAACTTGTATCCTGTGCATTAACTCAAATTTTAAATCAAGATCTGGACCGTCTACTTGAGATCCGCACTAATATTAAAGGGCCCCATGCATTATAAGCATTAGCCGAATTGACCCGATCGTATGGTTCAGAATTAACTCAAACAATATGTAGAATACAGATTTGAGTTTGGACTCGGACAGTCTAATATACTTTGACACAACTATTAAAAGAATCTCGTGCATTCAACTTCGGACCACCGCATGCTTTCCTTACATAATTTTATCTGTACCGTAAAAAGTTCTTCCCTAATTTATCTCTGTGGTCTTATTTTAGTAGGCATTTTATATAGGCTTAATTTCCTAAATGCCCTTCAATACATTGTCAATTTATTTATTTCTCTCAAAACTCATGTATATATAAAATTTTCTACTAACTCTTACATTTCTTTCTTATTTACCCATATAATTTAAAAAGAATGATAATCAATATTATCAAATGCTCCATCTATGATTTGTGTTTACTTTAAAAGCCGAAATTTTTAAAAATACCCCTGTAAAAAAAGACTTCACAAAACTACATTAAAGGGCTTACTTGTGTGTATGCAAGTACAGGAGGGAGCTATTTCTTTGCTTGAATTGTCTTTCTGAGAAGCCCTATAGTTTGTAACTGACATATGATAATATGATACTTGACCGTCACCATCAAGGTTTAAAAATAAAAAGGAATATGGTAATATGATGCTTGGTTACTGCATTTGCAAATAACACCCAGTAGTCAGTTTCTAAGCACTTTTTTTTAATTTTTTTTCTGCAAATTATTTACCAGTTACCACCGTTAATAAATTCAATTAATGCTCAGCTAGTTTTTCAGTGAAAACATAACTTTTCACGTGAATGCTATCCATCCTCGAGGTTCGATTCCCTTAGTAGGGACCACTCAGTGCCATTCGACATAAGCAACGGTGCTCTTCTTTTCAATTTCTTCATCAGAGGCACTCTTCAGAAAGTAGGCCTAATAGCAAACACGATCTGACATTCAAGTTGTGTCCACCTTGTTGGGACTGCTCTGTAGAAGCAAATGTTGGTGTGTGCAACAGCACTAACTAGTTCTTGTTGAAGGTGTCAACATGAATGTCTGAATGACAGTTGTGTCTGCTATTAGAACAACATTTAAAGCAACATTCAGGCAAGCATCTCTGACAGAAAAACTCACCAAGGAGAGCACCAGTGCATATATCCAATGGCACAAGTAGTCCTCACTCGGGAATCATGTGGCACTGGTTTGATTTTCTGTCAATGAAAAGATGTTAATTGCCTTGCAGAATCTTAGATAATAAATCTGATTTTATGGTCCACTATATATATATATATATATATATATATGCAAAGTACATAGAATTTGAATAAAAACATCAAGCATACTACATTCTGTTATTTATTGGGTGGATTCTTTGGAGCTGGTAGACTTTTTTGTTTTGTTTTACTAGCTACAGTTCTGCTAAAATTTCATTTCAAAATAAATTAGCTCAAGCGGATTGACAGGTTGTACTGATTTATAAAACACAGGACATGCCCAGTGCGAAACGAACAGGAAATTTAGCACAATAAAGCATCTTAATTGTATAATAAAGAAAAATTAAGACAATGATATATATTATTGAACAACAAAAGAAACTACAGTAGCATAAAAAAAAGCATCTTAATTTGTATCTGTTGCTCTTGTATATAAGAACAGGTCCTGCTTTGTTCAAATCTTTCTAATAACAAGAACAAGTCCTATTTTCATATAAACCCAAATTTTATGATTGGATCCGAATAATTCAAACAAAAATTTTCTAAATACAATTTTTTTTTTCAATCTGAATGACCCATAATTCCTTCTGTGGAAAATGCCACAGCAGAAGAATATTGTGATAGTAACAGAATATTTCTGTTTAGATCTTAACTGTCTAATCAGATTGCCCGGAATCTGATCGGTCAGTCCAGTTCTAAAAAGGTTAGATCAGCCAGATTGGATTTGGCAAAATATCACAACCCTTTCCCTCCACAAACAGTAGCCTCATTAATAAAAAAAAAAAAAAACACTCCTTCATTACCAGCAGCAAAAATAAGTCACAGTGATTAGATTTGTTTGAGAAACAAGCTAACAAAGAAACACTAATAAAACCTAAAATTTAGATGATACCGATCTTGTTAGCAACATCTAAAGCATCAAAATCTGGGGTGAGCCTTACATAGGCCTTCTTGGTACCATCAGGCCTGTATTAAATAAATCAGGAGGAAAATAATTAGCACAAATAAAAATAACACACTGCACAAATTTAACTGAACAATGTCAAAAAAGCATATGATTGATTAGAACTGTTCTACAGAAAGTAATTCAAATGTCCATTTGTTATATATTAGCAAGGATCTTAAAGAGGCCCTGTACATTACAGGCTTGGCCTGGATTGGCCTATATTCTGATCGGACGGTCCAATTCAACTCAAATAGTGAGGTAATGTAGACAAAATGACAGTAAGAAGATAACTCAGTGATTTCAATTTAGGCAGCCCATAAATTGAATTAAATACAAAACCCTTTTGAACATCCAATAAAACCAATACTGGACAAGACAAAATTAGTACAAATGATAATTTGGTTTAATTGTACAGATAATATACTTAAACATTTCAAGTAATAAACCGACATACCAAATGACTGACAAGTTAATAAAATACCGAGAAATACATAGAAATCACAATATAATATAAAACATAAGCAAACAACAAATGTACCTGATGAGAGTATTGACCTTCTTAGCCTGAATGTCATACATCTTCTTAACTGCATCCTTGATTTTCTTCTTATCAGCAAGGATATCGACAATAAACACAAGGGTATTATTGTCCTCAATTTTCTTCATAGCAGTCTCTGTTGTGAGAGGATATTTGAGGATCTGGTACTGGTCAAGCCTGTTCCTTCCGGGTGCACTCTGTCGGGGATACCTAGGGGTTCTCGGCTTCTTCAAAGTGCGGGGCCGGTGAAAGGTGACTGATGTGCGTATTTTTTTCTTCTTTATACCAGTTGTGGGGCCTGACTTCACCGCCTTTGCAGTCTTCTCAGCCTGAGCTTTTGCATCAGGCTTCTTACCTGAGGCAGTTTTTTCAAGGAGATGGTTAGCAATTCTTATAGATTGTACGATACAAGATTCCAGTCTTGATGAAAAGATGCACTCAGAAATTAAAAAAAAAATATATATATATATATAACAGTAGCAATTATTTTCTTAGATTAAGAAATCTAAAAAAATTGACAAAATTTGCAAAATATTAGATGCCAATCTAACAAACATAACATCGTTACAACAACTACATCATTAAAATTGAATTGAAAATGTATTTAATACAGACATCAGAAATTCCCTTACTGGTTTCTTCACATGATTATATTTTACATACATAACCAATAAAAACAACTAAATTAACAAAATGGTAACAGCAGCAAAAAAAAATCATACCTTTTGTGGGAGGTGCCATATGTGGTTATCTTCAAACAAACTGAAAATACAAAAAATAAAATTTAAATTAAACGATGAGATGTTCAAATCTATTTATATTCAACAGGAGAATAAGAAGTCTAAAATTGCGAACTCACCTGAGGCTGCGGCGAAGTGAGAAAAAGAAAACCCTAGCACAGGAAGAGAGAGGTGCGTTCTGAGTAGAGTAGATTGGCATCACTGAATGAATCTATTTTGGGCTTTTGGGCCGAGCGATAATGGGCCGATTAAAATTAATGATAAATTAAAAAAATCTAGGCTCACCTCGCCTTTCTCTTCTACTTCTCAGATTCTGTATCCAATCATGTTGCTCCTTCCTGACAGGGACTGATTTTTCTCTTTAAACATATTTACAATTAAGGCATGCAGATCTAAGCTATTTGTTGTTTACGCATCTATTGTCCAACTTTCAATTTTGTGGCAGGCTATATTTTGTAACCTATGAAGGGTATAAGAAATTAGCTTAAAGCAATTGGAATTTTGCAAAGTTGAACTTATTTTAAAAGGAAATTATTTGGATGTGGACGTCTATTATTGAATTCAAATAATTTGAGTCCGTCCGATTCTCTTTAAGATCCGTTCTTGCCGCTTTAATATATGTACATAATTGCTTCAATATTCGTGTGCAATGATCTTAAAGACAGTCTTACCGGGTTGGGTCGACTAATTTAAGTTTAAGCACAATTTGAAGCAGTGTTGTAAAAAACAGCCGATTAGTGTTGGTAGAGACCAAGCCGTTATGATTTTTTCTAACTAATTAGCTAATTATTGCTATTATAATTGCTTGGCATTACCTTGTCCATTTGATGAACGCATACTATTAATTAGAACACTGTTTTGAAGTAAAACTACAAAAAAGCACTATAAATGGAAGTTATGTGCATTCACCCTCTCAATTTGAAGAAATTCAATATAATGCTTTGGTTCTCCAGTTTGTGTGGTTTCATAAATTTTGGCCCCTCCATTTTTTAAAAATTCTCTCTTCGCAATTAATGAATGATGCAGTAAAGTTCTGTCTTTAATTGTGCATCTTTTGTTTGTTTTGTATTCTTCGTCATTTCCAATTCATTTCCCTTTTTTAAATCTTTTTCAATGAACAGAACAGCTTATTTTAATTCCTTTCTATGAATTCAATGAACAGATAATTAAGATAAAACAGTCTTTAAATTAAAACCCACTTGTCTTCTTCATCCATCTTTTTCATCCTTTAAAAGGCGAGAGAAATCAAATAAGTTCACAGTACAAAAATTCTTCTTGCATTACTCTTCGTTCTATTGTAATAAAACCACCTATGTGCCATGTCAAACGCTACAAACCACAGGAAGTGTAAGACGAATAGAACAAATAAGTCACCGGAGCGCTTGCATTTGTTTATGATAATGGTATGGGAAAAGAAGGTAAATTTCTTGAATCAACAATTTTTGATGTGGGTGGGAATGACTGGAGCATTCAGTTTTACACAAAAGATGACATTTTATATATCTGTGTCTGAAAAGCAAAGTAATAGATTGTGTCAAGGTATATTATATATAGTTTGAGGAGGGTTAAAATGCACTTTTTTTTGTGCTCCTAACGTGCACTCTTTCATTGTATCTTCATTTTCAAAGTTCAAATAGTTGATTCGAATCTTCCAACGTGTTCTTCATATTAAAATGTGCTTGGAGACCAAATTTTACATTTTTTGGAAATTTTTTACTATTTTTTCAGAATTTTTGAAAATCATCACTTTGCTGAATTTTTTATTATTGTTTAGTTTAATAAAAAATTCTGAAAAAATGTAAATTTTGGTTTCCAAGCACATTTTAATATGAAGAACACGTTGGAAGATTCAAATCGACTATTTGAACTTTGAAAATGAAGATATGAGAAGATGATGCACGTTACGAGCACAAAAATGATGGTGCATTTTAATCCTCCTCATATAGTTTTACAATTATAGACCAAAGTGGGTGTGCTTTAACTTTACCCTTGAGCAGAACTAGAGAAATTAAAGAAATTACATACGGTAGTCAAATATCAAGCTGGGGTTATTGGTCATTTGTTAGGAGAAAAGAGTTGGAGTCAAATATGAAAGATGATTGTTTCATAATTAAATGTGTCGTTAGTGTTGAAACAATTGAACAAATTATTGTTCCACCTGGTACCATTTAGCAGTACCATTTATTTTTCTTGATTGTTACTAAGTGGAGCAGAGGTTGAAACTAGGAATGGATGCCTTCCCATTCAGTAATTTTTTTTTAAACATTTTTTTGTTGAATGTATTTGAATGCTGGAGTCTAGTAAATTTAATAATTATGGTATGGTAGTATGGTACTGCTGTTGAGCTTATTTGTATCAGTATATATGTTCTTATCCTTATAATCTATGCATAGAAGGAAAAAACATAATCGGAATCGGGATCGGTCTTTTGACTGTGGAATTAAAATCGGGTGAATTAGTCGGAATCAACCAAATCGGATCAGAAACACAGATTTTTTTACCAGAAGCTTGTTTTATACTAAAAAAATAAGTTATCAACAATTTCTATTTAGACAAATAATTACAATCAAACAATCCATTAATACAACATAATACAAGCATTACTCATTTTCTATAGCTATTTAAACACTTATATTTATATGAAATTATGTATTCTAGCAACAAAAGGTAGTATAGTGTGGTGGTAGTTGACTTAGTTGATATACGAGAGCTCCCTAGTTCTAGAGTCACAAAAGAATCAAAAAAATTTGGAGAGCGGTATTTGCATGTTTCGGCCAAAATTTGACTGAAATTAGACCATTTCGACCGAAATTTGATTGAAATTAGGCCGTTCCAGCTGAGTTAGATGAAAAAAATCACCTGTCATGTAACTCGGCCTAAATTCGGATTAGTACAGCCTGATTACCATCCGGAATGGACTGATTTTTCCTTCTATGAATCTATGTTCTGCTACTTGTTAGTTAATAAATTTGCTGGTTTGATTTACAAATTGATTGAAGTTTGCTGCATAAAGCAGATTAGTTGACTAAGAAACTTGAAATTGACAGATACGAGCATCTGTACTTTTCACATTTATTCTTATAAAATTTCTGACCACTTGAATGAAACGGATATGAGCATCTGTACCGTTCACATCCAGAGTATCATAGTAATTAAATTTGTTACTATTGTGCTTTTCTTTTTCTTTTTCTTATTCTTTTTCTTGTTCTTTGAAAAGGTTAGATGCTTTTTTTCTGCTTGGATTCACATTTGTGAATCACTATCAGGTTTCCTAATACCATTTCCACTTTTGACTGATGTGAAATATTGCTACCTATATAATCTATGTTTACTCCATGTGTAGCAAATAATTTTGAAAAAGTTGTGACTTGTAAATAAGATTCTTATTGAAAATTCAATGAAGCATCCTCTATAAATTCAGGCCCAAGTTAGAAATATTTACTGAGACAAAAGAGAATCAAAATAACATTTAATTAATTAAGAGAGAATTCTGTAAAGGTAGAAAGAATGGAAGCACAACCATTGCTGACACCATACCAGATGGGAAGATTCCAGCTTTCCCACAGGTCTCTCTCTCTCTGTTTTTTCTTTCCATTTCATTTATTTGAGAAATATTTTGTTACTTTTCTGGCATGCTTAATCTATGTGGCCTGTCAATGAAACCCTTTTCTCCATTTACCTGATTTGTATCGTATTTGATAAGACGGGTATAATAAGGTTTATTATTTTTTTTGCTAGCTTAATGTGTAAGGATACGGTAAAAGACTATTTGCTATTCATTACTCTATAGATGTAATTCTAAAAAAATAAAATTAGATATTATAAATAAATATTAATATGGGGATGATTTATGATATATATAGTTTTATTCATGATCAAAGTATATATATATATATATATATGATATTACTCTATTTTTTTTTTTCATTCATTTATTTTATTCAATATTTCTTAATTCATCTTGCTTTGAAAAAATATTTTATTGTAAGCACAAATAGGAATGTCAATGACACTCTTTTTTTCCATTTATCAAATATGTAATGTATTACACGGGTATAGGTAAAGTTTTTTTTTTTTAATGTTTTTTGGAGTATGGATATGGGTAAAAATTATTTTCTGTTAGCTAATGGGTATGAATATAAAAACACTTTCTCTTGATCCATACCATATTAGTTGACACCTCTAGCTTAATCAATTTATTGATACTTCAATATGTGAATTCCTCCACAACATTGCCCATATATTTGCATTAAAATGATCATAAGAAAAATTCATGAATACATAACACATCAATATAAACAAATTTCTGATTTTTTTTTTTTTTTTAAAAACATAGGGTTGTATTGGCACCGTTGACACGGTGTAGATCGTACAATAATGTGCCGCAACCACATGCAACTCTCTACTATTCTCAAAGAACCGCAAAAGGAGGCCTCCTCATTTCCGAGGCTACCGGTGTTTCAGAAACAGCCCAAAGGTAACATTGAAATTTTACTACAATGCAACTATAATTATTATTTGCTTATTCAAAACCACCCTTTAATTTAGTGGCTAAAACAATGCTCTTCGTGTGAAAGATCACAAATTTGCAACTCGAATGAGAGATATCTCGTGAATATCAATATATAACTAAGGACTTGACCCTTGGTCTCTTTTTTTTTGTTTAAAAAAGTACCCAAGGAGACCAGGAATTTGGTTGAAGGAGAATGTAGAGGCATGGAAGCCGATTGTCGATGCAGTTCATGCAAAGGGAGGCATCTTCTTTTGCCAGATCTGGCACAGTGGACGCGCATCTGACTACAGTATGTTTCAGCTTTTTTTTTTTTTTGAGAGAGAAATTTGATAACAGTTCAAACCATATCTGAAGTTTCTGTAAAAAATTTAATTCTAAAAATGTATAGCTTATCAACCAAATGGGCAAGCACCGATAAGTGCATTACTCTAGAATTTGGGGAAGAAGGGGAGCCGCTCAACTACCCGAATCCGAGGAAACTAGCTTCAGAGGAGATACCTCAGATTGTTAATGATTTTAGACTCGCCGCTCGAAATGCCATTGATGCTGGTAATTTTGGAGACATAATTAATTACCATATTGTTAATTAACATGTTGTTTCTACTAGTACGGGTACTTGTATATGTTTATCTGTCCATGCTACATATCATTATCTTTCTTTTTAAAATTTAAATAGTCAATTTAAACCGTTCAATGTGATATTTATATATATGAAAATATAGTTGCAGATTAAAATATTACATATATATATATATATATATATATTAACTTTGTTTTAGATAGGTAGAAAATCAGTACTTTTGAATGGTCTATAATTTTTAAATCAAGTGATTTTCTACCAATCTAAAAAAAAGTAAAAAAATTCTAAAAAACATCAAATTTGATCTACAAGTATATTTTAATAAGGAGATCATGTTGAACGGTTCAGATCAATTGCTTAGACTTTGAAAATAGAGTTATCGATCCATAGTACAGATTATTATGCGCTATGCATTGTACCATAACCTCACTCTTTTCAGATTGTTATTATAGTTAATCTGTGATAAGACCAGAACTTCCAATGGCACTGATTTTTTTTAATTTTTCTTAAATAGATCCATCCTCAAAAGACAGCAAATTATACAGCAATAATCATCTCCATTAGCTACGGGTTCATCTAAAAAAATATATCACCATCACTTTTTTTCTTCTAATTTATAATTTTTACTTCTTTTAATATTATAGGTTTCGACGGCATAGAAGTTCACGCAGCAAACGGATACTTGATCGAGCAGTTTCTCAAGGATGGCGTGAACGACCGCACTGACATATATGGCGGTAGCCTCAAAAACCGCACTCGATTTTGCCTAGGAATCATTCAAGCCATAATAGGTGAAATCGGGTCTGATCGAGTCGGGGTGCGCCTATCCCTCTACTTGGACCTCTATCAATGCTCTGATTCAAACCCTGATGCACTCGCTGTGTACTTGGCTGAATCACTGTCGAAATTAAATGTTGCATATCTTCACCCGATCGAACCAAGAATGGTGCATGTCGATGGCAAGCTAAAGCTACCACACGCGCTTCGAGATAAATGCACCGTTGAATAAGTATGATCGGAGTACTTAATTTCTACGTGCCAGATCCCGTTGTTGGGTACACTGATTATCCATTTCTTGATGCTTGAAAATTGAAATGGTTTTAATGCGTGTTAAATTAAAATGCAAAAGCAGATTTTAGTATTTGTTAAAGAATTTTATTCTTTCTTTGCTATCTATTAAATATTTTACAAAAATTTATTCTTTCTTTATTCGGCACATGGGTCTTCCTGCCAATAAAGTTATATCAATTCCCATGTGGCGTATCTCTTGCTACAAAATGTAGTGCTTTATGGAAGATAGATTAAGAAGCGACCCGCTTGAATTATTAACCCAGTGCGTGCCGCAGAATAATCAAATTCATAATAAACCGCTGCTCCATCAATGCCACGTCTACGGGTGTACAAAAATACTGTCGACCCATCCGACCCGTCTGATCCGTCCGATCCGACCCGTGTTTTACCGGGTTGAGATGTTACTGGGTCAGGTACGGGTTGGATTTTATCAAACCTGTTACTTTGTGTCGGATCATGAATTTGCTCTTAATAATCCGTTTATATCCGGATCTGGCCTCAAATCTACGTTTCTACATTTTTTTTTTTGTCTTTCTTGCATTGAGGTAACCAATCTTTTCATGAATGAAACAATGTGTAAGGTTTGATAGTATGATATTCAATTTTTTATACTGCCATGTACATTGAAATTTATTTATTCTATATGTTGCACACGAACTGTTTGCAAAAATGCTTAACTGACTTGACTTATGTTATCTTAATTTTCTTTATCAATCTTTGAATAAACTTCCAAAAGTTGCTATTTACTAAAATATTTAAATAATTGTGTTCATTGGCACATATAATTTTAACATTTTAATATATAGTGCTTCATTATATGTCGCTGCCTTTTTTTTAGGATGTTACATTTTGGATATGTTTTTTTTGTTATGGATGTTATATGCTAAATTATTTCTATTTTATTTATGTTTGTCACTTTTATTTGTACCTAGTTTTAATAAAAATAATAAAAAGATATATAATAAATTTTCGATCAAAATTATAACCCGTTTAACCCATCTAACCCGCATAATCCGTATATAAAAAAATAGATGAGTTGGGTTGGATTATGGGTGAGTCAAGTAAATAATTTTTTTAACCCGGTGTAATCAGGTTGGATTCAAATTTTAATAAAATATCATCGACCCGCCCATTTGTACACCCCTAGCCACGTCTTTGAAAATTCACCCTTTCTACTGGCGGATTTTTTATTCATAGAAATTAATAAATAATGATTGAGAGAAATAGAAATAATACAAAATTTCTTGCATCAATAGAAAGATCGGAGTCAATGTTTCTGATCCGAAGTTTTGAATCGGATTCAATGCTACCGATTCAATCTTCTTTTTATTTTCTTTTGTATTTCGCGTCAGCAACACGTAAGGTTATATAGAAAGCGACATATAAAATCGTCTTTAGTTTCTCTGTTGCATGCATAAGAAGAGGCATGTGTAAGAAACAGAAGAGGGAACTTCAGCAATGAAGTACAAACTTAGGACCTATTTCAGATCTTCTATGGCTATTTTCATGCGACTCTATGAAAACTGCAACAAAAAAGAAATAATTGATTGGAATCATTGAATCCAATCCAAATTTTTGAATCGGAAACATTGAATCCAGTCTTTCTATCCATCTAACAACTATAGTACCCTTTCTATATCAATCTCTATTTTTTTTTATTAATTTATGTGAATAAAAATATCCCTTTCTACTTCCCAACACTCTGTGGAGTTAAAAAAAAATTTAACGGATCGAGACCATTAAGTCTAATTCATTAGGAAATTGATTATCTGTGGTATCAAATTCTTTGTATCTGCAGTATTTTAAAAAAAAAAAAATTGAATTAGAATCGTTTAATAAGAATCGTTCAAATTACTTTTTCTATTTCCATATATCTTATTTTAATAATTTCTATATTTCTAAATATGCTAGAATCAAAATAATTTTTCTATTTCGGTACATTTTATATTCAAAATTTTTATAGATGAGGAGGGATCTAGTTACAATATTTTTTGAGTTACAACAAATTACAACAAGCATTATTTACATTTTCAAAGTCCAAATCGTCGATTCAAACCGTTAGATGTGATCTCTACAATAAAATGTGCTTGGAGACCAAATTTTACATTTTTTAGAATTTTTTTACTATTTATTAAGATGGGTACAAAATTCAATGGTATGAATTTGACTAGTTTTTGTATCCACATTAATAAATAGTAAAAAAATTCCAAAAAACATAAAATTTGGTCTCCAAGCACATTTTATTATAGAAATCATATCTAACGGTTTGAATTGACGATTTGAACTTTGAAAATATAAATAATACTTGTTGTAACTTGTTATAACTCAAAAAATATTGTAACTTGATCCCTTCTTTTTATAGATATCAATCTATAAAGGCAGCAAAATTTGGGCCTTTCACCAAAATTTGATGGGTGCGCCGTGAGGTGTAGTTGGTGATTTTACCGCTTGAAAGGGAAACTTACCATTAATATACGCTATATCTGATCAGTTCGCTACGGTTTGTGAAGTAGGACTAGGAGTGTCAATCACACTCTTTTATTCATTTATCTGATCTGTATGGTATTTAAAAATACAAATAAGAATAAGATATTTTTTCATTAATTTATCAAGTACAAATAAGGATAACAATTTATCCATTTTCATATAAGATAATTTTTAAAAATAAAATTATATATATATATATATTATGATACAATAAAACTTTGTATTTTATTAATTTTTCTTAATATAAATTAGTTGTATTCATTATTATTTTTTATTTTTTTTCTTGTTATAAAAACTATTTTATCGAAAACACAAATCAAAATGTTAATGACACTTTTTTTCCGTTTATCCGATCCGTACTGTATTCGAAAAGATAAATAGAGATAAAGATATTATTATTATAATGGGTACATGTATGAAAATATCTCCACCCAACCCGTATCGTAACCGTTGACACCCCTAAGTAGGACCTTATAAAATCTAAGTTAATTCACAATCTACTGTTTCTTCTCCTCAGTTTGTGCTTTTTCTTTTTCTCTTTCATCAAGAAAAGCCTGATGTTTTTTGTTTTTTGTTTTTTTTCTGGTGGTTGAAATATTGCCACCTAATCTATGTTTCCTCCATGTGTAGCCAATTTTGACACGAAATTGTGACTTGAAAATACCATTAATTTTCTCATCAAGTCAGTGAGAAAGTTCTTATCCTAATTGGATCAAGATTCTTTTTGAAAATTCAGAACAGTCTCCTCTATAAATTCATGCCAAAGTTGAAAAATTTATTCAGACAAATGAGAAAATAAAACTAGTGTTTTAATTAGCTAAGAGAGAATTCTGAAAAGGTATAAAGAATGCAAGAACAACCATTGCTAACACCATACCAGATGGGAAGATTTCAGCTTTCCCACAGGTCTCTTTTTTTTTTTTTTCGTCTCATTTATTTGAGCATTCATTTGTTCCTTTTCTGGCATGCTTAATCTAAGGAAGTCAATGAAACCCTTTTCTCCATTTACCTGACCTATATCGTAATCAAATTTTTTGAGAATTTTTTTTTCCCCATTAGCTTATCGGGTAAGGTTAAAGACTATTTGCGACCCATTACCCAATAAGTAAGCTTTTTATAGCTTTGATAAGGTTAAAGACTATTTCGTACCCATTATCTGTTAGTCAATCTCTATATATAGCCTATTTCGTTAGCTTATCGGGTATGTGTAAAGTTTTTTTTCATGAGCTTAATGGGTGGGTAGGTATGGGTATGAAAATTCTCCACCTAATCCGTACCATACTAACACCTCTAGCTTAATCCATTTATGGATACTTCATTGTGTGAGTTCCTCCAGAACATTGAAGGTATGTTTGCATTATATTGATAAGCAATAAGTTCATGAATACATAAATATAAACAAATTTCTGAATCTGTTTTCTTTTTCTTTTTGTTATAAAACCTAGGGTTGTATTAGCACCGTTGACACGGTGTAGATCATACAACAATGTGCCGCAACCGCATGCGGCTCTCTACTATTCTCAAAGAGCCACAAAAGGAGGCCTCCTCATTTCCGAAGGTACCGGTGTTTCAGAAACAGCCCAGGGGTAAAATTGGAATTTTACTACAATGCAACTATAATTATAATTGTTTTTCATAATTGAGTCCCTGTAACTTTAATCACTTGATTTTTTTTAAAAAAAGGTACCCAAGGACACCAGGAAATTTGGACGAAGGAGCATGTGGAGGCGTGGAAGCCGATTGTCGATGCAGTTCATGCAAAGGGAGGCATCTTCTTTTGCCAGATCTGGCACTGTGGACGTGCCTCTGACTATAGTAGGTTTATATATTTTTTATGAGAAATGCCACAATATTTATTCAATGTTACCATTACTGAAGTTTATGTAAAAAATTTAATTCTGAAAATGTACAGGTTATCAACCGAACGGGCAAGCTCCAGTATCAAGCACTGATAAGCGCACTGATAAGCACTGATAAGCGCATTACATTAGTATAATTCATCTCTGATAAGACCAGCATTTTAATGGCTATGTTTTCTGTTTCCTTTTTTTAAAATAATTGATCCATCCATAAAAAAAAAAAAAGTAAGTTAGACATTTTCTTACTAATAATTTTAGTTTCTTTCAATTTATAGGTTTCGACGGCATAGAAGTTCATGCAGCCGGTGGATACTTAATCGAGCAGTTTCTCAAGGATGGAGTGAATGACCGCACTGACAAATTTGGCGGTAGCCTCGAAAACTGCACCCAATTTTGCTTAGAAATCATTGAAGCCATCATAGATGAAATCGGGGCTGATCGAGTCGGAGTGCGCCTTTCCCCCTACCTTGACATCTTGCAATGCTCTGACTCAAACCCTGATGCACTTGCTTTGTACATGGCCAAATCTCTGTCAAAATTAAACGTTGCATATCTCCATCCAGTCGAACCAGGAATGGTTGATGAGGATGGCAAGTTGAAGGTACCAGATGCACTTTTGTCAATGAGAAAAGCATTCAATGGCACCTTTATCGTGGCGGGGGGTTACAACAGAGAGGAAGGCAATAAGGTGATAGCAGAAGGATCCACTGATTTGGTAGCATTTGGTAGACATTTTTTGGCAAATCCTGATCTGCCGAAGCGTTTCGAGTTGAATGCACCATTGAACAAGTATGATTGGAGTACTTTCTGCGTGCCAGATCCTGTTGTCGGGTACACTGATTATCCATTTCTTGATGCTTGAAATGGTTTTAATACTTGTTAAATTGTGGAGCGAAAGCTAATTTTAGTATTTGTTGGAGAATTTCTTTTTTCTTTAAAACACCAGAATAAAGGTTTTGATGTTGATGGTTGTTATACTATTTGCAACAGAGCTATTTTTGTATATTCATGGTATTTAATAAATCTACTTTTTTTTTTTTTTTTTCCTTAGGATGACATTCTTGTTACTATAATTTGTTTTAAATACTTAGTTAAAATTTTCATTTTATGATATGTTCCCTAGTGCAAGTTTTGCATACATATACAGTGCTTGATTGCCTAAGAGATTGATATGAGTTTATAGATCAATACAGAAAATAATCCTTGAAAAACTGAAATAAAAGCCCAACGAATTGTTGGCCCATGGACTATTCTCTGACCCAAAATAGAAATCAATTAAAGCAGCAAAGCTTGTTAATTGTGTTCATAGTTGTATAAGCTTTTTTTTTTTTTTTTTTTTTTGAGAGAGAGAGAGCTAGAAGTCAAATTTTAATTTCAATATATATTTTAGCAGCAGATTTAGAATTTTCGTCGGAAGGATAAGAAAATAGCGAATTAGGTTTTAATTTATTTACTAATTAGATACTAAATAAAAAATAATGATTTAACTTATGATTTCCAATATCTAATCTCTAATTTTCAGTGTTTTAACTTCTAATTCTAAATCAATCATAATTCAAGAAATTTATTCTAATTTTAATTTTAAATTTAACCCAAATTACAAATTAGAATTCTATAAAGTAGCAAGTTTGAGTGTATAGCTAGCCAGTCATTGATTTGCTAGCCAGTCAACTCCTTGTACAAGCTTCTCTTTCTACTTCCTTCGTTATATAAATTGGCTTACGTCTTGTTAATCCCACATTTGTCATTTGTGTTTGCACCTTTGCCTCTACCAATTGCATGCATTGCTCATTCAGACAAAGCAATATATCAATGCTGCACTATGGTGCCCTTTTCATGCTAATATGTGCTGCTTTTCCAACTTCATTTGCTGTTAAGGACGGTATGCTTTGTTTCTCTTCTTTTTTTTTTTCCATAATATTTTGTGTTGCATATATATATATAGTAAGGCTACCATATATATATGAAGCTGGCACCATTCTATCTTTTTCAATAAGACAACATGTCCATTCCTCTTTAATTTTTGTAGTAGTAGGCAAAATGCCTACTATAATTTTCATTAAAAGAAATATCAAAAGTTATAAGAAAAAAAGGTATACAATTGGAAAGGAAAAGAAATTAACATGTCTAGTTAAGCCAGAGGCAGCGAGTATATTGAAATACTTGATCAACACTTGTAATACAAGCAGCTTATTACATTTTCTTACACAAATAGATTTACTTTCGTGATATTTATTTTTTGCTTCCCCGCAAGATGCTGACCAATTATTCACAGGCTTTGTCAACATTTGCACAAGATAGTTAGCGAGATATGATGTAATATAATATGAAACTATAAAACCTCAGTACTCATTTATAAGCTTGATTCCTTAGATAAAATTGAGAAACTTGACATGAATTGTAAATTGGTTAATATTAAGTTTAGATCTCTGATGCCAACTACAGTGACTTTATTTGAGTTTTAACGAATGGAATTGTATTTGCCTTTTTAAATCCTCAATTTGGTTTAACACATGGTACCCTTGCTATGCATTGTTCTTTAATAAATACTTGCTTTTAGTTAAATTTGAAGGTTTTTTTTAGATTATTTTATTTATTTATTTTTAAATTGGCGGCAATTTCCACTAATGAATATATTGATTTTTTTTTTTTAAATTTACATGGTATTATATAGATTTCATAGAACTTGTTCTGACATCTGAACAATCAGAACTCCAAAGTCAACTGGCACTTAATTAGTTAATTTTTTTAATGCTAATAATATTTAAATTTGGCTTTGGCACCTGCACGAGGTTTGAGATTCGGCAGATTATCTTTGAAAATAATCAATCATTGAGAAATCATTTAATTTGTTTTAAACCTTTTTAATTAATTAATCCTCATTTTTGTTCAAAAAAAAAAAGGTTGGCAATTTCATCATGTAAATAAATAAAGAAGGCCTCATTTTGCAATAGCTTAGCATTCAACAAGTTATTAATGTTAGCAATAATGTCTCCATTTGCTTTCTTGGGTTATGGATAAAGCAAATAATCTATCTGATTGCTTCGAGGTTGACTTAGATAAATTGTCAGATCTGAATCGTTGCGGGGATCTGAGTGTTAGATTCAGATTTACGTTAGGTGTCAATGGCACTCTTTGAATAAGATGGGTAAAGATATATATGTATATATAATTTTTTTATAAAATACGGATAAAAAAATTTGTTATCTAAACGGATAAAATTACGGATAAAATTTATTTCGTACATGTTATCCAATTAGATAATAATAATAATTTATTTTTATAGGTATCATATATATGAATAAGTATTGAAAAGAGCATTTTTATTAGTTTATTTGCGCTTAGCATGATTAGAATTTTTTTAATAAAATATTATATGTGTGTGAAATAAATGTATATATTCTAATATTTTATTTAATAAAAATAAAAATAATAATTATATTAGTATTACATATTTTTATAACCTACTGTTTCGTTATCTAACCATCATAATAAATAAAAATAGATTATAAATAAGATAATTTATAGTGAATAAAGACAATTTATAACTGATACATACATATTATAAAATATTTTCATTCAACTAATAAAAATATTATCAGATACATATTATAGTGAATAAAGACAATTTATAACTGATACATGTTATACAATTTATAACTGATACATACATACATACATATTATCAGATATCTCCGTTGTCTCGTTGAAAGGCTTAATTTTTAAGGATATTACATTTCCGATGGACTTCGAACTGATTTGATTCGATGTACAAATCTTAAAGCAGATCCAACCATTCAGATCGGAATTCGCTCCTTTTTTTTAGTGTCCAGTCGGAGATGGACGCCTCTCAGTTCAATTCAGATCGAGTGTGGTGCCGCAGGGATACAGTGCATCCAACGGTAACAATTGCATCCTGATGCGTGTGCAACTTGATGTAGAGATGGTGAACTGAAGATATCGTTTGGAGTATACCACGGTGGTTTCTGGGTGGTGAACTGAAGATAGGTTGGAGGTTGTAAGAATTAAGATGTAGAGATGGTCAATTGATTGGTACAAGTTACATAGGGCAGCCTCCATGGTGGGTTGGGATGGTAACGTCTGACTAGTTTTCTAGGAAGACAATTTGAAGTGAATAATGGTTGAACAAAATGGTGTTTTGGCAAACTGGGTTATTATATACAGAGAATACCATATGTTCGATGAAATGCCGAACTGAAATTTCCATTAGACATTCAGTAAGTATGACATATGCTATCTTTTTTTTGGAGAGCTTTTAGTAAAACATAACGAAAAAGTATGTTATAACATTTTTACATTTGGTACTAAATCAGTTTGATAATTAATTTATCTTTTTCTCTTCAAAATTTGTCTGCATAAGCACATATACTGTGTATAACCACGACAGTGTACTGCAATAAGGAAAAGTCCATGGTGATCATTGTGTCGATCCTTTCTTTATCTTGTGTAAAATAGACCCTGGAACTGGTGATTTTAACAAATCATCCCCAGAGCTTTCCAATACCAATTGTTAGATCCATTCAACGACACTAGGAATATAATACACTTCAAAACTTTAATCTTATCAAGAAGTTTCTAATAAGTTTAGTATTTTTATATGCTCAGATTGGTAAATTTTCTATAGCCTTGTTCTGCTTTTGCTAAAGATGACCGTAATACCCAATCTTTAACATTTCATTATCTTCTTATGAGAAGGGCTACGGTATCACAGTTGCCACAACATCTCTTTTCGATTAATATTTTACAATTCAAAATCCGAATGACATATCCAAAACATTGATCTCATTCTTCTTCTTGAGGATGCATCTACATCTAACTTCATGATTTTATATGTGGACGTATGTCTGGCGAAGAAGAACAAGATAAATGATTCAGGCTTGTCTTTTGGATTTTAAAATATTAATGAAAAGATTGGTAGCTTGGTTCACTGGAACCCTTTTTTTAATGCTTAATATAAATAATTAATAAATATTTATCCAGATTGGTATCTTTTTTTACTATCTGCATTGTTCTTTCTTCTAACATTAAATAAAAAAGTTATTACCGATTTTCGTTGCTTAAAGCATTATTTGTTTGGACAATATACATCAATATTTTGTTAATATAACATACTATGTCATAGGAAATTGAAAAATGAATGCCAAACATTTCGGTATTGTAAATTTGTTATCCAAGCTTTGTGAGTAAATTATCTATTTTAACTCCAAATATAATATAATTTAGAACTGATGTCTCCGAATGCAAACAACATGTTATCTTTGTCTTTGATTAAGATTTTTATTAGAAGCATTGCTTGCTTATGTCATCCATCCAGTTTTGGCACTGTTGGCCAATTTGGCCACTATAATTAAGAAAGTACCAATAAATAAAATTTCCATTTCTTCTCGCTGGCTTACACTTGTGTCCTTGGAACTTGACAGTCAAAATTAAAGCGCACCAATTCTCCGACAAATTGAAGTGAAGCATTTCTTTCTCAATTCCCAAACAATATGAGTATGCATAGGCTTTTTAAAAGGGTTCAACCAACAGTCTCTTCCAAAAGAAAAAAGAAAGGCAAAAGGACAAGTTTAAACCAATTAGAGGTAGCATCAAAATAAATGAAGAACAACAAATGACAATTTCAAACTAAATAAATCAAGAACAAGAAAGGGCAATTTGAAACTAATTAGTGGTTTGTATTAGAAAGGGGAAAAAGTACAATTTGAACCAATTAGAAGTTGTATCAGAAATGGGAAAAAAGATGGGACAATTTGAAACCAATCAGGATTGTATCATACAGTCTACTTAGGAGAATAAGATATACAAGAAAAGCAAGGCACATTTTTTTTTTCCTCCTTTTTATACGGTCTACTTAGATATAAGAAACGAAAGGCACATATTTTTTTCTCCTAAAACATGTACTGTCCAATCAAGATTCACCAAATGAGTTGTACCAACAAACTCACTTTGGCTTCAGAAGAAGAAGAAAAAAAACATGCACCAACATCTCTCTCCATATGACAAATAGCAAACAATATTTGTGATCGACAAATCTTATTATGCTTATAATATATATAGATATATAGATATATAGATAAAATTTGAATCCTTGACTTCCATTTACCTTTTTAAAAAAAAAATATTGTATTGTCTGCAGTAACTCAAATTTTTAGTTACTTTAGAAAGAATATGAACCATCTGATATGCATTAGCATGATATTTCACCTTCTGATCGGACGGTCTCTAACCCATGATCCTCCAGTTGCCATTTACTTTATGAAATTAAGAAACAATTTTACAACCAATGAAATTCAAACAACCCCCTCCCACCCACCCCCACAACAATAAAAAAATAAAAAAATAAAAAAGAAAAACTGAATATACTCCCTCCCTCTAATCTCAATGTGAGATATTGCAATACATCGTATCAGATGCTTTTATTTTATAAAACCTTCTATTCCCGTTGTCCATATTAATTATATCCTGTGTCAAACATATTGTATATAAAATTTTTACATGATAAAAAACTGTTATGGGAAATTTTTGTATGCATCCAACACAATTCTGAATCAGAATTATATATAAAGTAACTAGTTTTATTTGTTGAGATGCATGTTTAGAACTTATTCATGGTTTAGATGTATGTTTAGAACTTATTTATAATCTCTTGAGCTGTATGTTTGATTACAACATATATAATAAACTACATAAAAAACATAAATTACTATAATCCAGATACAACATAACTAATACAACACAAAAAACTACAACATAAAATATTACAATCTAAAATATTACAATCTAGATAGAAAATAAATTATTACAATCAAGTCTAACATAAAATACTACAATAGTACTACAATACAATCCAGACTATGACTTAGGAGTAGTTGAACTTTCTCCCTTCCTCTCCAAAGCCCTGTACGTGGTTGTATGCATAACACTCTCACGTAGTGAAACGAGCGTCATTCATCAAATATGCAGTCTTGTCGATACATTTGGCATTCTTGTTGATGCATTTGGGGTGAATGTACAGCTATGTCACAATTAAGACAAAAGAACATATCCATCATCTCTCTTCACCTGACATAAACTACATATCCATCATCTTCGAAGTCATCGTCGAGGATTTATCTAATATGCGGATCAACAGTGCTCATGTATTCTTCAACATCTTCGGATGAAAACAAACATTGCAAATGTCTCAGTGAGAGGTTTCATCACGTCCAGTTTCACTTGTTCCTCTTTTTCTTTTTTCTTTTTTTAACTTTGGGATACATGATAAGAACTAGGGTTTCAAATGAAATTAATGGATAAGACAATTGGTATTAATTCTAAACAATTCCTGACAATTTCTAACAATATTTTCTAACAATTAAAAAGTTTCTAAAAAAAAAATTAACATGTAGTTGCCAAAAAATTGTTCGAAATCGTCTCTCTTCTTTCCCTTCTCTCTCTTTGTCTGGAATAAGAATGAATTTTAAGCAAGCGAAAGAGAGAAATATGTCTTATATAGGGGTTTTATACCAACCGTCCACTCATGAGTCTGTTTGGTATTGAGACTTAACCGTTCAAATGTGGGGCAGTCTGGTGCTGAGAGTAGACCACCCAAACATGGAGCAGTAAGGGCATTTTAAAAAAAAAATTGTTTGCGAGGACAGATTTGCTATTTTTTCTCAGGGTACGTATTAATAAAACCCATGGCAATTTCAATTCAAAATGATAAAAGCATCTCATGAAAAATGCTTTATGTTCTTTCTTTTGGAGCTAAAGACAAATTTAATTAGTCGCTAATAGTGTCGACATTGGAGATTATGTTTAGTGATTAGAGCATTACTCTTCGTATCTAATTTTGATATAACACCTAGCTAGCTTCAGAAAAAATATTGATATTGTATTGGTCTGATATTAATTAGTTTAGCTACTGGAAATAATCCTTCAAAAACTGCAACAACAGAAAAACCCAACAAATTGTTGGCCTGTGGACTATTCTATGAGAAAAGGGCCTAAAAAGAAAAATAGAAATCGATTGTAGCAGCAAAGTTTGTTAATTGTGTGCATAGTTATAAACTTATAATAAAGGTCTAATAAAGAATAACATATTTGTCCTATTTTACTATAATTGTAGGCTATATAAATTCTACACAAAAAGAATAACATCATAAATTAACAAAATAGAGAGGGAGATCAGGGAGTGTGTAGGTGAGCGTGTTTACGGAATTAGATTTAAATCAGTGTCATAAAATATGTATTTTCAAATTATCAAGAAACAAAAACTGCCATCTCAAACAGCAGTTTCTCAGAAGATACATACTTCTATTTTTTAAAGCAAAGACTAATCATAACCTTCAATAAGATTAGAATTAAAAAAGGTTTCCGAGATTTGCTACAGTCAAGCGCCACTAAAATGGGAAAGGAAATTTGAAAAGAAAAGAGAGACATACAGCATCCATCCATTTATGGCACTACTGGTATTGGCAAATTTAGCCACTCCAGGCTAAGTACCAACAAATGAAATGTGCCCATTTCGCCCCTCTCTAGCTAGCCTACGCTTGTGGCCTTGGAACTTTACATTCAAAATTAGCCGAAATTTTTATTAATAGTAAATAGAAAACAAAAATTAAATAATTGGAAAAGAAATTAACAAAATTTTAAAATAGAAAGGCATGTACCCAATATGACCACCTGCCTGGATGCCATACCATATATATATAGGCCCTCACCAGGAAAAAAAAAAAAAAATAGCCCTAGGGATGCCATATAGAGTGGAGGCCCTGAATAATTTTTTTTTTAGATTTGTGGTTTGGACTTATGTGATGTTATGTTCATGTATTTTTGAATTAGTTATGTATATTATGTTATGTTATGTTGTGATATGGTCATGTACTTTGAACTTGTTATGTTATTTTTATGTAATTGGTATTTTTTTTATTTTATGTTTGCAACTAATTCAAATCACTTATTATGTTATTGTATTATTTTTTTTATGTGATGGTATTTTGTATGTGATGTTATGCTATGTTTAAATTCATGAGGCAACAACTAATTCTAGTTTGTATGAACTTTTAAAATTATATGTTTGTAGCCCTCATTTATCTTTTCATTTATTCTTCTTGAATAATTAAACTATCTAGTTAATTATATTACTGCAGCAAATAATAGTAATATAATATTCTCCCTATGTTTTGTTATAGTATATAGTTGACTAGAAATAATAACAATCTAATGTCGAAACCATAAATCTAAAAAAAAAAGGAGGGGGGCCTCCATACCGTATGGCATCCCTTGGAGCATTTTTTTTTTCGAGCGAGGGCCTCGGCAGAATGTCATACTGGTATTATGTCTTTCTATTTTTTAAATTTTTTCCATATTTTTTTCCCTTTTTAAAATTTCCTTTTTCTATTTACTATTAATAAAAATTTCGACCAAATTAAAGCGCACCAATTTTCCGACAAATTGAAGTGAAGCATTTCTTTCTCAATTCCCAAGCAATGGGTACTATTTATATAGGCAATTTTAAAATGTTCAATCAGTATTCAGTAGTCCCTTCGAAATGAAAAAATAAAAAAAAATAAAAAAGCAAAAGGACAAATTTAAACCAATTAGAGGTAGTATCAAATGAAATGAATAACATCAAAGGACAATGCAATGAGTGCATCAACGTAAATGAAGCAGAACAAAGAACAATTTTGAAACCAATTAGAGGTCGTATGACTTATCAGAAATTAATAGAAACAATAATAGAATAATATTTGAAACCAATTAGAGGATGGTATCATATAGTCCTTCTATGCTCCAAAATTGGAACAAAATATCATGTCCCTAGCTAAATCCTTGGGTATCTAGTTAAAATTAATAGAGAAGAAATTAGAAATTTAAAATTGGGAGCTGAATAATTTTAGTGTATTGTAATTTTATTTTATAATGAAACTTAAAAATTATTGATGCTCGTAAAAATTACAAAGTTTAATAAAATAAAATTATAAGTTTCAATTTATAAGGAAACCTTTGCTTTCTTTTGTTCTCACTACCATCTGGCTTTGGGTTCAAACCTGAATAATCAATACATGCATCAATTTAATAAATTAAACACAATCCAAGAGAAAAGATATAGATCGATCGTATATATGCATCCTACAGTTCATGTAATTAACTACTTTATATGCATACATATATACATAACTAACTAACCAACTAACTACTTTATATGTACATACATATAAAACACAACCCTTCTATATATAGAGAGAGAGGGCGAAATGCTAATGTGCTACACGTAGCATAGAGGACCTCTGTGCAACGGCTCAATATTTAAGTTTTCAAAATCATAACAGTCGATCCAAACCATTCAACATGATCTCCATAAGAATATGTACTTGCAAACCAAATTTTACAATTTTTTTAAAAAAAATTTCTATTTTTTTAGATAAGTAGAAAATCACTTGATGTGAAAATGAGTTGTACCAACATGATTCACCATGATCTCCATACTCATAATATATTTCACCAAATGAATTGTACCAACAAACACACTTTGGCATCAGAAGAAAAGAAAAAAAAAAAATGTACCAACATGGTACATCTCTCTCATATGACAAAGCAAACAATTATTTGTGATTGACAAATCTTATTATGCATATATATATATATAGATAAAAATTGAATCCTTGACCTCCATTTTTCTTTTAAAAAAATTCGTATTGTCTGCAGTAACTAAAATTTCTAGTTATTCCAGAAAGAATATGAAATATCTGATATGCATTATAGCATGATATTTCACCTTCTGGTCGGACGGTCTCTAACCCATGCTCCTCCAGTTGCCTTTTACTCCATGAAATTAAGAAACAATTTTACGTACAACCAATAAAATTCAAACAACCCCTTCCCCCCCACCCCCCACAACAATAAAAAAGAAAAAGAAAAATGAATACACTCCCTCCCTCTAATCTCTATGTGAGATATTGCAATACATCGTATCAGATGCTTTTATTTTTAAAAGCCTTCTATTCCCGTTGTCCATATTAATTATATCATGTGTCAAACGACTACACTATCTTGTATATAAAAATTTTACATGATGAAAGACTGTTCTGGGAGATTTTTGTATGCATCCAACATTGCAAAATTCTGAATCAAAATTATATATAAAGTAACTAGTTTTGTGCCGTTACACAGGGACATGTTATAAGAGGAAAAAAAAAATTTTAATCAAAACTATATTAAAATAACTAGTTTTGTGTCTATGGGTTGCAACGGAAATATATTATAAGAGAAATAAATTATGAATCAAAACTATATATATATATAAGTAATCATATATAGTTTTGTGCCCGTGCGTTGCAACGGGACATATTATAAGAGAAAATAATTATGAATCAAAACTATATATAAAGTAACTAGTTTCGTGCTAGTGCATTGGACGGGAACATATTATAAGAGAAAAAAATTCATAATCAATATATAAAGTAACTAGTTTCGTGCTCATGCATTACAATGGGGACATTATAAGAGATCACAAATTTTGAATCAAAACTATATATAAACTAACTAGTTTCATGCTCATGTGTTGCATGGGAAAATATTATAAGAGAAAAAAAAATCTTATACAAAATGACATATTTTCATACAAAAATATACTAATAAAAATAATTATTATTCAATAATAAAAAATAGACATTCTCGTACAAATGTAAATCCTATTCTTTAATGACATACCTATGAGATTTATTTTTCATGATACATAATAATTCTTTTTTTGTTATGTTGCTTAATGAAAAAATAAGAGAAAATAAAAATCATCAAAATAAGTTGTATTATTTGTTGTTTTCATGTTGTGACAACAACAAAATAACACCTTCTGTTGTCATATTATGACTCTTGTTATTGTTAATTTCTTATAATGATAATCCTTATCTCTCCAAAATTTATATGCATTAATGTACGTAAAATAAATAGAGTAATGATTTCATCCCTCCCATTCTAGTCCCCTAACAATCCCCCTAGCCATTAACTATCTATGGTAACTGTTTTCTCATTCTAGTTATTATTTCTAACTGTCTTGACCCCTCTTCTCTCTCTCTCTTGATTAGCAAAAAAAATGAAATTCTAACTGCCTTCACAGCCTCTACCTCTTCTCTTTCTTGGCGTGGTGCAGCGAGGAGATCGTGGTACACCGTCGAGATCTGACGAGGAGAGTATGGTGCACCATCGAGATCCGACAAGGAGAGCGTGGTGCACCGTCCAAATCTGGCAGGGAGAGCGTGGTGCACCATTGAAAGGGGTCCATGCTAGCCCAACAAAGGTTGTCATAGTGCAACATATGAATACTTCATTAGTTAGATATGCATACTTCATGTTGTTAGATATAAATACTTCATATTTACATTAATTAGTTATAAATACGTCATTAGTTAGATATAAACACAATATAGTTACTATAAAAAAAGACTTTTTAAGTAAATTAAATAGGTGTCTTAGAAGAGAAGAGATGTCTGATTTTGAATTGTGGTAGTTACCACGTGCGCGTCAGTTAGTGATCTCTGTTGTACTTTTTTTTGTCTTTTAGCGCAGGGGACAGATAGGGGATTGAATGGGGAATACTGTTAGTCGTTCCCAAATAAATAATAGAAATGAGATCATATTTATTTAAAATAGATAATATAATCATATTTATATAAATGAGATTATTAAATGATAAATAATATTTTTTATATAATATAAAAATATATAAAGAAATCAAATCAAAGAAGGAAACTAAATAAGCTTGGAGCAAGTACTTATTTGGAGATATTGTATTTTTTGTGGGCTTTCACATGAGATGGGAACAACATTCTCTATTTTTGTATATATATATATATATATATTTTTGAGTAAGTATTTTTGTATATAATTTATGAGCATTCTCTATTTATATTCTAAAAAAATTTTGCATTTATTTTCCTATTTCCTTTGTTAAGTTATTTTCTTTTGTGGGTTTTTCATGAGATTGGCAATGCTCCAAATCCGACCCGGTAACAATATAGCAATCCATTTGTTCCTGCCTATGACTAGCTACAAGCTACGTGGGGTCTCATGCAATTATTTATGCATAGTATCTCTACTTATTAGCCAATGATGTGAGAATAGAACCTCTTTGTGAAATTGTCCAGATTAATTTATTGAACGGTGCAAAACCTAGTCAGTACAGATAAACATATTTTATAAAATCAAATTTAGTTGGAGTGAGAGAATATATTCAAGGACATGCCAGCTATTTTTTAATTCTCAATACTTGAACTTGAATCTGTTGGATAGTGGAGGCAATGTTGCAATCAGACACTCTTGTACAAAATAATCCTAGTCAAACAATTTGCATGCATACTAATTAACTAGAGTCTTTATATATATATATGATGTTTTATGGTACAGATATTTATATTAATTTTTAAGTGTTGAAGATCAACACTATATATTGGATCATGTAACATTGATGTAGTCTATATAATTATTAAATCACATATATTACTTAATATATATTAATATTTACAATATAGATTTACAAGTTCAATGTTTTCAAATTTGGAATTAAAATGTTTGGTTGTGATTGAAACTAAAGAGCTTCTATTCTATACATTTCTATGGATTTACTGGCCAAAAAGTAACAGAAAGGCTTTCATCAGGATCTATATATCCTTAACTAATATTTTCAAAACAAAACTTAACTGATTCGACCCACTGATTTGTTAATTTGTCTTTCTGAGATTATAAAATATAATCAACACTTTTGCATAGCATCTATGAAAATTCACACTGAACTATTCAATAATGCACACGATAAGACCGAACTTATAATAAATAAATTAGAAATTTTCTTATTAAAATTTGACTCAGATAAAATATTAAAAAATCTTATATGAAAACTTAATAAAAAAAATTCAGAAGTCAATTTACAATTCATTATCTATAGCTGACCTGTGTCTCTAATTAATTAATGCATGGAAAGAAAATTAATAATAAGACATGTTTAAACCTGCGCTCCTTTTTTTAAGGGTTACTTGTATTTATCTTTCTTTACTTTTTTTTATCAAACTGATAAATTAAAGCAGTTTTTACCAATTCAATAACAAAAACATTTAAATTAACTAAACTAGAGATTAACCTGAGTCCAATTTTTTTTTTTAATGTAACCATTCGGTCGGATCCGGTTTTAATAACATTGAGCATATTACGATTAAGAGTGTGAATGATATCTTTTTAATAACATGTATAGTAATCGATAATTAAGATGAATAACGGTAAGAATAGTTTTGTTAGTTTATAGGATAAAGATAATAAGAAAAAAAATTGCTAGCTTATCTAATACATGTATATATAAGAACTATTTCATATCGACTATATTCTATAATAAACTTCTATTTATAAATTTAACTATATAATAGTATTATTATGACGCTATTGTATTATATATAAAATTTTATATAGTTTTAATTAATTAGTAATTTAGATCAGATTTATCTATTCAATGTTATTTATAACATTAATAATTTATATTATGTTAAACACATAAGACTAATATTATAACTTTTGCATATTTTATTATATTATGTACACAATATGTTTAAAGTAATATATTATTGGATTGATGTACCTTTTGTTAGATTATATAAATTAATTTATTTTATAATTATAATATTTTTTTGTTATATATCCGTTAATATTATTGGATAAAACTAAGATGTTGATAAAGGAAATACTTAAAGGAAATAAAAATACATATATATAATACCTCCGTGAAGTAATAATTAATTAGTCATCCTATAAAATATCACCATATATATGCAATGTAATGATAAGATGGGAATTTGCACTGTATAAACAAAGAATCATCTACTTAATCATCAATTATTTTACTTACTTAAAAAAATATAATATTTAATTAAGGTGGAACATAATATTGCAAGAAATTTTTTTTTTTTATAATAAGTTATAGTCCAAATATAAAAATATAGTTTTTCTTAGAAGCTAGGACAGAATTAACTAGTGTCCTAGACTCCTAGTCTAGATGGTTTCCTACTGTTCATACCAGTGAAAAGAGTGAGCATTGTCTCATGTACCTCATTTTGTAAGGTTACTTTCAGCCAAATATCAGTAAAAAATTCAGAGACCTGATTGAAATTTATAAGGCCGCTTTAAAATTAGTGTTGAGTTATAACCAACTGTTCGAATCATTCTCACTTCAAAATTAGTGAGAATGGTCACACGATGAGGTACTTCAGGGGATCTAAATTCGGTGAGAATGATCAATATCTCCCTATATATCACATGATCACTTTAAAGTTAGTGTTGAGTTATAACGAATTGTTTGGATCATTCTCAATTTAAAATTAGTGAGAATGATCACACAATGAGGTACTTCACTGGATCTGAACTCGGAGAGAATGATCAATATCTCACTAGAATTCACAGGATCACTTTAAAATTAGTGTTGAGTTATAACGAACTGTTCGAATAGTTCTCATTTTAAAATTAGTGAGAATGATCACACAATGAGGTACTTCTTCATTGTATTTGAACTCGGTGAGAATGATCAATATCTCACTATAATTCACATGATTACTTTAAAATTAGTGTTAAGTTATAATGAATTGTTCGAATTATTCTCATTTTAAAATTAGTGAGAATTATATATTATACAATGAGGTACCTCACTGTATCTGAACTCAGTGAGAATGATCAATATTTAACTTGAGTTCATAAGATGCTCACTTTAAAATTAGTGTTGAGTTATATAATGAACTGTCATGGATCGTTCTCATTTTAAAATTAGTTAAAATATTACACAATGAGGTACCTCACTAGATCTTAACTCGTTGAGAACAAAGACGACCAATACCAGCCGGACACATAGGTCATATGCTAAGGAACAGTAGCAAGGTTTCAAGCATATTTAAAGTGTATGCAAATCAGGTTACATCACCTCAAATGATTTATAGATGTACTATTATTCTTGAACAACTAACTAGACACATTCAATATTCTAATTAACATATTTACAAAAAAAAAAAAAAAAAAAACTAAAACAAAAAGATAAGAGACAACATTACATGCATGATTGCAACTTGTAATCTTATATGACAATCATAAATTTTGGATGGAGTATTGGAGGCTGTCTGGTATCATTGTATTAATATAACATCATCCTTATCAACAACACCACCTTTAATTCTTATTAAAGAAAAAAAAAATACAACACTACTTTTTAAAGCTTTAATTGTTAATCAATCATTTCTTGTAGCAATCAAAAGAAGCACACAAATTTAAATCGGGGTTAATAATTATAAGTACAACCATAGTAATATTAATTTATGTGTCACTCTTGAATGCTGATATGCAGAGGCAGAGCTAAGATTTTTAATAAGCGGGAACAAAATTTTAGAGTGAGACATAATTTTATAATTGTTTTTAATATCAAGCTCTGTACTATTCTGATATTTCGATATATGGTTATGTATATCGCCATATCGATATCCGTACTTGTATTGTGTTGAAAATTATTGTATTGTTATATATGTATTGTATTTGATACAATATCCGTATCTATATCCATGCAATAAAGATATTAATTATATCTTTATAATTTTTCTGAGAAAAATATAGCAATAGAAACATATTTTGGGGATAAAATTTTAGGATTTGTCATAATTTTATAATTTTTAAACTTTAAAATATATCTTTTTTATATTTCTGAACTTTTTTTTTTACTCTCCACCACTGCCGACTTGAAATACCAAATAAATATGCATATATCAACTTCAACATAGAAATCTGATAATAATAATTTTATGAAAAGTTTGCTTCGGACTTGCTCACGAATATTGTCGTTGATCCGCACTATTACCATCCTTTTATGAGTAATAATCTCAATTTTCTCATTGATTTTGATTGAAAGATGAAATTTTGTATTGAATATCAACTTTAAGATCAAAAATTTCTGATTCTATGTATCTTTTTTATGTTTGTTTACATGTAGAGATCTAAATTAGACATACACATATTTGACACACATTCGCTACATGCAAATTGTATTATTTTTCTGATTTGTCCTGATTCCTTTTTATTTTTTAAATTTCTTTTAATTAATTTATAGATTAATTGATAATTGAATGATCATGTATTTATTTCTTTCTATTTTTTATATCTTTTAAGAAATGTTATTTTTCAGTTAACATGTTATTTTGTATGAGATTTATTTATGAAAATATGTTAAAAATATCAAAAAAAAAAACATATATACCATTTAAGAATTATTTGTCATTTAATTAGATTATATTTTTCTATGAAAATATGTCATTTTGTATGAAATTATTTTTATTCTCTTATAATATGTTTGCATTGCAACACACGGATATAATACTAGTTATATATAAATTACGAAATTACATAAAATTAATTCACATTTGTCAGAAATTTATAGTATTTACTCATGACACAATCAACGAACAAAAACATTCCTCTTAAAATAAAAAAATAAACAAGAAAATGAGATGAAAATCTTGTTGCATGTCAAATTAAACCATTATAATTAGCAGACAACAGAAACGGTTGGAAAAATATTTTCTCTAAATTATTAGGATTATGTACCAAAAAAGAGATTTGGTCATTGGCATATTACTTTATATTGTGATTACATAGATATTGAATTGCCAACATTGGCACTAACCTTGCCTGTGATTGGTTAATTTAATTAATAGGGAATCTGACGTAGATAAATGTAATGTTCTTTTCTGTTATTATATATAATTTTGCAATATGATAACCACTACTTGATTGTTATTATATCCTTAATGGAAACCAGGAAAAGTGTTTGTGTTTTTTGCAATTAAATAGGGGTAGTTGATCAATTTGAATTATAAATACTTAAAAAAATAAAAGGTAATTTTTCAAAGTCTTTAGACATGTTACATCACTTGTCATCATTTATCTGATCTTATTAATTTCTCTTCATTTATGATGATCAGAGACTCATGTATTTTTATGCTTCTTTTCTAATGCAAAGGAGAATGTGTTTGAAGTGCCTAAGGTGCAAATGAACTCGTAAACTTAAGTAATATAATATTTTGTGTGTTTCTTTCAAGAATTTTAGTATCTAGAAATACATATTTATTTGTATATAAAATTTATTGAATAAAATAATTTTATAAAATTGACTTCTTGATACTTATTATTTTCTTCAATAAAAGTTTTCTTGTGAAGTCATAAAATATTTCAAAAATGTGCATTTCAGTTAAAAGTAAATTTATTACTAATATATTAATACACATAATTAACAAATCACCATAAATAAAATCTCAAAAATTATGAAATTAATTCTTGAGAGATAAAATTGTGGAGCGATAATTTTGGATATAGTCTGATTTTTCTCTCCTTTTTGAAATTTCTCAGATTTTATACTATTATTCTTCTTCCAAAGGGACTTTACCGGTTCCAAGTTCCAACTTCCAAAATTTACCCTTTTTCTATTCATAAAAAAAAGGTGCCGCAACTGATCGCTAGGGAGGAGAGAAGAAAAGTGCCGAATTTTTTATTAATATCCTAATTAATTTATTTTTATTAATATCCTAATAACAAATGAAATTAATGAATATGCCATCGATTTTTTTTTTATATATATATAAATGTCCTAACCGTCTAGCTAGGGGCCAACCAGCTCTCAACATCAAACCGCTCCTCCAATGGAGCGGTCAACTTTTTCTTTTTTAGAGAATAATTGAAGAGCAAAAAAGATAATAATTATATTATTTTATTATTGTCAACATATATCATTTGCTCCAATAATCAAACACACACAATAAATAGTAAATGCATTTTAAATTAATTATATAGGTAATTTTTGAATAATTTCTTAGACTTTTGAAAAAAAAAAAACTAATACCAGTCGTCGCATGTTTACCATTGATATAAAACTTAAACTGAATTTTTAAGGCACTAAATGACGTTTTTTTGCAATGTTGATTCCCTCAAGTCCCGAGGGTGATATGCTAGGGAAGTTCCCGACCGTCTCATCCCCCCTTTCCAAATTAGGGTCATATGCATAAATCTGACTTTCCTAGTCAAAGTTATGGTTGTTTAAATTTTTTTTTTAAATAATTCTTCCGTGCAAAAATAGTGATAATGCACCGATGTTTTATGTTCAGCTTAACGACGACAGAAGTGCATCGATGTTTCATTGTCAGAACATCAATGACGCACCCATGCTCTCTAAACGGCCATAACTTTATTATTGCCAAAACATCGATGACGCACTCATGCTCTCTCAAAGACCATAACTTTAAAATGCATTTACTATTTATTGCATGCATTTGCTTTTTTTTTTATGGATTACAGTTTCATTTATTATTTAAAGATCATTGAAATTATCTATGATTGATCAATATATGTCCTTTACACTGTAATTATTTTTTTTTCAAATTTCAAAACCGTCTCCTATTAGATTTCACAATCTTGTTCTAAATATTTTTGTTAATATTTTCCATGAATTTTGGTTATATTTATGATTGAGTAAGGTTACCATACATTACAATGCATAGGCATTTTTGTACATTGAACTATAAATTACCGGATTCAAAGTCCTAATAACTGATCCAAACTGTTCATCTTGTTTTCCATATTAATATATGTTTGGAGACCAAATTTTACATTTTTTTTGGAAAATTATTTACTATTTTTTTAGATTTATTGAAAATTGTTATTTTTCAGACAAATCTGGCCCATAAAAAACAACGATTTTCAATAAATCTAAAAAAAATAGTAAAAAATTCCAAAAAAAATATAAAATTGAGTCTCCAAACACATATTAATATGGAGAATAAGATAAATGGTTTGGATCGGTTATTTGGATTTTGAATCCGGTGATTTATAGTTCAATGTACAAAAATGACTATGTATTGCAATGTATGGTAGCCTTACTCTTTATGATTCAAAAATCATTAAAAACATGAATTATGGCTATATTTATGATTCAAAAATCATCGAAAGCATCTTGTTTGTAATTAAAAAAAAGTACTGGTTATATATATGATTTCAGAATCTTGTTCTAAAAATTATTTAAATAAAAATATTAAGATCTAACAAAAAAAAAGTTGACATAATTGAGGCAATCTAACCATATTTTCTTGTGTATATTTGAATAAAATAAATTATTAAGAATCAAGGTCAAGTCCTTAATTAGTATTATCTTTAAACTTGTGATATCAAACTGACAAATCAAGTCAAAGTTATAAAGAGTTACGACATCACTTATCAATATATTAAATGTCTTATTTTTTAACATACATTCTAAACAAGAAAACTAAAACTTCACAAAATTATTTAAATGAAAATATTAAAATCTAAAAAAAAAAAAAAATTTGACTGCCCCACTAGGGGGTGGTTTGGTGCTGAGAGCTGGCCGCCTCCAGCAAGGCGGTCAGGACATTTGAAAAAAAGAAAAAGAAAAAGGAGGGCATATTTTTATTAATTTCATTTGTTTTTAGGGTATTAGTAAAAAAAATTAGGAGAAAGGTGTGTTTATACTCAATAAGAAAAGTGGTCTGGAAGATATTATATGCCTCTGTCTTTATGTATTTTGTTTGAAGTTATAATTAAATTACTTAACTTTGCGCTTGCTACACGAACTGCTGCATAGTCGATGACCCAGATTATGAATTTCTATTAACAAAAAAATTCATAACTTTGTTAATCATGAATCTATATCTTCTCATATGAATATCGGATTAGGATATTTTGTTTTCAATGGGCTCATGAATTTCATGTATGCCCTCAGAAACCTTGGAATTACATATTCCCCCTTCTAAAATTCGTAACATCATATTTAGCTCTAAAAAATAAAAAAAGCTCACAAATTTATCCAATATATTTCTTTTTCTATTAAAACGTACTCATTTAAAATTTATGAATTATATATTAAAAATATATATATACAACATGTTTATCAAAAATATTTAGTCTTCTAAATCACAAGTTTTGATGACAAATAATTTATTTTCTTAGTTGTGACATGAAAATATGAATATGTCTTGAACATTTTGTAAACTAAAAAAAGGATGAGCATTCATATGAAGTTGTACAAAGAAAGATCTATATAAATATTAATTTTCCTCTCCTATTGAGGATTCAAATTTTTTGTTGTTTTAATCAATCATGTTTTACAACAAAATATATTGCAATTTTTATACATGTTTTGGCTATAATATATATCTCTGATTTTGATTGAGTTAGGTTGGATTCCAGGAACAATTCTTAGAACCTAAATATAATGATTTGACATTACGTTTGAAATAAATAATATATAATTCAAACAGGTGCACAGGGAATTGACAATATCCTCTTTCACTAGAAAGATATTGTCGTTTAACTAATAAAAATTAAAAAGGGATATTCTTAATGTAATTAATCTCGCTTTGTGATTCGTGTCAAGACATAACGAACAGAGTTCAGATCTTACCTGACGATGTTAGGTACCTGATGAAATGATATGAATTCCTGTATATTGACCCAGTAATTAATCGACTCTCATTTAGAGGTGCAAACGGATCGGATATTATCCATTTGTAGTCAGATTCAGATACGAAAATTAGAAATGGATATCCAATATTGAAATATTTGTGCGGAGATAGATATATATGGTTTTAAAGTTTCATTGTTTGTATTCAATCGAATAGTAGATATGTACTATATAATTTTAATATATGTTATGTAAAATATATGTATATATATATACGGATATTCGATCCGTATCTGTGTCTATCAAATATCTATCTATATCCACTTGACAAATCAAACCACTAGAATTTTCAAAAAAAAAAAAAAAAGAGCAAATATATGAGCGCCATTCGATCTGATCTCGGCAAAAACTTTAACCCAATCAAATGGCCCTGAATTTTCACAAGAGTTTGTGCTTTATAGATTATAGACCATTTACAAAATGACATTGATTCTCATGCATTCAATATTAAATGTTACATGTGAGATGATTTTGCGGTTTTTGGTAGATAGAATAGGGTGACGATCGAAATTTTCAGAATAGAACATAATAATATAATTATTTTAAATATAAACATGACAAAAGAAATTTATTCGAAAAAAAAAATTGAGCCAATTAGCTAGCATAGGCAAGTGTCTTCTTCTGAATTCATGAATTCATGTGACTTAATTCATCACCGAAGAAGTAATTATCAAAAGAAAGTTGTAATGGGTAGAAAGCAAATAATTTGAATAACATGGGTAAATATCCAAATATCCAAATATCTTCAATTTGCAAAGTTTCAATGGATACATATCCAATTTCTTCAAAAAATAAAACAATACATAGTACTAAAAAGGAATAAAATTAATTATTCAACATCTCCATCCATCCTAAGTTCATTTCTTTGGAATCCTAATTATATAAATAACTTATTTTCTAGTACTACATGCAGGACATACTAGGTTGGTGTGCAAATATATTACAATACAGACAAATGATATTTTTTTCTGGTATCTAAACCTTCCAATTCAGTTTCCTACAAATTGTAATTTGATAAAAGAGGGTTCAAATGGCTTTATTATCATGACTTTCATTTTTTTTAATTTTTTATATTACAATTTTGTTAAAACTTATATGTCAAAAATATAACCATTATATATATGTGAGCTATATTATTTTCTTTGTATGCATATACAAAATTATATTTTGTTTTTTATAAGATTCATCAGGGTATTTTAGCAAGATTTTGATAACAATAAAAAATAATTGGAATGTCGTAATATTATACATGTGCATAAAGAAAATTATATATATCATATCTAACAGTTCTGTTTTATAATTTAACTTTAAATTTTACAATTATTAAAGATTTAAAGGAGACGAAGGAATAAGAACGTTTGAATATCCAAAGAAGTAAATATATATTTCTCTAAGCATATATTCTCACAAGATGGCCTAATTGTCAAGTTGAAAAATAAATTATAAAACGAATAAAATGATTATAGAACTTAATTAATAATAGTAATAAAAATTGAGACTATTGACTAAACTTAGGAACAAAGATGATAGTATTTTCAACCAATTTCCTCCCTTTCTTTTCTCACTCTTTAGAAAAGCATCCCATGAGATAAAAGATGAAGCAAAAAGCTGGGAAAATGAAACAAAAATATATATGCCAAAATTAAGAAATTAGTTAGCACCTGGCTGACACCCCTCATTCCCATTGGCCAAGAATAAAGCACACTAAAAAGTGTTCTTAGCAATGTCCCATGAGCTTATGCTCCTTGTCTTTACATTATAATAACATTATAATAATGCAAGAATTGAACTTAGTGGAATCACATCAAACTTTATGCTTCAAACCACTAGCACCTAAGAGGCATCCCACAAGGTGATGTCTCTTCACGTCTATGTGCAGCAGGTGGCATCCTCTCCTACACCTAACGGCCGGCGCAGCAATTCATTTCCATGGTAAAAGGATATAAAAGAAAAATTCCTACAAAAGTCAAGGGATTTTCTGCTTTGCAACTCTGTTTGCATTATGATGTGGAGGATATATATATATATAAATGGATAGTTTTCATGTGTGTAGTTTCATGGGCAAAACTATAAAATTGTGACTGTTGGTGCCAAGTAAGTTATGATAGTGTGATTTTAATTTTATAAGAGGGATAAATTAAAAAGTATAAGTTCTTATAATAAAACCAAAACATAAAGGATAAAGCTGCTAATTGTTAATTCATAGGATGGCTTAGGCTGTGCTTTAGACGGAGGGACGTGAAAGAAAGGAAATGAGGAATCACTGTACGAGGGAGACACTCATTTCAAACCGGCTCTGCCCGACGGTTTCCTTTGTTTCATAAGAGAAGAACCGGAGAGAGAGCAGAGATGAATGAGCATTGTTCAGAGGGAAGAAAAGCTTTGCATGGTGTTGACTTTTGACAAGTCTTGTCATCCCCGATTTGGAGTATAAAATCACTGTTTGGAGGTTGCCTCACCCCCGATCTCTCCCATTTTCCTTGCCTTTATTGAAAGGTTTACCCCTCCGTTCTGGAGCACAACCTTAGTCACCTCTAATTAAGTTTTAAATATGCTCATGTAACCATTAGGTTCTATCAAATATGAAGTATAAAATTATAAGTATATTCTATACGACAAAAAAAAATGTTTAAAAATCATGACAACGTATTCAACATTTATAAAATAAAAAAATTAAATTAAATATACATTCTATAATTTAGAGAACTCATACATGGTCACTTTTGATTGGGTTTACTTTTAAAGTCTTTTAATTAACAACCTCTTAAGCTAATTATTCTCCTAATTATTATGAACCTTATGCCTATAATTTTGAAATGATTCTTCCCAATAAAAAAGCTATGGAAAAGAGGAGATAAGGACCCAAAAAAAGCTCCATAAAATGTCTAAATCAAGGGATCGATGCAGTATGTGTTCCTATTGGATGCACATAGAAAGGTAAACCGTTGTTGGTAAGATAGCGCATATCATAATTCAATTAAAAATTCGATAAAATTCACATTAATTTATTTATATGTGAGTGACTTACACAACTGAATCAGGAAGAAGGCATGCTGTACAACGCATATACCATAATTCAATTAAAAATTCGACCAAATTCACATTAATTTATATATATGTGAATGACTTATATGAATTTATTTAATTATTTGTTAAATCCTTAACTTTAAAGAGGATATCATGTACTATTACTTAGCCGCTAAAAATTCAATAGATAATGTTTAAAAAAATGAAATATTAAATATATTGTGAGTTGTTATTACATCTATATATCGGAAACAAAGTAGGTCCGATGAGCATCGGACCTATTTTGGTTCTAACGGGTTCACTCACCATTGGATTGGGTTTAGGATTTGCGCCAGAACTTTCATTGTTGGATTGGGTCTGAAGCAAATTAGATGGTATATCTGCCCATCGGAACCAAACTAGGTCCGATGCCCCTTTCTCCTATATATCATACATATCAAAAGGAACTTAATTAATATTGCTCAAGTATGTATGTGAATTAAGTTAAATATATAATGCTCTTAATTTCTATTTGCATAATACAAAATTGTAATATGTTTATTCATGCATAGAAGTACCTGAATCATCCAAGATATAGTACTTATTTTCTACCTATCTAAACAATAGTAAAATAAAAAATGAACTTTATAAATTCAGAGACATGAACGTAAACTAAGAATTAACTCTTACTACATAAATCACCATAATTTTAGTTACATAATTAATAATATATACATATAGTAGGGGTGGCAACGAATCAAACCGAATCGAACCCATATCCTAGTTTGAGTTTGGTTTGAATAAGATTCGAACCCAATTGGGTTTGATTTGTTTCGAATCGAACTAATTTCAAATATAATTAATTGCAAACTACATATTTTTCGAATCAAATTAAGAACTAATTTTTTTTTAACAGCCCTAGTTATACCAGTAGTTTATACAATAATTTTCTTCTCGCGGGATAATTCACACACATTTCTTTTACCTTTCACAAATTAATACTAATGGATTATGGGCTAGTTTATTAGCTATTAGCTGCTATAATCCTGCTAACTAAGTATAGACAAGTGCAAGACTAATAGCTACTACATTAACTCTCACAATTGCCACTATGATACTCAAAAAAGAGTTTTAGTGTGACATTAAAGTATGAAATGAGTGTTTTTAAGTTGAAAAAATATTCATGAAAAAATACATCACAACAAATAATTATAAAAAAAGAATTAAGTACAAGAACTAAAATATGCAGTAAAACAAGTAATTGTACAATAACTGAGTATTTTGAGAGCCAGAGAGCGTTGGCTAGGTTAAATTATGACTTTCTATCTTGGATTCTAATTTCATCAGGTAAATGAACATCCGATGTTATTATGAGATTCGAACTATAAAAGTTCGTGAATCCATTTTGATCGAACCAGACTAGTTTGAACTTAGTTTGAATTAATTTTGAACCAAACCAAATTTAGTTCGTTTCAATTCGAACTAATTTTAAATCAAATTAATTAACTCGAATCAAATCCAAATTGAATCACGAACTACAAACTTTTTTGCGAGCCCTAACAGATAGGCATGTGAATTCTGTAATCTTTATCTTCTTATGACCCAACCTATTGACAGTAGAGAAGGGGAGGTTTCACATGTAGCCCATCAATTAACCCTTGAAAAGGAGTAATGAGATGCATGCACGTGAAACTAAGACCAAATTAGTGGTCCACAATTGGACCTATATAGTGCAAAGGCTAGGACCTTGAACCTATTAATTTACCATTTTGTGACATGATCTCCAAAAATTCCTTTACACCATGAATTTGAGTATCAGGAGTGGTACCAAAATAATTGGCTCAATTGATAATCATTTTTTTTTTCTCAAAAGCTCTATATATAGAGAGAGTGTGTGTGAAAGAGAGAAACATGGACTATCATGCTTTAGAAAGTAATTAAAGAGGGTGTTTTACTTTACACTCATATTTTTTATTTTTAAAATTCAAACAATCGATTCAAACTTCTCAACATGATCTTTATATTGTAAAGTGTTTGGAGACCAAATTTTATATTTTTTTTGAAAAATATTTACTATTTGTTTAGAATTTTTGAAAATCAATACTTTTGTGATTTTCAAAAATTCTCAAAAAATAGTAAGAAATTTCCAAAAAAAAAAGATAAAATGTGGTCTCCAAACACATTACAATGTAAAGATCATGTTGAGAGGTTCGAATCGGCTATTTGAATTTTGAAAATGGAGATATGAACGAAAAGTAAAACATCATCTTTAATTTCCAAAGTATGATAGCCCATTTCTTTCTATCTCTATAAGAGAGAGAGAGAGATTAGATTGGCAGCCACTGCCAACTTTTTCAAAAAAAAAGAGAGAGAATGGCTAATATCAAAATTTTATTTCGGAGCCCATATGCTACCAATTGATTCTTTGATTTTTAATTTCAAACAGTCAATTCAAACTGTTAAATATGATTTCTATATTAATATGTACTTGTAGACCAAATTTTACATTTTTTTTAGTTTTTTTTAGTATTTATTAAGTTAGTTTTAGAATCGCTGATTTTAATAAACATTGAAAAACTTTTGGGTCATTGAAAACATTAATTTTAAAACTGGTTTAATAAATAGTTAAAAAAAAATCAAATTGTAAAATTTGGTTTCCATGGACATTTTAATACATATTGAATGTTGAACAGTTTGGATCGACTGTTTGGACTTTAAAAATGTAAAACTGAGAAGTTTGTTCTAAGATCTAGGAACAAATGTTTTGATATTAGTCATTCTCTCTCTCTCTATCTATCTATCTATCTATCTATATATATATATATATATATATATATATATATATATATATATATATATATATATGAGTAAAGCTAATATACACTTAAGTGTACCAATGAACCCATACACTTAACCCTAGAACCATACGATTCACTTTGAGATTTGTGTATCACGACTTTTAAAGAAGCTACACGACTTTTAAAGAATCTACACAAATCTCAAAGCTAATCGTACGGTTCTAGGGTTAAGTGTATGGGTTCATTGGTACACTTAAGTGTATATTAGCTTTACTCTATATATATATATATATATTGTATTTTAGATAAAAATGATAATGATGTACTTGATCTTTATATCCCATAATTCAAAATTATATATATCTTCACCCTTGAGTGCCAATGCATGTCGTTAATTAAACAGGCTAAATCGTATTATATATTAACCAGGCTCAATTTAAAAACATCACTTCTTTAGAACAAATAAAAATTACCACATTTAACCTCTTATCTGAAACAGACATTCTTATTTGAACCTTTTAAGGCATCTATACTACAGAATTAAGCCTTCTTAATCTTTTGGATTAAAATTTAATCCTACTTTTCCAAAGAGATTTGCATGATGATCTTAATACAATTTTTAATATCATAATATTTTTCCAGCTTGAGCTCCCCTCTTTTCACGTTGAGGTGGACCCACCATGTGATTTCTAAAAATTAATATAGAACAAGTTTAAGTTTTCTGTGACTCTTTCCTTCAGTAAATGGTGATTTTAGTTTAATATTTCATCCGATTTCTTTTGAATTATAACTCGCCACATAGGTCTACAAAGCTATGGTAGTTGATTTGTTAGATCAAACAATAAGATCGATATAAGCCATTGGATTTTGACAGTACACAAATCTTAATGCAATGCTACATCATGAGATCGATGTTCATGCTCTCTCTTGCCTCTGGAACTTACACAAATATCAAGGGATATAGATTTTCACTAGAGAATACATAATAAGATCAAAATAGCTGAGATGAGGAATAGTAATACATATGTTGTGGTTTCCATGTTGTGGCGCAGATACTAAAAGAGTGTGTCCCACAAAAAATATAATATACAAACAGATTGGGTCCCATTCAGCCGACATTGACTAGCTAATGAATGCACTGAAAGAGAAGTTAGTGTATAGTATATATGCACCTAAGCTGCTTCATAGTTAAGCAAGGGGCTAGCTTGAGAGATGCAAAGGATAAGATTGGCATTACATGTAAGTATACTATTTTATAAAAAGATATTGCATTTGTTGTGAATACTTGATTACATACACAAGCAGTAAACTAATTATATCTAACTTGATATTTAAAGGGAGCACATGTGTAACTAAGCCACCCATCAATACAACTTGGTAATTTTATCCTTTATATTATATATATATATATATATATATATATTTTTCAAATTCTATGAGTGTTTCTATGATTCAGTCCTCATAAAATACTAAATGTGTGACGTAAATATGAACATCCCTTTGTACATGTGGAAACTTGAATTTAAATTCCCTGTTGCCGCGCCATACATTATACAATTTATTTACATTTAAGAGAGGGGCTATAACCTGAGAAATAAGAGTACACTCATCACACAGATGTACACTAACTAGCTTATTAAAAGATCTACATACTTAGTTGTATATGCAATGCTTAACTATACCTCATTACATACATGAGCAGTCAATATTATATCTTGCTTGAGATTTGAATAATGTATACAGTCAGGGCAGATTTAAAGGGATCTCGCATAAATAGAAATTAAGTAATTTTATCCTTTATATTTTATAAATTTTTTTACATGTTATATGGTTCGGCCTTCCAGATAAAATGCTAACTGTGTGACTATAGCATAGAAACTCAAATTTGTGGCCGTAGAGACTTGAGTTCAAATCTCAATTGTTACACATTGTAAGCAAGGTGGGGCTAGCTTGAGAAATGATATTTTCATCACACTGAATTACACAAGTTTATACAAAGATCTGCATTTGTTGTATAAACTATACACAACACTTAACTGTGTTTGATTCATACGTGAGCAGTCAACTAATTATTTCAAGCTTGAGATTTGAATAATGCGCAGAACAACAATATATATATAACATTCATTTAACATATGAAATAAACAACTAAAGTGAGATTTTTTATGTGGTCCTTGTTCTTGCAAGTTGCAAACTACATAGTCAGATGCTATTTGTTGGTAACAAGAGTTTGATGTGGTCCTTGTTTTATTCCTGGTTCCTGCTCAAGTTATTAAGGTTTCAAGAAGATAAATACGTATTAATTTAACTTTTATGTATATGAATTTTAATGCCTTAACATGATTACATCTATATTTAAAATGATCCCTATCGTTAGCGCTAGCTACCACGTGTCAGAAGCCCAAGCCCTTGAACTTAAAACAAATCTGCGGTCCCGGCACAACACAAGTGATGCTGAATTAACTAAACATGTTGTATTGATGTGTAAAGAACAAGGAGCAAACATATTCTAGCCAATATATAGATTAGTGTTTCCTCAACTTTAAATTACTTTCAAGAAAAGGTAGTGTCCCCCTTTCCTAGGCCATATAAATACACATGCATTCATGAACTTTGCATTGTTGTGTGAGAAACACATATCAATATTAGCAACTGCTAAGATTTAAGCAACATCCTTGAAGCTAGTTCAAACTAGTGGAAGGTTGTGTGCAAAGGAGGCGCAAAAATGGCCCGAGGAAAGGTGCAGATGAAACGGATAGAGAACCCAGTGCATAGGCAGGTTACTTTCTGCAAGCGACGTGCTGGCATGTTCAAAAAGGCCAAGGAGCTATCAGTGTTGTGCGATGCGCAGATAGGAATCATAATCTTCTCTTCACATGGCAAACTATATGAGCTTGTCTCTAATGGGTAAGAGAAGCATCCATAAAATTTTCATAAACAAAGAAAAATTAGTGTCCATATGAAAAATATATGTGATTCTGAATTAATTACATATCTCTTTAAGCCTCCATATATGAAGAATTAGTGTTTCTGGCAATTACATATCTCCTTAGATAACATTTATCCAAATTCATTTTCTCTTAAAAAATAGGATATTTATATGTTGGTTTTAAAAATAGGATCTATTTAATTTACACCCTTTTGTTCTTTCTCAATTCAAAAATCTGCATTAATTAATTCTACAATCTTAGCTAGCTAGTTGAATTAAACAAGTTGGCAAAAATATATTTTCTCATATATATATATATATATAATGGCCTAAAATTGTATCTTCGTCTATTGTATATAAATTAAATATGGAAGAACAATGGATGGTTTGCTTGATAAGTACAAGACTGCAAGTGCAGAAGCTCAAAGTGAAGGAAGTGAGGCCAACCAACCACAGGTAAATACAATTTTTTATCTGTCGATTTTACACCTACCCCCCTCCATTTTTTTCATAGTCTCTTTATTATGCTCTTTATAGGGAGTTTGGTATATATGCATTATGATTTGTTTAACTTTTATTAAACAGAATATATTGATGTTTTTATATAGGCTATAGCTTCATGCCTTATCCCATGTAGCCATGAACAAAAGGATAGTAATTGTAGTCAAACTTGACACTTTTTCTACAATTCCAATCTACTTTTCTCCAGAACAAACTTTTATTTTGTTTTTAATGAGAGGATAAGCTCACATTTTACTTCAGAATATTCTTGACTAATGCTTAAAAGTTATAGAGAATAACCCTTTAAAGTGTTAGTCAACTTTTAACTTTTGCACTCTAATTAATTACCTGGCAGATGTCCAAACGTTTGCTTCATGTGATAGTAAATTTTTTTTTAGAAAAATAAAATTTATATACCAAGATTATCCCAAATTTAAAATTTAGGAATGATTTTTCTTGAAGGAATTTCACCTAGTAATACCAGCACAACTGTAAACGTGACTGAGAACCAATGTTTGGTATAGTAGCAAATTAAAAGGCAATACTCACTGTGTGCAGAGTATAAGATTTAAAATTTGGCTAGAGAATTTCTTGTGGATATTAAATGTGTTAGATAGCTTGAATCTCAATCACTAATTCTAAGCTGCTAATTTTACTAGCAATTTCGTTATTTCGAAGAATGTAAACTATATTTTATGCAATTACATATGAATGACCTGCTAGTACGTAACGCTAGGTGCTTGAGGATAACATGATCCCGCTCTATCGGCACACAAGCTAAAAAAATTCTCCTGAATTTTTGTTAGCAGACATCTTCTTGAATATCATTATCATACAATGTTTTGAAATTTATTTTGGTTTATATTTCAGGATGCTGAGAGAGAAGCCATGATGCTTAAGCAAGAGATCAATCTGTTACAGAAAGGCCTGAGGTTATCTTTTTGCTATTATACACAAACAAAATGGTTTCTTAAATATAATAACAAAATGACGTCATTATGCTTAGGTATTACTATTAGTGAAGTAATTAAATATGCAATATTACACACTCTTAAGACCAAAGTTATAGTGTAACATATATCTTGTAAATGCATAATAATTGTTTATTTATTCTTGATGTTATACCCACAAAAGGGAGTAGAGTGTAATGATTTAAATTTGGGCATACTCACAAAAAAATCATAAATATAATCCATATATGAATCTATCAGTAATTGGTATTGTATAAAATATGTTATAGGTACATGTATGGTACCCAAACAACTGAACATATGGATCTGGAAGAACTACATGCCTTGGAGAGGTACCTAGAAATTTGGATGTGCAAAATAAGATCAGCAAAGGTACACCATATTTATGTATTGATATCAGTGTATTCTATCTGCGATATGAGAAAATAGAATCTTGAATTAAATGCTGATCGCAATTTAAACTTCTGTTTTCCAGATGCAAATGATGTTTCAAGAGATTGAATCACTGAAGAGCAAGGTTGGTTTCTGTTCCTATGTTTTTCAAAAAAAAAGATTTTATAAGTAACAACTACCAGTAGTAATTTCTAAAATAAAAGGAAAATATATAATTCAGTTTATTTTGCTTATAATATGATAATTTGTCTCAATATCACATACATTATGCTAATTCAAGTTATATATTAAAAAAAAAATCACTAAGAGGAACATAATTATTATTTATTTTTTCTCCTTCGCCTACTAAGATAGTCATGGTATTACAGGAAGGCATACTGAAAGCAGCAAACATGTTACTCCAAGAGAAGGTACTTCACAATTCCTAACTAACAAATAAAATTACATCGACGAAAACCAAAATAAAAGGGGAAGTCAAAATCACAAAGAACATATATACAATTATAATTTTTTACTTTTTAAAAGATTTGTATCATAGTGTTTGTTTATAAAGTCTCATATTATATATGTTATTTGAAATTTGTAGCAGATAGTGGAGCAACAGAATGTCCCGATAGACGTACCGCAGATAATTGTTGCAGATCAAAACGGGCATTTTGGAGCCCCGCATATTGCTGACATTGTTAACCCGCTAACTGTGTATTCTAACTATTCCTATTCTTATTCTGGTTTTAGGGGCTCAGAAATGGGTTATTCCTACTAATGCCAATAAAATAATCCCCTGGGGACATATGTTTAATAACAATAAATTAGAGGAGCCTAGGTGTAAAACATGTCTGTTTCTGTGAGTTGTAGTACTTCCTACTGGTATCTTGTACAGATAATGGGTCCCCCTTTAGCATTTACTGAGATGCTATTATTATTATGTATTCATGATCTCTTTTAATTTGCGAATCCTTTTCGAGCTTTTTTTTTATTTTGTTCTTGTAACTTAAAACCAGATTATTTGTGCTATTATGTTTGATATATCATTCTTTGTTTTATTACTTGATCAGTTACTACATCTCTCTCTTTTGAAAGAAAAAAAAAAAAAAGAACAAGAACAAGAAAAAGACAAGGACAAATGTTATCAGTTATCATCTCTCTCTTTCTCTCTCTCTATTTTTTTTTATTTACATTGAACTAGTTATCAGATCATTTACTTTTTTAGTAAATAAAAAACTATAATAGTTGATTGATCAGGAATTTGAATTACCTATGAAGTAATGTCCGTAAGTTTGATGTTATGTAGCTTTTTTGATAGATATAGGAAAATGAGATGGTTGTTCATTTGTTTGTATATTGCTGGGTTTGATTGGTATCAGCTTAGTACCAAATATTCCAACTTTGTAGGTTTCATTCGAGTAATGAAATCGGTAGTGTTAAGTCACTTTTATCAAAAAAAAAAAAAAAGTAATGACTGTAATGTGCAATAACCTTATATTTTTCTTGCACCAAACTGTTATGCTGTATTGATATGGGCCTCCAATAAGTTTGGTCTTCACTGCAAAACTAAATAAAACGAATAAATCAATTCCATCATGACTTTTAGGCCCATCCAGATCAATATTAAATTAAACCAATATAAGCCTTCCTTTGAACACATTGACAACCAAACCCATTCATCCTCTTTATACAATTTTCACATTGAGAACTCCTTGTTTTAAATACAAAATGCTGCAGATTTGTCTGATATAGAGGTTACTAATGGTCAATATTAGCAGAAAATTTTAGAGAAGTAACAACATCTCTTCACCAACTTTTTCATCAGGAAACATGAAACAAAATATACAGGCTAAATTATCACATCTAAGTCATTGTAAAACTAAAACAACAAAGATTATTTTTCTTTTAAAGTCAAGTCACATTCGAGGAAACCAACATTAGTCCCTATGCATCAGGCACAAACCAAAACCAGAGAACTTTAAAAAGAGTGAGACTCAAGTTCATCAGGCAACTGTTTTTACACAGACTCTCGATTTATTCAGGAGTAACGACACCAAAAAGAAAAAAGAAAACAAAAATTTAGGAACGAGAAACCCTGCAACTTGACTTCAATTGACTTGTTGAGTTGCAATTTCCCTTCAAGCCTTCTGGCTCCCTGTAGAAAGAATGCAAATTGAATCAACTTTTTAACTACTAAAATATAGCTTCAAAATATGCAATTAATCAACTCCAGCAAATTTATGTACGTTTCTTTGTATGGTTTCTTTGTATGGTTCGGACGCATATTATTTAGATGGGGTACAAAAAAGTTCAAAGATCTTGGTTTCCTTTAGGGAGCAAAAAACATTTACCTATTTCTTTGTTTCCTCTAGGGAGCCTATTTCGTGTGCACTAAAATTTTATGGGGTGCAGGAATAAAACAGCCTTTGTTGAGATAGCTTTACAAAAATTAAAGAAAAAGGCTCACAAGTTTTCAAAGCAGTTATTATAATACCAAGAATGAGTCTATGGTACTATGCATAGCGCGGATAGGTCTGTACTATGGATCAATATGCATAGTGCAGATTGGTCTGTACTATGGAGCAAAAGGTTCAAATGAACTATTTTAACTTTGAAATATGGTATAATTGTCATTCTGCACTCCTTGCTCATATATCCTCATTTAAGGAGAACACTTCATTTTTCCTTGGTAACAAACTATCAATAGTAAAGCAATGAACTTTCTCTTAATACAAAGGTAACTCAGCAAATTACGCCCAACCAGCAACAAATTCGCATCCCCTAATATATCTCAAATTATCCGAACAAATATCTGAACCATTCGCACGAATTTTAAAGCAACCCATTTTATGTTAATACTGCCCATGCAAAACTCAAGAGGATACAGACCCACCAGCAAAACCAAATAACATCAAGTAAAAACAAAAGCCAGATGACGTAGGCCTTTTGTATTAATCGAAACATCTAATAAGCAGCTCATGTGAACTTGGAATGAAATATCACAACTGCTGGACTTTGTTTTGCTTCAATTTGAATCCAGAGAAAACAATTTAAGAGTTGACATACTCCATTACTTTGGTGTCCAGTAAAAGACATGCATGCTATTAGGCGCAAATATAATATATATGTGGGTCTTAAAGCAAAATTGAGTTAGAGAGAGAGAGAGAGAGAAGAGACCTAGGGTTTTGTCTTCCCACCAATAGAGAAAGCGAAGGTTGGCTTGTTGTTTGTCCATTTTGTATAACCCATAGCAGTGTTCTGCCACCTCTGACCCAAATACCGCTCCACAGACTGCCCCAAATCCCGTTGCCAACAAAACACCTTGCACAATTTAACATACAACAATTTTATCTAATATCATGAAAATAGTCGTCAGTAACATTTTCCTATTCTCTTTTTTTCTTGATAAAGATACTACTTTTGTTACATAATATTAGCAAAATATATATATATATATTTGAGCGAAAATCAATTGGATTATATACAATTATGGGAATATATATATACCATGTGGAGCCTTAGAGTATTTCATAGCAATGCCTCCCAAATGCCCAGCACCAATTGCAGCTCCACCTAGTGCAAATTTCCTCGATTCCCTCAAAGCCTTCAACTGCAGATTCAATTAATCCAGAAATTTATGTGAAATTAGTTCAGAAAAAGAACAAATTGAGAACTAAACTGGGGATACCTGAGGTCCGTAGACGGGATCGGAGGCGATGAACTCGTCGACGTCAGCATCGCTCCATTTGGGAAGAGGCTGATCGCGACCGTAGGTCTTCTTGAAGTAATCTAGAAAGGAGAAGTTCTTCTTCCAGTGCTCCTTCACCTCCTCGAAGTACTCTAACGCCATCTCTGATTTCCTCTTCTCTCGATCGATCTCTCTCTCTCTCTCTCAATTTGGGTATTTGGATTTTGTTTGCTTGCAGCGAGATTAAGAAATGGGAAAATTATACTGGGAAGAAGGATTTCATGTCACCTAACGTAACGAAATATATAAGTTTAGATCTGGACCGTCCGATTAGTATCCACACGAATATTAAAGTATCCTTGGGCGTTCCACCTTAGCCAGATTGGCCCAGATTCTGATTGAACGGTCCAGATCTAAAATAGGTGAGGTGTCAAAACCCCGTTACCTCAGAGGAATGAACCAATTTGGGCTTTGGGATTTTGTTTGCTTGCGGCGAGATTGAGAAATAGGAGAATTATAATAGGACTGAGTGTTCTTCAGTTCACTGAGCCTCTGGTGAACTCGAGTCTAATATCAATCGAATTAATTTTAAATGAAAAATTTTAACAGTTGAAATTTGCATATCTTACGAATGATATGTTTAAATGTGAAAATTTTAAAAATTTGATTTAATTTCATATAAAGTCAAGCAATCAAAATTAAAAAATTAATAAATTAATTTTAATACATTCAATTTTTAATTTTTTTTTATCACTTGATTCTATACAAAATTAATTTTAAAATTAAACTTTTTTTAATATAGACACATCACTCATAAGATAGGCAAGTTTCAACATTTCAAATTTGTCGTTTGAAGCCGATTCAATAAATTTTAGACTTGAATTTACTAAGAAATTTAGTGAACTTAAGAACACCCTAGTTTTACTCAAATTATAGTGGGAACAAGTATTTCATATAGAATATTTCTGTTTAGAATCTGACTGTCCGATCAGAATCCGCACGAATATTGAAGGGTCCGTATTTTGCTGGGACAGTTCAGAAATATTCGGTTACCTCAGAGAATCAAACCAGTTGTTGAACTGAATAACGGGCCCCATTGCGTAAGACGTGAGGTGTCGAAATAAACAAATCCAAATCTCATTCCACTTAAGTGGATCTGAATTCATTTTCGCAACAGGATTAATGGGGCTCCACAAATTCATCTGTGGAATAATTTAGTGACCTAAATGCAAGGCTGGATAACAAAACCTCCGATGGCCCATAGTTTTTGTGAGAATACAATGTGCAGAGTGAGAATGACAAGTATCTGTAAGTTAGTGTCACGGTGATTTTGTTGGTGTGTCTTATATATATATCGCCAAGGCATATCGCCAAGACGGTTGGATGCTTGATTGTGCCTTTCACCAGGCTTTGTTATATTCTCTGGTTCAGTAACAATAGTAACTATTGGTGCTACTTTTATCCGATTATCCGGAATTGATCCGAAACTGAACCGGATTCGATCCAAAACCAATTTGGATCCGATTAATTTAGATAGGGTATGGTTTAGAAAATATAACCGGTTAAATTATAAGTACGGTTACAAAATTAATAATTTAATATATGATCCGGATCTGAACTGAAATCGATATTGTAATGGATCAGATATGAGTTTGATTTGGTTATCCGATCTATAACCGAACCTGACCTGATACATGTATAAATACCTGATAAAATATATATAAATAACTATTAAAATACAATTTTGCATATGATCAAATCAACAAAATGTCACGCCAATAATCAAATCAAATTTCAAACTCGAACAGTTTTAGAGTACCGATTTAAATACAATAGTATCCGGACCCAATCTAACCTGATAGCACCTCTAGTAGTAACTATTGAACGATATGATAAGCAGTTGCCTTATGCAAACAAGGAACGGGGCACATCAGATTCATTTTATGATCTATGCATTCCGCTTCAATATTTGTATACTATGTTTTAATTTTTTGTTCGGATTAAGAACATCTCTATTATGAAGTAAATCAGACGGTTTGGAGTGAGCATCGGACCAATTTAGATCCGATGCCACTGAAAAACGATACCTCTAATGCAATTTGGCTAAATTATATTCTCTTCAATCAATTCTCCTGTTCTTAGGATATTCCGCAGTGGTGGAGCCACATGAGGTTTGGAGGAGGCATTGCCATACTCTGATCCAATTTTATTTTTCAAAATATGTTTTTTTTTGTTATGCTTTTTTGAGAAAAAATAAATAAGTTAAGTTTGTGTTTGAACTAAGGCAAATTTGACAATTGTAAAATTATTTCCTGTATGGAAGAGCTTTTGCTAGCTAGAATTTCATCTCAATGGCTCAAACATTTGACAATCATTTAAACAAATTTGACAATTTGAAATTCCGAAAGTATTAAACTGAATAACTTACAAGATTATTTGTGTGCATTATTTGCAAATTATACTCGTAGCCTAAAATTTTCCTTTCTTGTGTGGATTATCTGAAAAGAGATGCTAGACACTTATTTTGTGGCAAATATTTCCATATTACCCATATATTATAAGGTACTAAATTTTTTATGACGAAATCTATTCCAAACTTTTATCTTTTCTTTTTTTTTATCGTTTTCTTATATATCCTATTGTTTCCTAGATATTCATGCAATTCAAACTTAAATCGTCCTTTAATTATAATATGAAAAAAATAGTTTGCAAAATATCTGATAAAGTCTTGTTGCATGTAGTGGCCAAGTTTGAGCTATAAATAATTTAGGAGCTGAAATGAATATCTTTCTAATTAAATCATAGCGCATATATATATAGTTTGAAGATGTTCTTACCTAATTTATCACTTTAAAGCTCTTGCATTTGTTGTATCCATTCGGTTATTGGTTCATAACTTGTTCTTAATTAGAATTTTATAGACTATGGTATTATGGTATTAATTATGATGAAAATATAGCAAAGAGAGATGCCTCTCATTTATTCCAAGTTCTAACTTGTGTTGTAAAAAATGTCCGTTTAGGCCGATTAGTTGTTGGCGGTTACTAAATTGTTATGAATTTTTCTGACTATCAGTCGATTATTTTTTATTATTCTTGATTAATCACTTGGTGGTATCATGTCCGTCTGATAACCGCATACCGTTATTTACAACACTGGTTATAATTATGCGCGCTAGCTAGACAAGTGTGATTCTGGATGGAAGCTATATATCAGAATGGTTTCAATAATGACATCCAATTCAGGATACAATCGATTATGCAATGGCTAGTAATTAAGGCCAAGAAATGATATATAGTTCAATAATACACCGCATAAATTTATTAAAATATCATGTGAAATCTTGAACTTTCATAGTTCTAAACAATAAATTAAAATAAAACATGTTCTTATAAATTGATTTATGTGGCTAACCAGTTCAACATGTTAGCTGAGGTTACAATTAGAAAATTCAGTCTTCTTTGACTATGACACCAATCAATAATAGTATATCCATGTTTTCTAATAGTAGTTAACCGGTAACATGTTGTTGTAAACTAATTTTTAATAGTCAACTCTATATTAGTAAACTAGAATTAATGGAGCGGAGTAGGTCTAATAGATAATTTTTTACAAGCCGTCCACTATTTTTTTTGAAAAAAAAGGAAAAAAAATTAACATCATCCAAGAATAATGTGCATGTATTTTTCACGGTTTTCATGGGATTTTATATATATATATATATATATATATATATATTTTGGAAAATCACAATGAATTGTCCGTAGTATAATACAAAAGATTCTGATAAATTTCGTGTCCTTTTCTTTCTAATTCGTAGGGTCCATATAATCTTGGAGCAAGAAAGTTTGTGATATATTAATTTGTACCACCTTTGATAGTATATGTTCGTTAATTACATGTACAAATTTTTGACATACCCGAAAGAATCAAAGTTAATTTAAATTATGAGACTATTTGCATTGACAATTGCATACCAATTGCAACTTCATCGTAATAAACTTTTTTATATTTTCTGAGATATATGATAATTTTATAAATTGTAAGCTTTCTTTTAATGAAATCACGTTCAGAACGCTACCCGAAATTTTTTTATATACCATAATAAAAAGTAAAAAAACAATACGCCCCGTTTTGGGGGAATTTCACATGCATTTACTCATAATTGGAAGGACCACAGAGCCAATCTGCGGCCCCCACTTAACGGGCTGCGGGAGGTGTTTTGGATTGTTGTAACATACAAAGTTAGGCCACATATTGACTCTACGGTCCTCCCGAAATGGAGCTGCAGAGTCAATCTGCAGTCTAATTAAAGGTGGAATTCTCTCAAAACGGGAGTGTTTTGATTTTTTTTTTATGTTATTTAAAAAAATTTCGGGAACGCTACACTGGCAAAATAATCAATTTCAATTCATTCAACCATCGCAAAAAAATATTTTTTTAAATGTATAAGAATTTCGTTTTCAGATTCTGCACGATAAAATAATTAAAGTTTAATTGCATGTCCCTTTTGAAATTAACTTTAAGTTAATTTCAGTTATATTCAACCTAATTTTATTTTATTTTCATTAATGCAGATGCTCTGAATCTTATCCCTTTACTTTGCACCATAAAGTAGCTTGTGAAATAATATAAGCTAATAATAACCTAATATTTTTTTTTTCATTTTAATTCTTAAACAATTACTTTATTTCTCTCATGCCAGATTGACCAAAACACCGCCTCCCTAATCAATTAAAATAAAATTTAGTTTTTAAAGTAATACAACAATCTATTTGCCACATAATCCTCAGTAATACTTATTTGAAACTACAATTATTATTTTTTCAATTTATTCTCAAATTAATTTTCTATGAAAAAATTGTCATAGTTTTATCCCTTACTTCTAACTTCTAATATATGTAGCATCCTACAATTTCAAATTGACCGTAGATTAAAACGAATGAGTCAGATTTATATAAAAGAGTTATTCTGAATTTTAATTAAATTAATGTGATCCATTCATTTTAGTAATTAAACTTTATTCTTGGAATTGATCTCTTGCTTTTAAGAATATATTTTCAAGAACTTTTTTTCTTATAACATCTGTGATCTCTCATGAATCAAAATTATCGGTTTTCTATGAAAGAATTTTTTAACTGTACAAAAATTATGTAGATTAAATACTAGTTAGTTTGCTACCATGGTAGTATAATTAATAGAATGCTACCATGGTAATATAATTAATAGGTTGCTACCATAGTATTGTTGATGGGAGATTAAAGGAAATTAATGTAAATCGACTTTTACAAAATTATCGATACTAATTTACTTGTGATATAATTCATAATTTACTTGTAATACAATTCAAAAATACCATAAATATATCATGCATAATAATAAAAGATGTGCAATGAGAAAATGTTACTGTTTCTTAACAAAAAAACTGCTAATTATGATAAAAGTATAAAATTACATTACCTAAACCATATTCGATTTAGTAGATTTAATGATATCTATTAGCTAATTAACCAAAATTTTGATATAAATAGCAACCTGTGAATCTGTGACAATAAATATTAAAAAAAATCTTCAATTTTTCGATTCGAATAATTTTTTTGAAACTAGATTTCAAAACTTTAAATCTCAACACATGAGCAATTAAACAAAAAGTGGAAAAAAACTGTTAATAAAAATAGCAAGATATAAGATAAAATTTGTCATTTTTTTCTTTTGATTTTCTTCTATATCTTATATTTTTATTTCTAACATTTTCATATTTAAATTAATTAGTTTTCAAATGTTAGAATAATTCGATATTTTTTTTATTAATATGATAGAATTGAAGTCTGAGGAAGAAAAAAAAAAGTGCATTTATATTTAAGCTTGACACATGACTCTCTACAAAATGAATTAGACATGAGGAGATATTTTCATATGGACTCAGCAAAAACAACTTGAATTAAAAATGTCATGATTGATCATATATATATCGTGGCACCTCACACTCATAAATTGCTATTTATCAGATCCTTTTTTTTGCAAAAAAAAAAAAAAAAAAGAAGAAGAAGAAGAAAGAAAGATTCAAAATGGTAATCGAGTTCTCTATCTCTTCTGGTACTAGATGAATAATTAATAAGCTCTCAGTTTTTAGTTTTGATGTAATATCAATTGGATAGTTTGATCTGCATGGTGGTGCAGTAGTGCAATGGGATTTATACAACCCAATAATTATATACTACTTTTTTTAGTTTGAAGGGCATACAAACAAAACGTCTTATTATCCACACAAGACAAAATAAATCTAGCAAAATAATAAAATAAATTTCTTACTGGAACTAATATTAAAAAGTATGATTATTAATATGAATTTTACAAAAAAATAAAATTCTGTCTAAAAGGAAATAAAATTTGTAAGATGTGTTCCAATGTAAAAAGATGCCTCTCATTTATTCATAATTTCTAACCTCTGAATGTGATTATGATGTCAGAATAATTTCAAAAGTGGTATTCAACTCAGGACATATATAATAGATTATCCAATGCCTAATATTTAAGGCAAATAAAGTATTTTGATAATATCAGTGTTGTTTATTGGAGTATATATATAGAGACATAAAAATTACATATGTTTTAATAATACTCCACACAAATATGTTAGAAAATTTTTTTTTTCTTCTGATATGTATGTATTAATTATCTACTGGACATGCAGGTGATGTTTATAATGAGATAGAATATGGTGAGAAGATGGATGCCAAATTTGCCAATGTATTTGATAAAGTTCCTACATATATTCACCATATGAAAGGGCAAAGATTGAAAATTCAATGAAGCAATTCTCTCTTTTCTTATAATTCCTATAATGACTGTTCCAAATAATTAGACAAATAATAAATTAAGTCAAAACAAATTAGAGCGTTAATTTAGCAAACTATATAGCATGCATTCCATAATGCATGGAGCGTTAAAAATAAAAATAGAAATAAAACCTGAGTGCCTTCTTGTGTCATGATTTTTTTTTTTTCAACTTTTCACCACCTCCACACCCCCATGAATTCAGATCCAGTGAAGTAATTCAATTTTTAAGTTTTAAATCGGGACTATCCAATTCAAATTAAAGATAATATATTGAAGTGGAGTGTACACATCTCATGAGATGTATTCGAATCTGGAAACAATCTTGAGCGACAGATTCAAATCGGACAGTTCTGATTCAAAACTCAAAGATTGGGTTACTTCAATGGATCCGGACCCCTAGAAATGCCATTAATTAATTCCGCTTTACTAACAATTCTACGGTGAGGATCCAATTCATTTAATCATTTCATTTATCCATGATCAATTAATTTCAAGTGGATCTTTGTAATGGATAGCCCATTTTGGATGAAATACAATAGATGATCAATAGCATTAATGATACAATACATGCAACGGGGAGGGGGGACCCACAACTACAAGCAATAATTAAGTTTGTAATTATTATAAAAGTTCAACTAGTATAGGATGCATGAAAGTTCAAAGGTTTCCCATCATTTCCTCATTAGAACAGTAGATATTTATATAAGTATAATAAGCTTGAATATATCCTGTTAGCTCAGAGTTCACACTTACAAAGAACATGTTCTGATCAACCTGGCCTCGTCAGATTTAGATCCGAACCATTGAGAATAAATTTGCACGAATCTTAAAGTGAACCTCATATATTCTAAATAGGTTCCCAAGTCTTTGTGATCGGCTAGAACTATTATATCTTTGGACTCAAATGGAGGTGCATGCCTTAATTTGTAATTAAGAATGGGTTTGCAACAAAACAACTTATCTATCTCTTGCGCGCACATCTATGATGCAAGGAATTAATGGATTATAATATTAATAATGAATATGGCTAATATAATATCAGTGTCATTTCAGTCTATATAACACCAATTCTAAAATCTATTAAATCAAGTTCAAATGGTGAATCCAAACCATTCAAACCGATCTACTTCATTAGTTGTGCGTTTACATGTAAATTTATAAGTTTTTGAGTTTATTTGATATCAAGTCAAGCAGTCAAATGTTTGAGTTTTTAAGCTAATATTAATACATTCATTTTTCAATTTTTTTGCCGCTTGATTTGATACTAAAATAACTTGAAAATATAAAAAGTTTGCATGTAAATGCATCACTCATAAAGTAAATTGATTTGAATGGTTTGGATTCACCATTTGAACTCGATTTGATAGATTTTTGAGTTGGTGTTATATAGATTGAAATGACTCTGATGTTATATTAGCCATACTCATTAATAATGTTATTTTTTTATTAACACAATATTATCTTAATTAATTTTATCTATAAAGACAGTTTTATCAATTCATTAATTATTTTCTTTTTAAATGTGGCTACTCTCTCAAATATTATTATAGGATTTTCTTTCTTTAACATTATAAAATAATTCGCTATATTTAAAAATTATTTCTCTCTAGTATATTATTATGTGATTTTTTTCTTTAAAATTTTGGTCTTTAAAATAAATTAATATTCTGTTGTATAAATTATTTGTATTTCCTTATATCTTTAGTATTTTTAATGATATTACAAGAATAATATTTTTTATAGAAAACAATATAAATCACATCTAACGATTTTATATTGACATATAAGTTTTAAATTTTGTATATTAAAAAGTTTACAAAATTGAGGCAAAATGGAGGTAAAAAAATGAGGCATTTGAACCCTCTACATTTATTTTATTTATCTTCACAATTTTTTTTTTAAAACTACTTCTAGCAATGAATATTGTATTTCTTATTTTCAGAAAAGTCCTAACATGTGAATGTGATTATGTTAGAAAATTGCTGCTATGAATGGAGGCTGTCAGAATGATATCAAAGTGGCTTTCAATTCAAGAAATAATAGATTATGAATATCTAGTAAGGCAAAGAAAGCTATTTTTAATAATTATCACTTATCTGTGAAGATTATAAATGTGGCTACTCTCTCAAATATCTGTGTTGACTATCAACTTCCAATCCAATTTTTCATTTTTTACTGAAATGACTCAAGCCATCTTGACATTTTATTTTTATTAAGTTGTTTAAACGTGAAAAAAAAATTCCGTTTGTTTATTTTTTTTTAATCTTTGTCCACTATTTAAATAACAAAGGGAAAAAAATATCAAAGAATAATGTGCATATATTTTTCATTTTTTTTTTTTTTGGGCAAATCAGAAAGAATGGTATGCAAGATAAAACAAAAGATTCTGATAAATTTGGGGTCCTTTTCTTTCTAATTTGTAGGGTCCATATAATATTTGAGCAAGAAAGTTTGTGATATATTAAATAATTCAAATCACAGCACAACCTGAAATTATATCTAAAGATATTGCTAAGGATCAAATGCCCCAAATCCAGACCCAATTAAGCACTGGTACCCCAATTGTACCACCTCTAATACAGTGAGTCTTTTTTACATTTTAATTCTTAAAAAATTACTTTATTTCTCTCATGCCAGATTGACCAAAACACTGCCTCCATAATCAATTCAAATAAATTTATTTATTTTTAAATTAATACAACACACCAATCTAGATATTTGCCACACAATTACTCAATAAAAGTAATTTGAAGCTAAAATTCTTAATTTTTTTAATAATCCCAAATTGATTTTGCTAAGAAAAAACTGTCCCCTACTTACTTTTTTAGCAATTGTTGTTCATCCCAACAATTAAAATAAAATATGCCACATTCAATTAGAAATTAAAAAAAAAAACCACATTATAGATGCTCTAAGGTAACTCAAATTTGATTGAATATGGATCATTCATTATAAATTAACAAAAATATAAAAGTAGTCATATAAATTTTAAATTAGTCCGAAATTAGTTCATATTCAGATCCGAATTTCAAACTCAAGCTTTAGAGGATTCACACTTTAGAAACCAAAAAACAAAAATTTAAGCTTAAAAAAAGAAAAGAAATGATGATGTATGGCTGACATCAGCGAGGAGATGGGGTCCACCTAGGGATGAAAACGGAGCGAATAATGTTGATATCATATCCGTATCCGTCGGATAATGAGCGCATATGAATACGGATACGGATAGTAAACGGATATCAAAATTCAAAACTAAATATGCCTTAAACGGATATGGATACGGAACGGATAGTTCACAAATACAGATTCAAATACGGATAAAAAATGAATAATTATCAGATAATCGAGTTGTATATAGATATACTAATTAACAAAATTCAAATATTAAAATAAATAAATAATTTTAGTTAGTTTATAATTTAATTAAATACAACAATATAATTTTAGTGACCGGCCGCCTAAATTAAATGCCACTGCAGCACTTGAATAGTATAGACCATAGAATAATACAAATATTTTCTGTGATCCATTCCGGATATGTTCTCTTTTAGTTAGTCCCACAATGGTAAAATAAGCAAGAGCCAAAAGTATACAATTCTCCAATTAAATTCTACGTTGATTGTTGTTGACTTGTAGAGAATGGAGAGGAGAGTAGCTTTTATAAAATCAATGAACCATGTGAAGAGGGAAGAGAGAGTAGCATAAACATAGTACACAACTCATATGAAGCATTTGAAGTTTGAAGAGGGGAATGGATCTAGTAATGTGTTCCGTTTAGATCCGGATAGATCGGATATCCGCTCCGTTTGTAGATTGAAAACCAAATCTGTTTAATCTTAATTCGGATTATATGCAGATACAGAGCGGAGATATCTGGATAATTCAGCTCCGTTTTCACCTCTAGGTCCACCTCTGGATAGATCGGATATCCGCTCCGTTTGTAGATTGAAAACCAAATCCATTTAATCTTGATTCAGATTATATGTGAATATAGAGCAGATATCTGTCAGATAATCTGGCTCCGTTTTCACCCCTAGGTTCACCAGTTGCAACGTGGCTAAGTGTTCTTATTAGGCGTTTAATAATTGGATAGTGAACCCGGACATCATCAATAAATGTAAATTAATAATTATTATTAGGTGCTTAATTAATGTTAATTAGTGGGCTTAATTAATTCTCCCTTTGTAATAGCAATGTGGCAAGTGGGCAACACTTTCCTAATTTGGAAAGTTAATGAATGAATGGATTCTTGCTCAGATATCACACAGATCCAATCCGAGATTTATGTCTTTCTAATTTATATATATAGCAGGAAAGGAATGGATTGGAATTTTTATATTAATTATAGTTATAATAACTAACAAATGATTATCAAAATTTAAAACATGTAGAATTCTAGATGTGGTTTTATGAAATTTTGATGGATATTGTGTATTAAATTTATTACTATTTGGAAATTATAAATTAATTTGAACAGTTATTTTTTCAAATTAATTAATGGATACTTAATTAAATTTTATTGCAACAATTTTAATATACAATATATCTAAAATAAAAAAAATATATATATATATTTTTTACTTTTTTTAAAGTAAAGGTTAGGGATCAAGGCATACCATACTCCTATAGTGAGGAAAGAACGTTAGTCTCACTCGGACCAAAAAAAATCAGTGCCTGTTGTAGATATTAGTGTTTTTTTTTTTTTTTTTTTTTATGGATCGCCATTTAAAATATTGCTCATATTGGTCACTAACTATTTAGTGTTCTGGAATTTTTCATCCGAATTTTCAATCTGCAACCTTCACATGAAGAAATTAAAATCCTCCAAGGTAACTCAAAAAATTGATTTTAAATCTGGACAGCCTGTTGCAAATTAGTATGAATATTAAAGCTACCCTTTCCAGTTAAAATTGCTATGTGAATCACATTTAGGCCCTCTTTTTTTTTTTTTTTTTTTCTGGTTCGGTTCTGGTCTTTCCATGAAAAAAATTGTCTTTTGTTACTAGATTAAAACTTTCTTTATAAATTTAACTTTTTAAAATTGAAACATGTATGATAGTTTTACAATTGCAAATAAAATTTGTTTTCAATATCACTTTTCCTTGAGAATATATTTAGTACCTTCCCTGCACAGAAAAGAAATGAAAATAAAAACAAACAATAAAAGTTTAATTATTTGATGATTTTCTATGCAAAAATAAATTATATTAGTTGAGTCCCATAAATGCAAATTGGTAGTTTTAAAAGGTGGTTGCAAACTTTAATATTTATTTTGGAAATTATGGTACTCCTGAAGTGATGATGTGTTTCTACTTTTTGAGTGTGTGACTGTTGTTTAATTCATGTGATTATTATCTTTTCTTTTAAGATTTGATTGTATTTCTGACCACATAATAAGTATTGTCAAAGTAGTGGCCTTGGAAACAATTTGTATGTCTTATATTAAAAAAAATATTTCAATCTAGCATATTATTTTATCCAATATATCATATTAAATTTATATTTTTCTAAATTACGTTATTTTGGATAAGAGGTTCATCTTACTGATTAATAAGCACACACACTCACACACAGTGGCGTAGCCAGGATTTTCATCAGGGAAGACAAAATAAATTATTATTATATTAATTACTATTATTTTATTTTATTTAAATTATTAAATATTATTTAATAATTTTCATTGAAAGCGGAATCGATAATTAACCGTGAATTAAAATCAAGAAAATAAGTACAAATCCACCGAATTAGATTGAAAACTCGATTTTTTTTTTAAAGTTTACTTTGAAGCATAGTTCACAAGACTCTTCTATTAAAATTCAGCTCATTTTGAATAGTTAAACATAATAAAAATAATTTAATGCATTACACTAAATTTCAATATATTACTTTATAAAACATTTTAGTCTATTTCTTTCACAAAAAATAACAAATTTATTGTAGTCTCACTATCATACCATTCTTATTAATCTTCTTCTTATCGGAATATTTCAAAATAGATAGATGAAAGACTACCAAAATTATAACGACTCGGCCAATTTCACTAATCGAGAGCTTTGACTCAATGAGGAATAGACAAAATTCAAATCCAAAACAACTACATACAAACTTGATACCGTATTTCAAAATCCAGGGGTAGGCAACTGCCTACCCCTGGATATAGGTGGCTCCGCCACTGCTCACACACATACACCCACACTTATAGAGAGAAAGAGAGTGGGGCTAATCTTCAAGCGCTTGGATCTGAAGTAGTTTTTGCAATTTCAAAATTTAAATAGTTGATCTGAAGCAATCAATATGTTCATCATATTAAAATATGCTTGCAGACTAAATTTAGAATTTAGAATTTTCTTTTTATTTTCTTATAATTTTTTAAAATCACTTATTTTAGATAAAACGGTAATTTTTCAAAAATCCAACAAAAAAGTAAAAAATTTCTCATTTATCGTGTACACATGAATGTAAAAAAAGGAACTGAATTCTCTGCCCCCAGAGTTACTGCGTGTGGGTCTGACGTGGGCCCCCAATTCAAAAATTAACAATGACTGGCCCCACACGCAGTGACTAAGGGGGCATGAAATTTCTGCACCCAGGGGGCAGAGGATTCAGAATTGTAAAAAAATCACGTCATGATTGAATATACTACGGTACGACATGGAATGCCTACTTATCACATGCTAATCTCCTGTATTGTGTCCATTTGTGTGTTGTGATTATCTTTTGAGAAAAATGACACGACGCGCAAACCAGCTCAATCACTATATGACATGACACATATAATTAATTTTAATTTATATTAATGATAAAAAAAATACTTCTTTGCACCATTTTTATCCTTAGTTATAACTAAAAATACTTTTAGTCACAGATAAATTTAGTCTGTATTTGAATGCAAATTTCACCTCTATATTTATTTGTAGTTGCCAAGTAGCATGTGCATGTAGCTATATATCTGCTACTTTCTTTTATTAATGCTCTGTTGTATAACTACATTACCTAATTCATTTCTTCTTCTTCTAGATCCCTCGATCTTTTTTCTTTTAATATACAAAAATCTCGGAGAAAGATGTTACTTTAATATAAACTCACCTCCATCCAACCGCTCATTGAATGGCGCCAAAGCAATCTGAGTCGTTGATTCTGAGTTAATGAAAATTAAAAATGAGAAAATTTCATGATATCATATTTACCCTTTTAATTTCAAGAACTCAAAGATTTGCCTTATTTATTGACTTTTTAATTAAAACTCATTTAAAATTTATAAAGTGTCTATTTTACCAATTATTAAAAAAAATATGGGATTTGCGTAACAAATATTTCATCTTCTAACTAATCAGCTTCCGAGAATAAACGATTTATTTCTCTACTTGTGATGTATATACAATCGTATTTATGCAACTGTTTGTGGGTGTGTCACACATAACAAAAATGAACAATTTTCTTTAATAACCGGCCAATTAGAATATTAAGTATTTCTCTTAAACATGTTATATATATTTTTATTTTTAAATACAATTAAAATGAGTACTTTACAAATTTAAAACAAATTTTAATAGAAAAGACAATAAAATGAATAAAGTTTTGAGTTTTGAAATTTGGAAGAGTTGTGACATTATGGACTCTAGAATGAAAAATACATCATTTTAAAGCTTTTGAGGGATACACATGAAGTTTCCTCTAACATAAAAGAGTTTGGCTAGTATAACATAAGTGTCATTTCAATCTATATAATGCCAATTCTAAAACCTATCAAATCGACTTCAAACGGTGAATTTAAACCGTTCAAACCAATCTACTTTATTAGTTGTGCGTTTACATGCAAAATTTATAACTTTTCGAATTTATTTAGTATTAAGTCAAGCAGTCAAATGTGTAAGTTTTTAAGTTAATTTTAATACATTCATTTTTCAATATTTTTATTACTTGATTTGATACTAAAATAACTTGAAAATATAAAAAAAAATTGTATGTAAACGTATCACTCATAATGTAAATTGGTTTGAGTAGTCTGAATTAATTGTTCGAAGTCGATTTAATAAATTTTAGAATTAGTGTTATACAGACTAAAATGACACTGATATTATATTAGTCAAACTCAACATAAAAAGAAAGGAGGATAATAAAAAATTAGCAAGTTGGGGGTTAAAGATTTGAACAGAATAGTTTTGACTTCATGCAGCGTTCAAACTATATACAATACTCTTTCAATTCTACAGTTCATGCGCTGCATTAAGTCAAAACTACTATGTTAATATCTTTACCCGTAAGTTGTGACCTTTCTCTGTGGGGAGACCTTGCAAATTAAGTAAACATCAATTTAAACAAAATAAAAAAGAAGATACCTTTTGGGTTCATCCCCCCTTGCCAAGCCCTTGGCCTTCTCTACTTTATTCTCCAGTAAAGCACCAATCTTTTCTCTATTTTTTTTGTTGGTTTGCTTTTTGTTTATTCCCTATCTCCTTCCTCCCTTTCTCTGTTCGTTCGTTCGATCTCTGAGCAAGCGATTACAGCACCAGGAGAGAGACAACCACTGACATCTGTAAAATACCTTTCTTTGACTTGTTGTTTTGTTATTTGGTTTTGGGTTTTTGTTTTGGAGCTTAGATCGGGTTCTGATGGTGGTTAAAGATGATACCTTTTGTTGGTTTTTTGATAGATTGGAAGTAGAGCTAGTTAGAACAGTGGAGTAAAGGGTGTTAATTTTGGGGCTGTTTAACAAATTAGGGTTCATTTTGTTTGATTAATTTGAGAAATTTGAAGGCGTGCCAGTTGAATGGATACTTTTAGGGGCAAATTGGTACTAAGGTTAGTAAGGCATGAGTATAGAAATCTTAAATTTGGGGATTTCTCTTGAATTTGAAATTGAGGTATTTGAAAGTTAACCTAGGCTCTGGAAACTTTGTATGTAGGTGGTGATAATTTGATTGATTGAAGACAAGTTGTTGATAGTACCAATCCATGGATTTTGAGAAATTTCAATTCAGTTCATGTGAGTGCTTTGCCTTCTTTTATTTATTAATTTAATGTATTTGAGAAAAAGTATGGGAATTTTTCTCGAAATGAAGGATTATTCATAGGAAGCAAAATTGAGAAAAAACCCAAAAAACTTTGCAAATTGAAAGCTATTGAGTCTTTTGGATCGTAGAATTGTACTTACCATCTTAATTTTTATTTATAGTCTGTTATATAATGTGCTCTTTTCAACTGAACAGCCTCCAATTTTTGTTGTTGAATAGGGATGTGTAAATAACCTCTATAAAACCCACGACTCCTTTTGAAATGGAAGGTTGTGATTGCGTAGAACCATTGTGGTCTCAAGATGAACTCCTCGGGAGATACCAATACATCTCCGATTTCTTCATTGCTCTCGCCTACTTCTCCATCCCTCTAGAACTAATCTACTTCGTCAAGAAATCCTCATTCTTCCCTTACAGGTGGGTCCTGATCCAATTCGGTGCTTTCATAGTACTCTGTGGGGCCACACATTTGATCAATTTATGGACCTTTTCGACACATTCTAAAACCGTAGCGGTAGTCATGACTGTTGCCAAGGTATCTACTGCTGTTGTCTCTTGCGCCACTGCTTTAATGCTTGTGCATATAATACCAGATTTGTTGAGTGTTAAAACAAGAGAGGTTTTTTTAAAAAACAAAGCTGAGGAGTTGGATCGGGAAATGGGTTTGATTCGGACTCAGGAGGAAACGGGTCGGCATGTGCGCATGTTGACGCACGAAATTCGAAGTACTCTTGATCGGCACACGATTTTGAAAACGACTCTTGTTGAGTTAGGGAGGACATTAAGGTTGGAGGAGTGTGCACTATGGATGCCTTCGCGAAACGGGTTGACCCTCCAGCTGTCACACACATTGAGACATCAGATACCAGTGGGGACCATGGTGCAGACAAACCTGCCAGTGGTGAACCAGGTGTTTAGTAGTAATCGGGCAATTATTATACCGCACACGTCTCCTCTGGCGAGGATTCGGCCTATGACAGGGAGATATGTGCCGCCTGAAGTAGTTGCTGTGCGGGTCCCACTTTTGCATCTTTCTAATTTTCAGATAAATGATTGGCCGGAGCTATCGGCCAAGAGTTATGCAATTATGGTTCTGATGTTGCCGTCAGATAGCGCTAGGAAATGGCACATGCATGAATTGGAGCTAATAGAGGTCGTTGCTGATCAGGTTAGTTTTAATATTTTGTTTGGTGAAATTACCAATTTGGCCCTTGATTTTGTAATATTCTAGTTCTTCATACTCTTGTAGTAAGTTCTATTCGAAATTGTAATAATATGTAATGCAATTTAAGCACCTTTTGAGATTTAGGACAGACTAAATTTGTTAGCGCGGATTTTAAAGCTGTAACTTTCGGGAATGATTCTTTTTAAACCATATTAAGAGGTACACGTGCAATTTACCCCCAGCACCTTTAGCAAGATGGTTTTTCGTTTAAAATATGAACTAATTTGCTTTAAGTGGCACTTTCTAATTTCATTGTTTTATTCAGGTGGCGGTTGCTCTCTCACATGCAGCCATCCTTGAAGAATCCATGCGGGCACGTGACCTCCTAATGGAGCAAAATGTGGCCCTGGACCTGGCTCGTAGAGAGGCTGAGATGGCGATCCGGGCCCGCAACGATTTCCTGGCTGTCATGAACCACGAAATGCGGACCCCAATGCACGCCATCATAGCCCTCTCCTCTCTTCTTTTAGAAACTGAGTTGACCCCTGAGCAGCGAATCATGGTAGAAACTGTGCTAAAGAGTAGTAATCTCCTTGCAACTCTTATAAATGATGTTTTAGATTTGTCGAAGCTAGAGGATGGAAGTCTTGAGCTTGAGATCAGCGCTTTTAATCTCCATGCTGTTGTCAAGGAGGTGTGTCTTGCTTTTTATTTTTTTGCTTACTCTACTTATTAGGGTATTTACATGCATTCCTATTTTCAGAATCTTATTTTACTCGTTATATATCATGTTTTTTAGTTTTCTTTTCTTGGCTGTTTTTTTGGATTTTTTATTGCATAATTGGAGGTATAATGCTTACAAGTCATATATCCGTTTTCAAAGTCCAAACAAACTGTTTAAAACAATCTCCTTTTTGCGAGCTTCTTTTAATTATAAAATTTTAAATTTTTTTGAATTTATTTAGTGTCATGTCAAGTGGTAAAAAAATGAAGATTTTTTAGTAAATCTTGATGCATTATTTTTCTGAAAAATCCACATTTTCAAAAATTCTGAACAAATAGTAAATTTTTTCCAATAAATGTAAAATTTGGTCTCGAAGTGGATTTTATTATGGAGATCATGTTGAAATGTTTGGATTTGTCGTTTGGACTTTGAAAACGGATATATGACTTATAAGCAAATGTCCTGATATGCTTCTAAAGTAGAACAAAAAATATTATACTTCATTACAATTATTTTAATCATGTGATGGAAATAGGTAATGGGTTTCATCAAGCCAATAGCAGCTGTGAAGAAAGTATCAGTATCAGTCTTACTGGCACCAGACTTGCCTGTGTGCGCGGTTGGGGACGAGAAGAGGCTGATGCAAATTATTTTGAACATCTCTGGCAACGCAGTGAAGTTCACAAGGGAGGGGCACATCTCAATCGTGGCCTCAGTTGTGCGATCTGATTCTTTGGGAGAGTTCAGATTCCCTGATTTCCATCCTGTTGCTACTGACGGGCATTTCTACCTCAGAGTACAGGTACGGATTTTGATGAACACTGACGAGCATTTTTTTGGGCTTTTTTGGGCCCTTTCTAGTTAGAGTCTGCGTCATTTGAGGTAACAGAATATTTGAGTTTAGATCCAGACTGTCCGATCAAAATTGAGGTGGAATGAATGGCTCCCTTTAATATTCGTGCCAAAACAGATCGGACGGTCCGGATCTAAACTCAAACTTTATGTTACCTCAGGTGATATGAAATCCTCTAGTTATGAGGTCTCTTCATTTCTGGTTAGAATTTGTGCAGTCTTGAGTAAGTCTGTCTGGTCAGTTTCAGTGAGCACTCTACCGAAGGGTCAGGTTTAAATGGGGGAATTGCTACTTTTGTTGGTACCTAGTTTATACAGACTGACTGGTACCTATATGACTGAGGTACCATGTACTGAGATTCTTTCTTATAAATGATAATACGACTTAAAATAATTTTTTTTCGAATGAATTCTGTTGCCTTTTGTTATGTAGGTCCAGGATACAGGTTGTGGGATAAGCCCGCAAGATTTACCGCATGTTTTTACGAAGTTTGCGAATACACAAAATGGAGGCAACCGAGGCTATAGTGGCAGTGGTCTAGGTCTTGCCATTTGTAAGAGGTAAACTATTTTTTATCTTATCAAATATTTCTGTTGCATGGGGCTATTTGAGTCACCTACAGTCGATCAATGGCAAGAGCAGTGAGAGATGAAAATTAGAGGGAAGCAGATTTTATTGTACTTAAAAGTGGGTCCCATCTGCGTAGTTAAACACTCTTTTTGTCTAATATAAATGCCGTGTTTAGTTGTGGAGTAAACTGTTACTCCACACTTAAGTTGCTAAATGAGGTGTAAGAGAGGAGTAAGATGGAGTTATCGTAGAGGGCCCGTTGTCATAGACAAATTGATTTGTCAATTTCTTTTTCCTCTATACAGATTTATTAAGTCATGACTAAAACTAACAAACGAAGTGTAAAATAGGAATAAGATGAAGTAACTTAATCCTCCTTAAATTTAAGTAGCAACCAAACATGGGCTAAGTAAATAAATGTAAAAAACACCTACAATTGAGGACTTGCATTTATCTTTTGTACCAGATTTGCTACTCTAATGGAAGGGCACATATGGTTGGAGAGTGAAGGCCTTGGGAAAGGCTGTACGGCTTCGTTCATAGTTAAACTCGGGTCATGTGACAACCACCTGTGTCTATACCAGCAGCAGCAGCAGATTTTGCCTGTAGTATGGCCTAACCAATCTGCCACGGACGGCTCTGCCATGTGGGCCCCACCACCCCCGCCTTCAAAAGATGATAAACTGATAGTCCCGGCAAAAAACCGCTACCAGAGAAGTATATGATGAGTTAATATAATTTGATTGGGTAGGATTTTCTCAGTTTTGGTATTTTTGATTTGATGGCTGTTGTAGTTGGGCCATAAAATTAAATTATGGGACTGTTGTGCAAATAATGTAAAGTCGGAGGGCCTCTAATTAAGTTAGCTGAATTGTATGACAAACCAGGAAGAAATTATGATTTCATATAAGCGGAGCATGAAAAAAATTGGCCTTGCTATTGCTATGCTCTCTCTTTTTATTTACCAACTTATGTTCCATCCGATGTGGTTGATCTTCTTTAAGGTTCGAATCAAGTTGGTAGAAATATTTACTTCGATCGAATGGTTTCACCTTTGGTTGGATTATTTCTATTTAGATACGGAATTAGAATCTGCATTAATAATATTAAAGGGTCCGAATTCTGATCGCACAGTCCTGATCTAAACAGAAATATTATGTTTCCACAGAGGACAGGGACTCTTCAGATCCTCTCCGATACTGTAATAGTGAATCTTTTTGAAGTTGTTGATCTGGAACGTTCTTTTTAACTTGGCACGAATTTTAAAGCAAATTAGTACTGCCTCTTGACTAGTCCGAATCTCAAAGCGGCTTACAGTACTGGGAGGATACGTTTCCGGTTCTGAATTCATAAAAAAAGTGAGATTTAATTGGGCCTGCTAGTGATTATTTTGGGCCTAAACCCAATAAAACAAAATTATTCTTTTCCAAGCTGAGAACCTTATGGCTTATCGCTTCTCCCTCTCTCTCTCGCGCGCGCGCGCGTTTTCTAGCCATGGGAAAGAAGAAAGAGTTGATGTCGTCAGCACCATGGCGCGGAGTCGACGACGACAACGAATCCGTCATATTCGAGGAGGAAACCCGGATCCGACCCCACCTTGCATGTGCCACCTAAGAAATCCGCAAAGAAATCGGGTTCGGATTACGACGATGACGAGCCCGTTTTCGACCCTGAGCTTCGCTACAGTTTCCAGCGCAATATGCAGGTATATCCATCCACTACAATTTCTTACCGCTTTTCCCTTTTGAAACTTGTAATATTTGGAGGTAAATGGAGGGAATTGGGAGAGCATCGCCCTGCTACTTTCATATTCAGTACGAGTACAATACCAGTACTCATTTACTGACATTTATTTATGGGGAATTTCATATATCCCCTCAAAAATCTTGAAATTACGTATTCCCCCCTCTAAAATTCTTAATATCATATTTACCCTTCTAAAGTTCAACAACTAAAAAATTTACCAATTTATTGATTTTACAAAAATAAAAATTCTCCCTCCCCTCTCTCTAAGATTGGTATCATCAATTAGATCTCAATTTGACGGAGCTCTCCCTTAAAATTCTGTCAGCAGTAATTGAGAGCCATCTCCTGGTCTTTTATCTTCCATCGATTCACTGCTCTCTCTCAGCAGCGATTGACAGAGCTCTCCCTTAAACTGGCAGTTAGTTATAGTTGCTATGTACTTTGTATCAGAGCCTATATAAGGCCATCCCGTGTATCAGAAACATTTTGAGATCTTAAAGAAATACAGATCCCATTTAATTCAATTCTTGCATGAACACTTTCACACATACATTGTTAAAAAGCTAATTTTGTTTTAGACTACAATTTTACAAATTGTGGTTTTTACAAACTGTTATCTGACATAGCAAGATTTAGTCATTTTTTCTTGAATTTGTCATAGTCTGAAAAAGAACTATATTTTTTTTTTTTCAAATAATAGACCTGCTCAAATATTTCTGGCAACATCTTGGTGTACTAGGTTGAGAGAGGACCAGATGAAATTATTTCCAGGTATAGCAGTATAGATATTAATGTAACAATTTGTACCTCTTGGAACCTGATTAAGTGTACTGGTATAGTACAAAATGGATTTTTGCCTCCCTCAATTAAGGATAAAGTACCAAACGCTAAAAATATAACTATAATCTTGAATTAAGGGGTATGAACTAGAAAGAAAAGATGAGGAAGTTATGAAGAAGGAATTCTTTAATTTGAGCATATTTGAGCATGAATTTCATGTATGATTTTGCACATAAGAAATTATTAATACCAGCGGTGCAGTGTGAGAAAACTAAATGCAATAGAGACAATTCCACTCTGTAGTGTCCTTTAGTCAAAACTTTTAGTCTGATCTGTATACTCTTCTAAATTGATACCAGCGGTGCAGTGTCCTTTCTTATGTTCTGATATAGTTTCAGGGATGAGTGGCTTTTTTTAATAGATATTGGGCTTGGATCTCGCAATGTTTTCTAAAAGTTCCACTCTTTATGCATTGTCCTTGTTTAAACATTGTTCTTAATTTGTTGCACTCCTTAGCGCCGGTACTGATTAGTGTTAGTACTATTTGTGCTTTCTGGTGCGGCTCACAATTTGTTAAGGATCTAATTGTCAAATCTAAAATATAGTAAGGTACTTTCTGTATGTTTATGTGATCTGATGTTGTCTGGAGGACTGCACTGGAAATCTTTATTTAAAAAACTGTTAAGAAAAAAATAGACTCGGACTTGGCTTGGGCTGAGAAATGAAATATGTTATCAAAAACAAGAGATACTGATAAACAAGCTTTAAAAATAGAAGCAAGAATCACAGCAATTGAGATTGTAAAAAGAAAAATTAAGAAGATATCTCAATATCCGCTCTACTACCAAGAAAAATATGGATGACTTTGATTCAACCTTAAAGATTTTGAATGAAAATTAGATCAGGAATGAAACCTTAGTAAAAAAACCAACAAAGACATGAAAGTTAGAAATGAGGAATTGAGGTCGCTCCGGATACTCTAGTTGAAAAGGGATGCGGACGGGTATCCTTAGTTAAAAAAGGATGTGGACGGGAGGGAGGGAGGGAGAGAGAGAGAGAAACTGGTTCGTTCAATAGAAGGAAGGAGATTGAGGGAGGTATCCTTAGTTGATGACAGCATTGTAATCTAACTGAAAGGCAATGGCATGAATCTTAACACACAGCAATGGCACAAAAGTAAAGGAGAAAGGGTAAAACGGGTAATTTATTTATTTAAAATGAGTTTTATTAGAAAAATAAGTAAATTGAGTAAATTTGTGAGTTCTTGAACTTTAGAAGGGTAAATATGATATAATGAATTTTAGAGGGGAAAATACTTACAATTTCAAGGTTCTTAGGGGGGATACATGAAATTCTCCTTTTATTTATTATTGATCTTTTTGTTTAGTTTATGGTTTGTTGTGGGCTTTTATTTGGTTACTGGTACACTAACTGGTGATGTTTTCTGGAAAGCAGTTTCTGGGACGGGTTTTTACTGTGGATATGCTGGTGAAACCTCTGCCACCTTCATAGCGTATAATGTTTCCCACAGCATCAACTTCTTCTTGCGCATTTTCACGCAGTTTTGGGGTATGTTTCTTGTATCTCTTTGTAATTCTAAGATTGGTTTCAATAGGTTTGTAAATTTACTAACCTGACCCGACCTGAAAATGAATTGAAAGCATATTTGGGTTTTGGTTTATTGACAACAGATTAATTGGACAATTTTTGCAATTGTCAAAAATGATTTGTAATTCTGAAATCCGGTAATTGAAATATAAACTATACTTTATGCACATCATGCACATGAAAAATGATGAAATCTGATGCAAGTTTCACCATTTGTCAAATGACTTTGACAACATTTGATTTAATACCAAATAACATTCAATTTCATGAAAATTGTCTCTAAATTTTTTCAATATATAAAACTCTTTTTGAGTTGAATTGAAAAAGAGTTGCCAATTGAAGCTGTTGTTAGTGGATATCAACCCTTCAGATTTTAGGCTTCTTAGTATAAACAAAAAATTGTGCAAAGAAGGTCAGTTAATTGTTGCAGATCAGCGATATCTAAATTTGAGGAATTCCTTACTGGAAAGTGTATCGAGTATTTGATAATAGATTAATATGCTTAAATGTTACTGGTATTGTTATTATACTTGAATTTATATACTTTACGTAAGGGAGGAATTATCTCTTGTAACTCATAACAAATGTATTGTGTAGCATTTTTCTATTAAGCCCTTGTGAAATTTACATTTCTCAGATGAGCGAATAGCAAATGCACAGAAATCACTGGGGTTAGGTCAAGAAGATCGTGATCGCTGGATCTGTTGGCCCATTTAAAACCATCTGTGCTCTTTAGCATTTTGTTCTATTTATGGTTTATATTTTATTTTTTTGACTGAAAATAATGGATGATTGATAGCTTTTCTGGATTTTTTTAGTGTAAAATAGTTTGTTGATTAATTAGTGTTGAGGAATAAATTCCTGGGTGATTTCTCGGTTGGTGTTAATTGGGTATCAGATTTTTTTATTACATATCCAGGTGTTTGGTGCTTACAAAATTCGAACTGCATCTGATCAGAATGTGGCAACATCCGATACTTAATTACATGATTAAGGACTAAAAGATAATATAAAGTTATGCTTAAACGTCTCATATCATAAGCAACATTTTAAATACAGTACTGCTACTTCAAAATAAAATATATACAATGCAAGCACCGCATGACATCGCATTATTCTGAAATACTCATTAGGTGTTGCCAATAAAAAAACAAAAACAAATGAAGTATAGCCGAACTATTTATTCCTTAACTCCTACCCTTTCGGGAGGGGATATCGTGATAGGCATTATATCAAATTTAGTCTGATGTCTGATTGGAGACATTCGATCTACTTTAAAATTCGTGCTAATCAAGTGATCTGATCGGACATCGGACTAAATTTAGTCCGATGACTATGAAAATGCCCCCGAAAGAAAAAGAAACTTTGTGGAAAGTTTAAAGATGATTCCAAGAATATGTATAATTTGTTTGTTTGTATAGAAAAGTACTTGGAACTTGTAATTCATACACATATATGAATTATTTGCAAATTTTGTTACTATGCTCTCCAGTAAATCAAGACTCTTTAATTAAGAATAAAAACAATGCATGCATAATAAAAAAAATAAAAAGAGTAAATATACCATTTGATTTAAATGGGAACACCATATCCTTTGAAAACATTAATTTACTTGATGTAATCTCAACATACATTATTATAATTAACACACCAATACAAAGAGCACACTATACATAAGCAATAAGGGATATAGTACATGCGCGTGCACACACAAACACACACACAAGACAAGTCGAACTGAATCAAACCAAGAGATTGAATGGAGCATTTCAATCACTACCACCATCGATCATCAATATCATTAATAGTAACAAAATGGGAATTAGGAAGATGGTTGGGTTTCCAGCAATGATCATCGATATCATCATCTTCTATATCATTAATAGTAACAAAATGGAAATTAGGAAGCTGCTTGAGTTTCCGGCAATGAACAAGACGTAATGTGCTAAGCTTTAACAAAGCCTTCCATCCCACCACCCAAATCTCCAAGTTCTCCAATTTCGAAAGTTCTAAGGATTGTAATTGTGGAAATCCATTCGTGGAGCACACCATTTGCTTTCCTGTGTATGCTTCATCTTTTAAACTCAGAAATTTCAGGGCTTGCAGTCTCTCTAGAGTCGGCATGGGGTCTTCCTTCAAACCGGATTTGGTTAGGGTGAGCTTTGTAAGGTTTGGTGGAAATTTGACATTATCTATGAGAAGCTTCCGACAAATCCATTCTCCCTCTAGTCTAATGGATTTCACTGTCTTGAGATTAGGAAATGCCCTTGTGTCAATAGCCTCTGACGGTATAATGTTGCCCATAATTGCCATCGAGATCATATTATCCATGTGACTCAATAGGTTAGAAATAAATTTCCAATCTATATTGTCTCTATTTGACAGTGCCAATTTTCTAAGGTGGATCAGGAAGTGGGGAAACTCTTTTAGCCACGACTCATGAGCTACAACTGTTTTCAGGGTATGTAGGTTGTCTATATGTGTTTCAGATGGTGGGCCTTTAATTTGGGGGCTTGGTTTCACATAAACATGGCGAAGTGTTTTGATATTCCATAAAGAATCAGGTAGGGTATCTATTCTTGTATCTCTAACATCCAACGTTTGAAGATTTTTCATGTCTCCTATATTTTCAGGAAGCTTAGATATGTTACTACCCCTCAAACTCAGGTACCGTAGATAAATCATATTCGGTAATGTTGTTACTGGGATAACAGATTTTCTCAGTGCCAACACTTTGAGGAGCATGGCACTTCCAAGAACATTTCTATCAAAATTAAAAGCTAAAAAAGAACGTATATGATTCACCTCCGTGTATTGTTTCTCATTGTCTTGATAGATTGCTAAACGGAACCAGGATTTAATTTCTTCCTGATTTGGATTGACAATCGCAAACCCTTCCATGGATGATTGTTGGATGGCAAATTCATGAATACAACGAGGTAATCGACAACTTTTTATTGTGCCAGTGATTGATCTCTTGGAAACAAAAACTAATGACCTGCACGTAACAAGAAAAATAAATAAACATCAAATAGATGTTCATGAAAGAACAAAAAAATTTCAGTTTACATAAAAAAAGAAAAAAATAATGCTTTTATCATCAAGTAGACCAAAGAGAATTATCTACTATTATTGTAATAAAACAGACACCTAATGTTTGAAATAGCAACTATCCTATTACTAATTGCAATGTCATTTATGCGACAACAGGAAAGACCATAGATCTAATAATCATCTATAAATAATAAGACTGAATTTGATTTTCCTGAAATATTGAAAATACCTTTGAACAAGTTCGTCGAGATACTTATTTGCAGTCGTCTCTAGAGACGTCTGTTTATCCTCTTCTTTGACAAATCCTTCAGCAATCCACATCTGAGTTAGAGAGGTTGCAGGAATATCGTAACCAATAGGGTAACATGCAAAATAAAGAAAACATGACTGAAGAAAGTTAGGTAAATCATTATAGCAGTAGGTAAAAATTTGCCCCATATGATCGGTCGTAATCTTGTCGTTAGGCATTGTGATCTTGTCCAGATCATCTTTCACCCTTTTCCAGATGTCGATGGCTATTGGTTTGAACGAAAGGAGCCCCCCTATAAGGAGAAGAGCGAAAGGTTGTTTCTCACATGCATCGTGAATGTTATCCATTATGTCTCCCAGACCTGTTACTATCTTGTAATAGAACGTACACCTTTCATGATGATTCTGCATATTGAAAAGATCTGGAAAAGCTTTCTTCATGAATAGTGGTACACTCTCTTTCTTATTTAGTGTTATGCCGTTTGAAATATCCGCTTCCTCAAGAAGCATGTTTTCAATGTTTTTAACTTTATTATTCTGCTGTAAGATTGTATCCCAGTTGTTGAGCCCGAGTTGAATATTTTCGAAAATTTCTTCTCTGTTTTGCCTATCGAGCATGATGTTTTCCCCAGTCAGGTCGTTGACCTTGTCCATCATACCACCGATTAAACCATTGATTTTCTCATTGATTAAATCATGGATCTCGGAGTTATTGGAGGACTCCTTTGTAGAAGCATGTCCAACAAACTCACTTGTTAACTTTCCAACTTTTCGGGCTGTTTCTTGAACAATCATAATTATAGCCTGTTGTTTGTCCAATGGGAGATCCCTGAAATATATGCTATTCATGAATTCCCAAAGTCCCCCTAGATTACTTTTGTCCCAATCATAATCAAATAGTTTTCCCGTGTCTAATAGCATATCAGATATGTAAAGTAAGGCATCCATCTCTGTTTCTAGCTACTTTCTCAAAATCAACCAAAAATACTTTCCTCCCTCTCTCTTGCTACCCTTGTTTGGTTAATTAAAACAGTTTGATCGTGCAGAATACACCCTCAAATCTTATTCAACTTAATGCTCCACCCACCCAGCAATTGCTAATCTGCAATGCAAAATAAAAAATTTAAATAAAAAGTACTATAAATACACCGCATAGACATATTTCCATGTTATTTATAAGTTTCTCATTAAATGTATTTAATCAAATAATGCCCAGTAGTCCACAGCCAATACAACCATATAGTCAAATTTCATGCATATTACTTTCTCATTAAATGTATCTAATTAAATACAGATATTAACTGAGAAATTTTAACAAAATTGATAGTTATGCATCAAATTTTATATAATACTTTACACAAATAATTATTGCAGAAATTTTCGGAAGAATTTATCAATCTTTTGTTCAAACAAAAGCTACAGGAATGAATATTAAAAAAAAATTAATGGTATAAGATTTTTCGTATAATTATGGACACATTTAAAATTATGACATCATCAATTTGTACTCCAAAATTCGTTTCAGTATAGCATTTTGAGAGCATAATCAATGTTTTCTAGTTGTAGAGTCATTCAATTGACTAAACAACCAAAAAAGTCGATTGACAATTTTTCACATTAATACCCAATAATTGCCATTCATAAATAAGGTCATGTACATCATTGAAAATAGCTATGCCATACTAATTTTCAGATTAAACAAAAACTATGGAGATTCAAAGAGTGGATGATGAGATATTTTTGGTAGAGTCTAAGCTTAGGAATAAATGACATGAATGTGTTGCTTTGCTTCGACGGTGATAATTGAGATAAAGTATAGAAAATAAAACATAGTGTATTGTATACAATAAAGTATAGGGAATACATTGCAGATGATCAGCAAAAATAAACCATGGAAAAATGCACGAGAAAATTCACGGTGCTTATGTCTAACTACAAAGCTATGGAAAAAATAATACTACATATTAGGATTAACAAAAAAATGTAATTATATAAAAGTATGTATACAGTATATACATAGACATATCCATATAATAAATTGTGCATCTACACTACTTATGTGATATAAATTTATCATGCACATTATATTTCAGAATATAGTTTTGTGAACTAATAAAATATGAGAGGAATACCTCGACATGTGTAGAAAGAGTAAGGCACAAAATGCACACATGTCAGCAGAAATCGTATCCTGGATTCAAATATATTATTTTGTAATACTATTTGATTGTTTTCTGCAGTGAGTCCAGTCTGTTTTATTATTGAAATAAGATTGTTTGTATATCCATCTTATATTTTAAAACTTTTATATATAAGATTATTGCCATACAAAAAAGAAAAGATTCTCAAAATATCCAAATATTTATTAGGCTTGCGGTTAAGAATCCAGTCGGAAACTTAATATATACTAGATCTATATCATTATTTTTTTAATAAATTATAATTTGTATAATTTAGTTAGAACTTTAGAAGTTACTGCCTAGCACTGAGACACTCTCTAGCTCGTTACAACTTAATTTCTCTCCTATTAAGAAACCAATTACATCTATTTACGTATGCCTTTCAAAGATTACGAGACAGTTTCTAGAAGTTATATGATAAAGGCTTAACAAAATAATTTTGTCTATGTTTTTTTTTAATACATTTTTATATATATAGCTTAGTTAGTTATGTACGTACGTAGATCTTTTACATATCGCTCCAAATTCTTATTATTAGTAATAAGTTTTAATATATTTTTAAAAGCCAGACATCTAAATCAAAATTTTTCGAGTCTAAAATATAATGTCACATATCAAATATGTAAATTAAAAGATAATATAATAATAAACTAAAGAACAACAGTTTTCTTATTTTTCCAAAAGTTATCATTTTAACAAACGAGCCATGCATTGGAACAACTTGTTCTATGTAGTATACTTTACTAAAATTTCCATCTCCCGTATTAATTTTTGGACGCAACACATGGTATAATAATGCATGATTGGTGGTTTGAGAAAGACCTCAAGAATTAATTATCCACACACCAATACACCGTATAGACAAATTTCCATGTCATGCATGTTACTTAGTTTCTCATAAACAACCATATAGTCAAATTGTCACGTGATAAATGTTATTGTCTCATTAAATGTACCTAATTAAATACTAAGATTAACCGACAAATTTTAGCAAAATTGGTAGTTATGTATCATATGTTATTTAATACTTACATAAATAATTATTAGAGAAATTGCAGAAGTAATTATCATTTTTTTGCAAAGAAAAGCTATTGGAAATATGCCTTTAAATCAAATTACATGCCTATTAATTAGATTTTTCGTTTAATTAAACTGACACTTTGATATTCAAAAATAATATCTAAAACATGTACAAATTATTATTAATACAATTTTAAAAGGTCCATCGATAGTTTTTCAGATGAAGACCCTATAATTGTCATTTTTAAATAATCTCCTCTACATCATTATAAGCAGCGATACCGTACTAATATTTAGATAAAACTTAAATTCTAGAGCGTAGGTTACTTTTATATGATATGAACCATGTTTAGGAATAAAGTGGCAGAATGCCTCTCGTTTTGTTGGGGCGGTGATAATTGAGAAAAAGTATAAAACAAAATCATAGTACATATTATACAATAAAGTAAAGGAAATACAACGCAACTGATCAGCAAAAATAAAACATGGTTCATATCATACAATATTTTTATTGTAGTATATCAACTTAAGTAAAATTCACGAGAAAATTTGAGGTGATGGTGTCTAACTATAAAGCTATTGAAAAACTAATACTATAGTATATGATTAACAAAATATTGTATGTACATATATAGATTTGTGAATATAAATTGAGATTGCACATTAGATTTCATAATATAATTTTGTGAAATAAAAAATGATGAGAGGGTTACCTCGACACGTGTAGAAAGAGTAAGGCACAAAATGCAGTTATGTGAGCAGAAATCTTATCTTAGATTCCTGTTGTGAAGAGTAATTGAATTAATAAACAACGACTAGATAACATATAATTATCAGTCTAGTAATTAGAAAAAAAAATAGTAATATACCTATGTGTAGATTAAGATATGCAGTGAGAGGCTCAAGCACACAACTAAAAATCAAAGGTTTACTGGTGGCGTCTTTCCTACTAAACTGGCAAATGAGAGCAAATTTGACATCATAAACTTTATTTTAGCAAAATAAAAAAAAACCATAAACCCTAAAATCGGGATATGATTGAGCCTCACATCATGACCTACAAAACTTTTATGGATGGGCTCTGCAAGAAAGGTGAAGTTGAGAACACATTGGATTTTTTGGAAAGTCATGATTTTCATGGGGCATGAGACCAAAAGGGTGAAATTCGTGACCTAGCTAATGAGCCTAGGACTCAATAAGTTGAGCTTGTACATCAGCCTAGGTGAAATTTCTTGACATGTATTAAAAGAGCAATTGAACTAATAAACAGCAAATAAACTGGAAAACATTTACAAAATACTATTTGCTTGTTTTCTATTGTGAATCAGTCTGTTTTCTTATTGAAATAAGATTATTTAATTTGTACATCAAGTCAGCATATTAAGATAGACTAGATCTATACCATTACTTTTTTATTAAATAATAATTTGTTAAAAAGCAAATTGGTAGCCACTGCCAATTAACTACTAAAAAAAAAAAATTGTTAAAAAAGGCAACTGGAGATGTGTGATCGAGAAAAGGAGGCGCTTTTTTTTTTGTAATTCGGTTAGACCTTCGCAAGTTACTGCCTAGCACCTTGAGACATTGGCTCATTACAACTTTCTCTTATTAGAAAACCAATTAGATGTATCACATATTCCTCTCAAAGATTATGAGATGGTTTCTAAAAGTTGCATGATAAAGGCTTCTTAAAATAACTCCATCGATCCATGTTCCATTTTAGCATATTTTTATATAGCTGAAGTAGTGATGCAAATCTTTTACATATGGTTCCAAACTATTATTATTATTATTATTAAGTTCATTTTTATATATTCTTATTAAATTATACAACTAAAACAAATTATTTAGAGTGTAAAATTATATGTCACATATCAAATATGTCAATTAAAGAATAATATAAATAATAAAAAAGAAGGTAATACCTACTGCAGATAGATACAGGCAGAGAGAAGCTTAAGCACACAACTGAAAATCAAATGTTTACTAGTGGCTAATTTAATTCGTATTAAACAGAGGCTAATTAAACTATAATGAAAGAAACCAATGAGAGAGATCAGATAGTAAGTGAAACTCAGAGAGGAGACATGAGACTCTCACCTGGTACAGTTGCTCTTTTATGAGAGGAGGATTGATCTTGGGGACTCAGCAAGAGAAAAGAGAGGAAGGAGAGGGTAACTGAGGGAAGGGGATGAAATATATATAGAGATAGATTGACAATTTTTTAGATTAATACATAAGCTTCTCTACATCATTCAAAACAAGTATATATATAAGGAGATTCAAAGAGTGAATACTCCAGAGTGTGTTGCAAGCAAAGTCATGAGATACTTTGAATAATGCATAAATTTAGGAATAAATGAAGACCTACTTTTGAATTTTTGTATGTTCCCCACATGACGTAACAGCTAGAGCTTCAAAAGCAATTATTCATATTCGTGCTTGTAACTTCTTCATAGGAAATTCATATTCTTTGCCCATGTTTGGATAGTTGATCGCCAATTAATTGAACTTTCATAAGCTTCTGTATATTTCATTGTTTTGATGTATATACATCTCAACTACATTTTTTATATTATTTGCATTGGAGACCCAAGATCGATGTCTTCTCTTAAAAAGTTGTTGTTGGTATCTGTCTTGCCTTAGACCTCCAAATGTTGAACTTCTTATTTTGTATATAGTTCTAAAAATTCTTCAACTTCATAAAATTGATTAAGCAAATTTTGAGCTCGACAAAAAAATGCATTCTTTGCATTTTGATGCTAATTTTTTTATTGCTCGCTTTACATTTTTCTTGAAGGCTGACATCAAAGACATGGGATCGATGCCAACAAAACGATAAGAATTGTATAGAAAAAAAAAATGTATGAATATATGGGAAAAATAATTATGTTTAAATAATCTTCTCAGATATTTGATTAGCAGAAATCACTTTTTCTGTTTCTTATTCGAATTTAGTTTAATATATAAAATTAATGGGGGAAGATTTTCCATCAAAAAATTTGTTGTACTTGGTCTGACAGAATTGATTGTGAGAAAAAAAATTATTGAATACAATTTACTATCTTATATTGTATTGAATAAAAGGTAGTTGGAATTATATTGATGAACGTTATTTAACAACTCAGATACATCGTAATACTGAGAGCAGTTCGAGTATTTCACTACCAATGTGCTCAACTAGCGTCCGTATCAGGAATACACAAGGGTGTTGCCGCATTTTTTGTATTCATTTCTGGATGGTGGAGTTCCAGCATCCAGATAGAGTCATGCGCCAGTTCGGCAAATTTCAGATAGTCCCTTCACCTCACATTATGGAAGCGCAGCTCAGAAATTGTTCAGGACGGCTGTCAGAATTATTATAATAGTATAACTGATAAACCATCTCAAGACAGTTGCTTAGTTAATTAGCACTTATATTCTGTTACAGCTTATGTTTCTGTTAGAGATGAGTGTTCTAGAGTAATTCTGTTAGCTCAAGCTATGATCTATAAATAGCCTACTGTAATACAAAGAGTGTGTGCAAAGTAAGATATATACTTTGGAAGCCTCTAAGATTAGGAATAAAGAAATTTCTGATTAAACTAAAACTACTTATATTCAAAGAGTATGTGCAAAGTAAGATATATACTTTGGATAGTCTCTAAGATTAGGAATAAAGAATGTCCAACATGAGGAATTGAGGATACATATTTAACAGCAGCAAGCAATTATTCTCTTGTTCTTTATTGGTTGCAATTTTTGCATGTTACTCCTAAAACTTTTAGACACTGGCATGTTACAACTTTCTCTTTTACTAAGAAACCATTAACATCTATCACATGCGCTTTCCAAAAAATATGAGAGTTTCTAGAACTTACAAGATGTTACAAGATGTTAATGATGATTGAAGAAAATACTTGAGCTTTAGATATTGCATGAAATTAACTAAGTCTGAATTAATTAACAACATGAATAGATAATTAGATTTTTGCTCATATTATTTAAACTTTTTTCCAATAAATATATTTTTCCTCGTATATCATTTAAAGAACAACAATCTTTTATGCAGACGCCATATTCTGACCAAAAAAGTAGAAACAATTTCTAATTTGTTCTACGTACCAGATATTGGTGCCGGTTTCTGAAGTTTAGAAAAGTAGATATTAACAAATTTCAGTTCAACCCATCCAGTTCCCCTTTCAAAAGAACAGCTCAAACTAATTCCCGGTCCACTTTAAAACTTTCTTCCATACGAATACTGCAATGACAGTATAATTTATATATATATATATATATATATATATATTTTTTTTTTTTTCAGATTTCACAAAAATATATATAAATATATATTAAAATTAAATTATATTTAACAGTTTCTTTAACAGAATCATGCAGTAACTAAATATTTTTTCTCAAATACTAAAGATATGTACAATGAAAAATAGCCTGCTAAGTCGAATGCAAATTTCTGCATAAGAACGTGAAAAGTATGATATTATTTAATTTTCAGATTTCTTTTGACGTCTCAGACATTGAACGCCTTTTATTCAAATACATCTGGAGTAATGAGAAGAGAGAACAAAGATGTATGGTGAGGAAATTGATAATTTAGCATGGCTAACGAATTTGGAAACCTACTTGTATTTATGTACTCATAATTATATATAACAACATAATAATGTATTTTTGTCGGCAATATTACTCAGTTTATGGGATTGCTCTTAATGGGCTTGTGCTCTTAACTCATTTCATCTTTTGTGTGTTATTTTTACTCGTTTTTAGATACTTGTGCTTATTTTGGAGAAGTGAACTTGTCATAAGTTTGCACTCTGCCTTTTGCCACTCTTTTTGTTCCGAATTGTTAGACAAAGTTTGCTGAGTTGGAAATATGAATCATTTCATGTCGTTTGTTCTTTTGTTTTTCTCTTTTGTTAAAATAAACATTTATCTCAAGTTACTTAGAAGTAATCTTGCAAAAGAAAAAGGTATTATTAAAAGTAGTGTATGTCCTTCATTTCTTTGTCCTTTTGATTTATGTTAACAATGTACTGAGATTATTAATTAGAAATTAAAAGATGGTTTAAAAATGATAGATGCCAAATTGCTCATATTCATAGCGTGAGTTTTAAAATAATTGCTCATGGGCAAGAGAGACAATGTAGGTGAATATGTTGTGCTATTACTGATTTCTTTTATTTTGAGCTCGGTGATTATTAAACCAATTGGTAATTCATAATGAACTAGCAATATATGTTTATATTTTACAATGCGTGGAGACATTATAATTTGGCTATCAATAAGTGTTAAGATTAAAGAAAAAAAAATTGAATTCAAAGCTCAAAGATCAAAGTGGTATGAATTCAAAGCTCAAAGACATTATGGGTCTGTTCGGCTGCTAGGTAGGAACAAAAATGAGCTTGGATTCAGCTTCAATTTGAATGACCAAAACAATGTGTGGGTGGGAAAAAAAAGTGAATTTTTTTTCTCACGGACACATTGGCAGCCGAATAGGTATATATATATTCGTAGTTATTCCATATTGATTAGATGCTCTGGTTACTTAATTTTAAAGATCTTGTAATTAATTGGTGAGTAGACATCCATTGTACTGTCCAAAATAATATTATATATACATTTTTGTTAATTTCCACACTATATTACAGTATGAAAATAATTCTAAATAAAGTTCGACATGTTATTTCAATTTCATATCATTCGACGATCTTCGCTATATTAATTATATGTGCATCAGATATTTAAAGGGAAAAAAAAAAGAATTAACGTTGTTAAAAAAAATGTCCTAGCTAGTTGTTTGAAATGATCGGACATTACAAAAGAATAAATTAAGTAGTTTATAGAAAACCTGTATGGTCTTTTAGATGTGGAGAAATTTTGTGTATGTGTTGTTTATTTATTTTTTATAATTTTCAAAATATATAAGTGGAGACGGTTTGGGCACATGCAAAAGCCCGGCAATCCATATGCTCTGCATGAATTAATTATTTCAAGTACTATAAGTTCTATAACAAAGTCAAACAAGAGATTTCATCTATAGCAAGTTCAAATTTAATGCATATTTTTAATAGATTGGATTTTGGGCGGGGAAAGTTTTGATTGGAATTTAACGCTACATACTTGAAAGGCTGTAGCATATCATAACCTTAATTTGGAGAAGTACTGTGAGCGGTCTCTCTCAAGAATCGAAGAACTAAATATACAAATAAATACTTTTAAGTTACTTAATTTAGCTACAGTTAGTTTAGAGGAACTAAATATAAGGAACTAAGGGTATGTAATGCACACATACGGTGAGTTCATGCATGCTATAAGTCAATATATATGCATGATGAATGATCCAAAATCAATATATCACGATCCTGTGTAACCATCACAGAGTAACTTTTCTCTTGATGATCATATACTCATTGTACGAATTTTACTTCAATACAAATTAACTTTTCAATATTAGAAAATTGGGATGTCACAAATATATTAATTGGTTGAATAAAAAAAAGTGTGAATTTCTCTCCTGGGAGACATTTTTGGTACCTCTTTCCCTTGTTTGAATGTTACAAATATATTAATTACATTTAATGCAGATGCGAGGGCATTCACCTTACCACTTTTTGCTCATTAATCACATTGATAAATTAAAACAAAATACAAGTTAACTAAAATGACCGTAACACTCTGATTAATAGTCCATAAGTTTTACTTTGCTTTACTGAGAAACTAAGATACTGGTTTTCCTACTGCCTTTTGGCAGCTTTTTAAGTATCTGGTTTTTACTGGTTTCTGCTGGTTTTGAAGTTTTCTGGTACTATTTTTTTATTTTCTTTGTTTTGGTTTTTACTACATCTTTAGCTCAAATATCTTGAGCAATTGTTTTCATATTTTGTAAGCATGTTTTATTTCAAAACCTGAATGTTTTGGACTTATCTTCATGAATAAAGCATACAGGGGCATAGATCCCTATTTTTACACAAACAAAAAAAAAAAAATTAATCCAGTCCATACAAAACATATACAACGATATAGTGAAAAGAAATATGTAACATATTGACCTGCTGCATTGAGCCAGATTGGAATTGTTAGACATATAAGAGCAGCAACATATATAATTATATACGAATTAGTTAGATGGATCCAGATTGGAATTGCTTCATGTTGTACTCAACAACTCCCAATTGAGCCATTAGCAATCAGAGATTCCCTTTCACTTTTGCTTTCTCTTTCTCTTTCGCCTTTTATTTTTCCTTTGCTTTCGCTCTTAAAGATAAAATCAATTGTATGAAGTTCAAAGAGTAATTTATTAATCATTTCTCTCTCAATCACTAATATTACTTTCTTATTTTTTCTTTTGACATTTAAGTATATGTTGAAACGTATATTGTAATGAGCAATGTTGAAACTATATATGTTATTGCAATTTAACAATGACCATTTTTTTCTTTGCATCAAAGTAACATAATAATATCTGCTTATTTCAATTAGTTACTTTGAACAGACTTCATATCTACTATTATGAAAGTGACACCAACAATATGTTATAAGAATGTTTGTTGAAATAATGTTCAAATATTTTTACGAGTGAATTGACTGAATACTCATTTGATTACTTTTTATAATTACGAGATATTCTCCTAGAATAAAGAATCTTAATTAATTTGTTGAAATAATGTTCAAATATTTTGAAGTATTTCTTTAATTTAGTTTTTGTTCTCTCGTTTTATTTTCTTAAATATTCTTAAATTTTTTACATTCTTCATGTGAATGAAATCACCTTTTTATAAAGACTATAATATGATTTTTCATATATTCAAACTCACTAATATAATGTGAAAGACCACGGAGTGGATAAAATACTAGATATATTGTACCGATATTGAATAACTGAAGCGGTTCGATGGTGGTGGTTTGTTAAAAATATGGCCCATTGAAGAGCTGCTTTTGGGAGCTATATATTGGGTTTTAGTGGGCCTAGATTACACCAAATGCAACCCAGTTTGGTGGGCACTTTAGCAGGCATGCATTATCAACACTTCCTTTCCTTCACTAAGTCAAATTGGATTTATGGCCACGCAGCTTACTCAGCCTCGTAATTAGTTTTTGATAATGTAATTTCAAAAAATATTTGGAGATTGTGATCCAAGTTGTAAATGTTAAATATGTGAAAAGTGTAACAAAAACAAAAATATTAATCTTTGGAGATTCAGATGAACATGCTTGTCAATTGCACTTATATTGCACTATTGAGAAGTCTCGTAACTATGTAGATAAAGCTGAGAGAGAACAAAATTTCGTCATTTAAAAAGAAAGCCTTGCAAAGTTTAGTCTGCATATGTTTCCATTAAATTGCCAAATACCTGGCATGAACTGTAGATGTATTTCTAATTAATAAATAATATAACAGTAACAGTAACAGTAACAGTAATATATATGTATCTAATTAAATATATCCGAAATTTATTTTACAGTGGAAATTTTACTCATATCCTCTAAAGTAACTCAAAGTTTGAGTGTGGACAGATTCGAACTCTCATTCTCATCGGACGCCTTAATATCAAACTAAAAATTTCTGTTACATCGAATAATTATGCAATCTCAAGTCTCAAGTCACCTTTTCTTGCACAAAGAACTCAAAGAATAATATATATGTATCCCTCTCTTAATTATTTGATAGTGAGCCAGTGGCCTCACTCAAAATCAAGGCCCAATAAAGATTGTACGTAAAACACAACGCTAATGAAGAAACTAAAAATGCGGTTGCTGCATGTCACCTGATCTTTCATATTGGTCAAATGATCTAACCAAACGAAAATCAACATTGTCAAGCTGGTTGCTGCCTTTCAACGTTAATGTATGTTATGTAACTTATGTTGTTTGTATCAGTGTGTTCATAATAATAATAATGTACGTACGATGGAATTACGTACTTTGAGTAAATATTAAATGTACTCTCAATGGATTTGGTGTTTCCATTTAAATCAAATGTTTTATTTTTATTTTTTAATTGTGCATTTTGTGTTTTGAACCTAGAATTAAGAGTCATGATATTTTCAAATAATTCATAAATGTTTATGAATTATTAATTTTCAAATACTTTTCTATACATATAAAGAAATTAAACGGATTCAGTCATAAGCATATCATTAATTAAACCTTTCACATAAGTTTGTTTTTCAGAAACCTTAAAATTTTAATATATTTATATAAATTATAAACAATAATTTTTTTTCCCCTCTTTCTCTCTTTCTCTCTTTATATTTTATATTTTTCTTTTTAACCGTAGCAGACTATATCCATACCGCTCCCTTCCTTTCTTTTTTAATTAATCATGCAAAATTCATTTTACAGTTAAATTAATACAGTCAATTTTTGAAATTTTGGATTAATTATGTTTATAATGAATTAACACCCATGTAATTGTTTTTTTATATGACATATTCTCGCATAATAAGAATATTAATTTGTTGAAAAAATGTTCTAATATATATTTTAAAATATTTTACATTCTTCGTATTACAACGCTGGTGCCCATGGGCATTCCTTAAAAAATATCACATGGTAGATGCCCACGGCCTCTTCATCAACTCAACTCTGCAGTCTATCGGATTGGTTTCACATGACGAATCATAATCGTTGAAACTCATCTACCTTACAAATGATGTGTCTACGCGTGAAAATTTTAAACTGTCAAATTAATTTAGTTTAAAGTCAAGTAGTTAAAATTAGAAGATATATAAATTAATTTTACTGCATTCATTTTTTCAATGTTTTCTAACTATTTGACTCTATACAAAGATGCTTGGTGAACTTAAGAACACCATAGTTCTATTCCACTATGTATATATTATGTCTTGTATTAAAAAATCATCTCGTACAATATCTATATATTTTACACCTAACAGTCTTCTAATTATTTGAGTGTGAAATCTGACAACCTAATAATGTATTTTTGTCGGCAATGCTAATAATGGGAAATAATAACGTTACTCAGTTTATGGGCTTTTATCTATTAATTCATTGTTTGCCATTAAGCTGCGTGTGCTCCAAGAGCGGCTAATGAAATTGGGCTGACAAAGCCCAGAAGCCACCATCTGGGTAATAATGGGTTTTTGCTTTTAACTTATTTCATTTTTTTTGGTTTATTAATTCATTGTTTCCCGTTACTTAATAGTTTTCCTTACTCTAGGTTAACGGTAGATCAAATAGTAGAGCTTTTTAGAGTATATCAGATTAGTTTAGGTAATACTTTAGATGACAGTAAACTCATCATAGATAGTATTCAACGAATGGATAGAGTTAATTTTGAGTTAATCATTAAGAATATTCTTAGTCAACCCCGTAAAGATCAATCGTTAGCAAATTTAGACTTACAGCAATTAGTAGACTCAGAGCATCATATAGTTATTAAATGAATATACTTAACTGGAATTGTAGGGGCTTAAATTCTAGCAGTAAACATCAACATCTTAGAGATATGATAGTAGAGCACAAAATAGATATTGTTGCAATTCAGGAAACTAAGAAAGAACATTTTACTAATAGGACATTAAAGAATATTTCTACTAGGTTGGATATATGGTTATGGGTGGCGTCTATTGGTCGTTCTGGAGGGATTTTATTTGGAGCAGACAGTAATAAAGTTACAGTTAATAATCATTCGCTACATAGATTTTGCTTGAATTTATTCATAGAAAATAAATTAGATAATACGGTCTGGCAAATGACCATTGTATATGGACCAGTCCTTAGATCTCACAAACAAGCTTTTTGGGATGAATTAAACAGTGTGAAAGATGACACAAATCAATTATGGTTACTTTGTGGGGACTTTAATGCCATACAGAAACACATTGATAAATATGGTTCCCATTTTGACTATTCCCTTAGCCATCAATTCAATTCATTTATACAAGATCACATGTTAGTAGAACACAAACTGCACAATAGAAAATTCACTTGGAGTAATGGTAGGAATTTTGCACTTTTAGATAGGATTTTTAGCTCTGTAGATTGGGACCTCACATATCCACATAGTTTAAATACGGATCTTAGTACTAATTCTTCAGATCACTGCCCTCTTATCTTCCACACTAATCATAATGTCCACCAGCTACCCCCTGAATTTAGATTTGACCCATTATGGCTAGAACAAGAGGAATTCATTACACTGCTAGATAAATGGTGGTTTGAGGTTCCTTTACAATTACCTAATATAGCTAAATCTTGGAATAGGAAATTAAAGCACCTTAGAAAACGCATTAGGGGTTGGGCTAGAAACTTTTATGGTATCCAAAAAAAGGAAAAGACCAACCTACAGACACTTCTTCATGACTTAGAACTTACTCAAGAAGATAGGCCTCTTACTGAGTTAGAGGCTGAATCATGGATTACATATAAAAATAAACTTGAGGAAATCTACAGTCATGAGGAAGAAAGGTGGAAACTTAAATCCAAACAAAAATGGTTGGAAGCAGGGGATGCTAATACCAAATTTTTTCACACCATTGCTACTCACAGAGCCAAAAAAAATAGAATCAATTCCCTAGAAATTGATGGACAGTTAATTTCTGATCTCCCTACTATTAAAACACATATAGTTCAGTATTATAAAGATCTCTTGGGTTCTGAAGGAGTTAAATTTGGCCATCTAACACCTGATTTTTGGGATGACCAGGATAAATTGACTGAGTTTGAACAATGGTCTTTAGAAAAACCATTTACTGAGATATAACTCAAACAAGCCCTTTTTGCCTGTGAACCAAATGGAGCCCCTGGCCCTGATGGGTTTACCTTTAAATTTTATCAATTTTTCTGGAATACGGTCAAAGCAGATTTGATGTTGTTGTCTCATTACTTCTTTGAAAATCAGTTAGACTTACATAGAATTAACAAATCATGTATCTGTCTCATTCCTAAGGAGCACAATGCTAATGTCATTAAAAATATAGACCTATTAGTTTAGTTAATTGTAGTTTTAAGTTACTTTCTAAACTATTGACTACTCGATTAGAACCTGTAATGTCTAGGATTATCGATGAAAGTCAATCGGCTTTCATTAAGAATAGATACATTTTAGATAATGTTATCCTTAGTCATGAACTTCTGCATTCCTGTCAAACTCTCAAACAACCAGGGGTTGTTGTCAAAGTGGATTTTGAGAAAGCCTATGACAAAATTCACTGGGACTACATCTTCGAAGTTTTAGTTAGTAGAAACTTTGGCAGTAAATGGATTCAATGGATTCAACATTGGTTGTACAGCTCACAGTCTTGTCTTACAATCAATGGAGAACACACTGAATACTTTTATTGTAAGAGGGGAGTTAGACAAGGGGATCCTCTCTCCCCATTTTTGTATATCTTGGCATCAGATACCTTAAGTAAACTTTTTTCTAAAGGAAGACAACAGAATGTTTTGCTAGGATTAGGCCCCCCTTGTCTAAACAATCAAGCTGTTACCAACTGCCATTATGCTGATGATACCATCCTATTCTTAGAGGCCACTGAACATAATGTAGAATCAGCCTGGTGGGCTATGATGGCCTTTGAAGGACTTTCTAGAATTAGAGTTAATTTTGATAAAACCTTTATGTATCCTATACATGTAGAACCTAGTACTAATCTCAATAGTCTTTTTAGATGTCAATGGGGTACATTTCCCTTTACATATTTAGGACTCCCTTTAAGTAATAAAAAACTCACCTTGTTAGATTGGCAATTCCTAGTAGACAAAATTAATCATAGACTACCTAGTTGGAAAGGCAGTATGTTATCCTTAGGAGGTAAATTGACTTTAATCAATGCAGTTTTATCATCTATTCCTTTGTATACTCTTTCTGTATATAAAATCCCAGTTACCATTATGAATAAAATAGATAAGGTTAGGAGACAGTTCCTGTGGCAAGGAAGTGATCCCTCCAGGAAAAAATATGTACTCATGAAGTGGTATATTGTCTGTCTTGCTAAACAATTTGGGGGACTGGGTGTTCTTCACCTCAGAGATATGAATATTGCTCTATTGTTAAAATGGTGGTGGAAGCTGAAAAATCCTGAGTTCCATAGTACTTGGAAAACTCTTATCCTCTTGAAATATTGTACAGGTCCTGTAGCTTTTAAATCCTCTTTTTGGACAGCTCTTACCAAAGTCAGTTCATTAGGGCAAACCAGTGTGAGTTATGTCCCAGGATATCAATCTGATGTTCTATTCTGGGAGGATATCTGGTACCAAAATTGTTCTCTCTCTTCTCGGTTTCCTCAACTCTACCAACTCTGCTCTAATCAGAAAATCCTGGTACCTGAGGTTATACTCTCACAAGGTAGCATAATCCAGTTTAGAAGAACTCTTCAAGAGGTTACACAAAAAGATTGGTCTGCAATGCTTGAAATTATTAGCACTGTATCCTTTTCTTCAGACTTTGACAAACCTACTTGGAGATGAGATCATACAGGGGAGTTTACTACTAAATCCACTTATCTTTTTCTTAATAACAGGGGAATACTACCTCCCCACCCTCTCATCTGGTGGACTGTACTAGTACCACACAAAATCAAGATTTTCATGTGGCTAGTTATGCACCAAAAAATCCTCACTAAAGACACACTAGTTAAAAAAGGGTGGGTAGGGAACCAACAGTGTCAATTCTGTCTAGAACAAGAAAACAGGGATCACTTATTTTTTCAATGCCAGGTAGCTCAACAAGTATGGTTCTGGCTTGGTAAGAGTCAACAGTATATGCATACCTGGAGGGATTGGCAAGATATATTTCAATTCTCATTCACATTATCCAAATCTGACCAAGCTGGTTTCCTATTAGTTTTCAGTGCTGTTTTCTAGGTTTTATGAAAACATAGAAATGATTGTTGTTTTAATGATAGTTCTTGTAAAACTGCTAGATCTCTTATCTTACTAATCAAAAATACTGTGTTGTATTGGCTAGGAGGAGTGAAAACGAAGAAGTCTCAGAGGGCAACTGAAGCTTGGATGCCTATTATTGAATATGCTATCCCACTGGCATGCATTCCCCCTGGGGGAGAGCTGGTGATGTATCAGGAGCCCCCTGGCATGCATTCTCCCTGTGGTCCTAACAATGCTATATGACGTTTTCTGCTTTACATTTACTTAATGTTTTTTGTAGTAACATCAGCCCATTGTGTTGTGGCTTAGTTCTATCCACTTTAGCATATTTCTAGTTTTTAGCTAACTCTGTATGCTGGCTTATCTGCTGCCAGTTAGGATTACTATCCCTTTCTTTTTGTTTTTGATGACAGCAACAGTCAGGATTACCTGATGACCTGCACAAAACTCTACCTGTAATTAACTTTTCCTTTAATGAAATGGGCTTCTAGCCTCTTTTAAAAAAAAAAAAAATTTTTTTACTGGTTATTAGAGACTTGTGTTTATTTTGAAGAAGTGGACTTGTTACGTTTACACTCTACTTTTTGCCACTTTTTATTTTTTTGTTCTGAATTGCTAGACAAAGTTTGGTGAGTCGAAAAGATGAATCATTTCACGTGGTTTTTTTCTTTTTCTCATTTGTTCAAATAAATATTTTATCTCCAGTTACTTAGGAGTAATCTTGCAAAAGACAAAGGGGTTTTATTAAAAGCAGTGTATGTCCTTTAATTTGATATATATGTTAACAATTAATGTACTGAGATTATTAATTAGAAATTAATTAAAGGATGGTTTAAAAATGATAGATGCCAAATTGCTGATATTAATAGCGTGATTTTTAAAATAATTGCTCATGGGAAAGCAAAGAGACGTTGTAGGCCGGTGACTACCTTGTGCAATTACTGATTTCTTTTATTTTGAAGTCGGTGATAATTAAACCAATTGGTAATTCATAATGCACTAGCAATGTTTAATATTTATTTTTTACAATGCGTGGAGACATTATAATTTGGCTACCAATATGTAACATCCTATTTTAATTTTTTAATACTGGAAAAAAATCATGTGACATGAAGTAAAGCATAATCGAAGGAATTATTATTACATTCTAATATATTTCGAATCATTTTGAATGTTCAGTGTTTATATAGATTTTCTGTTAAACTTGAAATATTCTTATTCTTATTTAATAACTAAATTATAGCAACTCAATTATCGCACGTGGTGATTTTATTTGACTTAATATAAAAACATAATTGAAGAAATATTTATAACGAGTCCTAATATGCTTAGATTTGAAAAACAACTCTTGTTTAGGCGGACTCAGGAGGAAACAGGTCGGCATACGATTTTAAATTCAAAGCACTCCAGATTGGCATACGATTTTAAAAACAACTCTTGTTGAGTTACGAAGGAGTGTGCACTATGGATGCCTTCGCGAAACGGGTTGACCCTCCAGCTGTCACACACATTGAGACATCAGATACCAGTGGGGACCATGGTGCAGACAAACCTGCCAGTGGTGAATCAGGTGTTTAGTAGTAATCGGGTAATTATTATACTGCACACGTCTCCTCTGGCGAGGATTCGGCCTATGACAGGGAGATATGTGCCGCCTGAAGTAGTTGCTGTACGGGTCCCCCGCTTTTGCATCTTTCTAATTTTCAGATAAATGATTGGCCGGAGCTATCGGCCAAGAGTTATGCAATTATGGTTCTGATGTTGCCGTCAGATAGCGCTAGGAAATGGCACATGCATGAATTGGAGCTAATAGAGGTCGTTGCTGATCAGGTTAGTTTTAATATTTTGTTTGGTGAAATTACCAATTTGCCCCTTGATTTTGTAATATTCTACTTCTTCATACTCTTGTAGTAAGTTCTATTCGAAATTGTAATAATATGTAATGCAATTTAAGCACCTTTTGAGATTTAGGACAGACTAAATTTGTTAGCGCGGTTTTTAAAGCTGCAACTTTTGGGAATGATTCTTTTTAAACCATATTAAGAGGTACACGTGCAATTTACCCCCACCACCTTTAGCAAGATGGTTTTTTGTTTAAAATATGAACTAATTTGCTTTAAGTAACTTAATCCTCCTTAAATTTAAGTAGCAACCAAACATGGGCTAAGTAAATAAACGTAAAAAAACACCTACAATTGAGGACTTGCATTTATCTTTTGTACTAGATTTGCGACTCTAATGGAAGGGCACATATGGTTGGAGAGTGAAGGCATCGGGAAAGGCTGCACGGCTTCGTTCATAGTTAAACTCGGGTCATGTGACAACAACCTGTGTCTATACCAGCAACAGCAGATTTTGCCTGTAGTCTGGTCCAACCAATTTGCCACGGACGGCTCTGTCATGTGGGCCCCACCGCCCCTGCCTTCAAAGGATGATAAATTGATAGTCCCGACAAAAAACCGCTACCAGAGAAGTATGTGATGAGTTAATATAATTTGATTGGGTAGGATTTTGTCAGTTTTGATATTTTTGATTTGATGGCTGTTGTAGTTGGGCAGTAAATTTAATTATGGGACTATTGTGCAAATAATGTAAGTCGGAGGGCCTCTAATTAAGTTAGCTGAATTGTATGACAAACCAAGAAGAAATTATGATTTTGTTATAAAATAAAGTAAAAAAATAATAAACAAGATATTAAGAATGTATAAAGATGACTATGCTTTATTTATATGTTTTTGTTGTGTCTAATACATTTTTACAAAACCTCTGTTTATAGGTTAGAAAATGTAAATTACAAGCCATCTAATATTAACTTTATTGATAAATATTAGAGAGAAACATACTTTTTTAAAGAGAAGTTTTCAAGTAATTGCTCAAAAGAGTTGCAATATGGACATCCATAAATACTTAATTCATAACACTCTCCCTTGGATGTCCATTACATAAGAATATGTCTCATTAAAACCTTACTAGGAAAAACCTTATGAGATAAAAACCTAGTGAAGGAAAAAAAGTACAATATTCTTCTAAATACGCAACTACAACCTTACCAATAAAACCCAGTGGGAAAAACCATGGTTAAGAAAAATATAGTGCATATTAACTCCCCCTCATGACAGCATCAGTCAAGATCTTTAATTTGGCGAACTCCAATATTACGAACTAGCTTTTCGAATATTGCAGTAGGGAGTGCCTTAATGAATAAATCTGCTGGATTTTTCACTTGAGCGGATTTGCTAGAAATTAATAACATCATTATTTTGGAGATTATGTGTGAAAAAGAATTTTGGTAAAATATGTTTTGTTCTATCTTATTTAATATACCATTCTATTCATTTAGCAATACATACAATATTATATTCATATATGATCACCAGGATCATTTCTCTAAAAGACAAGCTACATGTCTGACAAATGTGTTGAATCATAGATCTTAACCAAATACATACTCAGCTTGCTTTTGTGTATTGCTAAATTTTCTCATAGGTTGCGAAGTATATGTTTAATTATATCCCACTATCTTCGCGTGGGAGAAGAACTATATCTTGCTAAATTTACATCAAATGATATATCATGTATTGTATGTCCATCAAGATAAGTGCTCATATTGTACTAAGATATGGTACTTCAGGGTCAAATAGTTCTTCATCATTTTCTCGAGGTCTAAATGATCTTTATTCATATCTAATGATCTTACAACCATCAGAGTGCTTAATGAATGTTACTTATCCATATAAAATTATTTTAGCACTCTTGCAATATAATTTTCTTGATGCATAAAAATATCATTTTTAAATGTTCAATTTGCAATCCAATGCAAAATTTTGTTCTTCCAAGATCTTTCATCTCAAATTCTTCCTTTAAATAATTTATTCTTTTGAAAGCTCTTCAAGAGTTCCAATAATACTTAGATCGTCAACATAAACTGCAATTATAACAAAATCATTTCTATATCTTTTTAAGAAAATACATGGACAGGTCGTATCATTCTTATATCCATATTTCAATAAATATTCACTTAAACGATTATAGCATATGCGTCCATATTGCTTTAATCGATATAAATATTTATTCAATTTAACTGAATAATGTTCTCGAGAACCTAAATTATATGCTTCAAGCATCTTAAATATTTCAGAGATTTTCATATAAATATCATTATCAAGCAAGCCATTTAAACAGGTGGTAACAATATCCATTAGGTGCAAATTAAGTCCTTCAAGGACTGCCAGACTAATTATATATCAAAAAGTTGTTGCATCCACCACAGGTGAGTATATCTCAAAATTTCACATTCCTCATTTTATTTTCTTATAAATATTCATTTATATCTTATTGGTTTTATACCTTGAGGTACAAGGACTACAGGTCTAAAAACTTTTATTTTTCAAGAGAGTTTAACTCTACCCCAATTGCACCTTTCTATTTTGGCTAATTATTTCTTTGTCGACATTCTTTAATAGACTTCTAGTCATGATCCTCAATATTTATGATGTTTAGCGCTATATTATATACAAAAATATTATTGATATCAATTTCATCTCGGTTCCATCTTATTTCATTCATGATATAATTTATCGAGATCTCTTTATTTTCATGAATTTCAGATACCTGAGTTTCTGCTAGAACTCCAATATTACTTATAATTTTATTCTCTTCTAGAGTTTTATCTGAAATTATCATATGCTCGACTTGACCATTTTCATTCTTTGCTCATTTTCTTTTTCGAGGATTTTTATATTTTTAATCTTTGGAACCGATTGCTTTTCCACACTTCATCCGTGTTATAATTAGTCTGTCCAATAGGGACACCAACTTTAATTGGAGCATTAGCAGCTGGTACATATGATTTAGTCACTTTCTTTAAGCCTGTGAATGTGTTTGGCAATTGATTCACTAACCTTTGCAAATGAATTATCTTTTGAACATTTAGTTCACATTCTTTAGTACGAGAATCAAAATAAGACAATGATAATTCATACTAATGTTTTTTTTTCAGCTGATAGTTTTCTCCCCCTAAGGTTGGGAATTTTTTATTCATCAAAATCACAATCGGAAAAATTAGCCATGAATAAATCTCCCATCAATGGTCTAGATACTCTATTATATATGGAGATTCAAATTTAATATAAATTTCCAACTTTCTTTGATATCCCATTTTAGTGCGTTGTGGTGGAGCAATTATAACATATACCGCACATTCAAAAATTCTTATATGGGAAATATTAGATATGTGACCAAAAATCAATTATAAGGGGAAGCTTTATAATAGCTAGTTGGCATGATGCGAATCAGTTTTATTGTATGTAAAATATTATATCTTCTTTTTATATACGAACATCTACAGGATGTTCAACATTAGTTTCGATATTGTCTAGACGTATTTTCATAATTGAATAATCATAAAATTATGCTCTTTAATCAAATCTATTGAGCAAGTAATCTTGCAAATGTCAGGTTGCGATTTGATAATAAACATACATGTGACTATCTTGTTGATGCATCAATTAAAATCATAAAATATTCAAATTATTCACATGGTGGATATAATGTTTCACAAATATAATATTGTATATGTTCTAGAAATAAAACCAATACAAAAAAAATCACCAGATTAAAAAATCTTCTAGTTCTTTGATGAATGTTCATAATAATTATCTATTATTTTTTGCATCACTATTGATCCGGAATGGTCCAAGCGGTCATGCCAAACTATAAATATATTATTGTATGTAAACTTCTGACTTACAATAACAAGTGTTTCAATTGCACTAATATATGTGTTTCAATATTTTTTCATTAGTTGTCTCAATATGATATCTTTTTCGGCGGATATTCTTAAAACTTAACAAATTCTTTTGAGACTTATAAGAATATAATACATCATCAATATAAATTTGTATTCCTCCATGTAACAACAAGATCACTCTTCTGGAGCTTTCAATCAATTTATTTTATTAATAACATTTGCAATATTCACAAATAAAAAATACCACCACATTAACAAAAATGATAACAATAATTACAAATATGTCAGAAGTACCATTAACATTACTTCAACAATATATATACATTTTTTTTTAGTTTATTTAGTACTATCATCATTAATCAATTGAATAATTTTATTTGCAAATTCTATTGGGAAGAGAAACATTATTGAGTTTGAGTCGAGGTCTCATTCAATACATATCAGGTCATGTAATTAATTAAAGCAGATAATATGTAATACGTAATATCTGTTACATATTTGGAAACCTTTTATTTATTGAGACTATTTAAAATCAAGGCGTAACAGTTATATATATATATATATATATATATATATATATATATATATATATATATATATTAGGCAAAATAATGTCAATTATTTAAAGCTTATAGAGTAGGTATACTCTTCTGGTTATGTTGATTTTAAAAAAAAAAAATCTATCGATGCAAAATCTAAAATAAAATTCCTCTCATTAATAAATTCATTAAGAAGAATAAACAACGTTCAAATAAGCAACATCAATTTGAATAAGATCGAGATCATCTTCATCAATAAAATTTGTCTCGATTTTTTTTCTTTATTATTATTGATGGTTGATATAAGTTAACAAAATATTTGGGCGTACGACAAGTACGTGGTCAATAATATTTATTACCACAATGATAGCATGAATTCTCATATTTGTTGTCATGTCCATTTTTCTCTTTCTAATTATTTCTCCACTTCCGGTGGAAAGATGTATATGTTCTTTATTATTTTTTCACTTCTAGTGATAATTCATTTTGTTCATTATTTTTCCACTTCTAGTGGTAATTTTTTCTATTCATTTTTTTTTTCTTTACACTTCTAGTGGAATGATGTGTCTTTTCTTCATTACGACGTCCATATCTAACATTTTTTCTATCATATTAGTTTTCACTTCTCACTTCTGGTGAATTATTATTTTGCTCAACTATAAGAAGACAAAAAAAAAATATACTCAAAATATTTTTAGAAATCTTCTTCAAAAAGATTTAATTATTAAAAAAAATATAAACATTACATTAATTTTTTCACATTATTTAAATTTTCTTTAGAAAAATTTCTTAAAATCTTTTCCTGGAAGATTAAATAACTGAGAAAAGAAATTTCAAATAGTATGGCTTTAGGCCAAGGCTTCAATTGGAGGAACTTGGACGAAAGTTTGTAAAGAAATTCCAAGCCTCAAACATATTAAATTAACACATCCGGATCAACTTATTTATATGTTATATAAGCAAGAAATTCCTTTGCATAAGCCATCTTTTGATAAAATATAATAAATGTTAATTGAATTGGCTTTGATCAATAATACGACATCTGTTAAATGCATATACCATCATTCGTGAAACTTAAAATTGAATTGGCTTCGGGCCATTTTTTTTTTCAAATTTTTTTTTATAATATGAATTGATAAAATTGCTACAATGGCTTCGGGCCAATTGATAAAATTGAAATTTTTTGTAATATCTCTTAAAATCCTCTTTAAAAAGATTCAATTATTGAAGAAAAAAAAAATATGAACCACTATACAATATTTATACATCATATAAATCTTCTTCAAGAAGATTTTTCTTTTAAATCTTCTTCGGAAAGATTAAATTAAAAAATGCACTTCATGTAAAATTATATGAATCATACAAAACACCTCAAAATAAATATAAATAAATTGATAACTTATTTCATTTAGCAATTACTAGGAAGTATTATTTATATAAATGAAATTGAAATAAAAGTTATTAAAATTACCTCGAATCTTCAACTAGTAGAGCTCTTGTGCTGATAACGTGTTATAAAATAAAGTAAAAGAATAATAAACAAGATATTGAGAATGTATAAAGATGGTTATGCTTTATTTATATGTTTTTGTTGTGTCTAATAGATTCTTACAAAGTCTCTATTTATAGGCTAAAAAATGTAAATTACAAGTCATCTAATATTAACTCTATTGATAAATGTTGGAGAGAAACATACTTCTTTAAAGAGAAGTTTTCAAGTAATTACTCAAAAAAGTTGCAATATGGATATCCATAAATACTTAATTCATAACAGATTTCATATAAACGGAGCATGAAAAAATTTGCCTTGCTATTGCTAAACTCTCTTTTTATTTAACAACTTATGATCGATGGGATGCTCACCAGATGCTTGGATTAAATTTGGTCTGGTTTAAACTGCTTGATCTGCTTTAAGATTCGTGCTAATCATGTTGGAACATTCTCGTTTCTTGCTAACATATCACCAAGGTATTGTAATATTTCTGTTTAGATCTGAATCGTTCAATTAGAATCAGCACGAATATTAAAGGGATCGGATTCTGATTGTACAGTCAGGATCTAAAGAGGAATTATTGTGTTACCCCAGAGGAAATGGACTCTATTATGTGTGGGTAATTGGGCCTGCTGGCTATTATATTGGGCTTAAGTTCAATAAAACAAAATTATTCTTTTGCAAGCTGAGAACTTGGTTTATCCTTATCGCTTCTCTCTCTCGCATTTTGTCGGCATGGGGAAGGAAGAGTTGATGTCGTCAGCGCCATGGCGCGGAGTCGATGACGACAACGAATCCCACATATTCGAGGAGGCAACCCGGATCCAACCCCACTTTGCACGTGCCAGCTAAGAAATCCGCAAAGAAATCGGGTTCGGATTACGACGATGACGAGCCCGTTTTAGACCCTGAACTTCGCTACAATTTCCAGCGCAATATGCAGGTATATCCATACACTACAATTTCTTACCGTTTTGACCTCCTCAAACTTGTAATTTGTGTAAATAGCCCTTAATATTTGGAGGTAAATGGAGGGAATTGGGAGAGCATGGCCCTGCTATTTTCCATATTCAGTACCAGTACAATACCAGTACAAAACCAGTACTCATTTACTGGCATTTATTTATCAGGAAATTTCTTATATCCCCTCAAAATTTTTGAAATTACGTATTTCCCCATCTACAATTCTTAATATAATTTTTACCCTTCTAAATATCAAGAACTCACAAATTTACCTAATTTACTGATTTGTCTAGTAGAACTCATTTAAATATATAAATTACCCATTTTACCCTTGATTACAAAAATAAAAATTCTCCCTCCCCTCTCTCTAAGAGAAACCGTTTGATCCTTCTGTAAGATTGGTATCATCAGCTAGATCTCAATTTGACGGAGCTCTTCCTTAAAATTCTGGCAGCAGCAATTGAGAGCAATCTCCTGGTCTTCTATCTTCCATTGATTCACTGCTCTCTCTCAGCAGCGATTGACAAAACTCTCCCTTAAACTGGCAGTTTGTTACAGCTGCTATGTACTTTGTATCCGAGCCTATATAAGGCCATTCTGTGTATCTGAAACATTTTGAGATCTAAAAGAAATACAGATTTAATTCAATTCTTGCATGAACACTTTCACACATACATTGTTAAAAAGCAAACCTTTTAGACTACAATTTTACAAATTGTGGTTTCTACAAACTGTTATCTGACATAACAAGATTTAGTCATTTTTTCTTGAATTTGTTATAGTCTGAAAAAGAAATATAGGAGGATTTTTTTTTCCAAATAATAGACCTGCTTAAATATTTCTGGCAACATCTTGGTGTACTAGGTTGAGAGAGGACCACATGAAATTATTTCCAGGTATAGCAGTATAGATATTAATGTAACAATTTGTACCTCTTGGAACCTGATTAAAGGTACCGGTATAGCGGTATGTTTATGTGATCTGATGTTGTCCAGAGGAACTGCACTGGAAATCTTTAATTAAAAAACTGCTAAAAAAAAAAATGGCTTGGGCTGAGAAATGAAATATGTTATTAAAAACAAGAGATACTGATAAACAAGCTTTAAAAATTGAAAATAGAAGCAAGAATCACAGCAATTAAGATCATAAAAGAAAAATTAAGAAGATATATAGATATCCGCTCTACTACCAAGAAAAATATGGATGACCTTGATTCAACCTTCAAGATTTTGAATGAAAAATAGATAAGGAATGAAACCTTAGTAAAAAAACCAATGAGAACATGGAAGTTGCAAATGGGGAATTGAGATCGCTCCAGATACTCTAGTTGAAAAAGGATGCGGACGGGTTTGAGGGAGGGAGAGAAAGACAGAGAGACTGGTTTTCATTCAATAGAAGGAAGGAGATTGAGGGAGGTATCCTTAGTTGATGACAAAATTTTAATCTAACTGAAGGCAATGGCATGAATCTTAACAGAGCAATGGCACAAATCAGTAAAGGAGAAAGGGTAAAATGGGTAATTTAGAAGGATACATATGATATAATGAATTTTAGAGGGGAAATACGTAATTTCAAGGTTTTTAGGGGGGTAGATGAAATTCCCCCTTTATTTATTATTGATTTTTTTGTTTAATTTATGGTTTGTTGTGGGCTTTTATTTGGTTTACTGTTACACTAAATGGTGATGTTTTGTGGAAAGCAGTTCCTGCAACGGGTTTTTACTGTGGATACACTGGTGAAGCCTCTGCCACCTGTCATGGCATATAATGTTTCCCGCAACATCGACTTCTTCTTGCGCATTTTCACGCAGTTTTGAGGTATGTTTCTGGTATCTCTTTGTAATTCTAAGATTGGTTTCAATTGGTTTGTAAATTTACTGGCCTGCCCTGGAAAATTAATTGACTGCATATTTGGGTTTTGGTTTATTGACAACAGTTAATTGGACAATTTCTGCAATTGTCAAAAATGGTTTGTAATTTTGAAATCTGGTAACTGAAATATAATCTATACTTTATGAACATCATGCACAAGAAAAAAGATGAAATCTGATGCAAGTTTCACCATTTGTTAAATGACTTGACAACATTTGATTTAATACCAAATAACATTCAAATTCATGAAAATTGATCCGCAAACCAGTCTAGAAGGCTAACAACATGTCTCTAAATTTTTTCAATATATAAAAATCTTTTTTGAGTTGAAGTGAAAAAGAGTTGCCAAGTTAAGCTGTTGTTAGTAGATATCAACCCTTCACATTTTAGGCTGTTTAGTATAAACCAAGAATGGTGTAAAGCAGGTCAATAAATAGTTATGAAAATTATATGAATTTGAGTAATCAGGCTGTCAGGTAATTGTTGCAGATCAACAATCTCTAAATTTGAGGAATTCCTTACTGGAAAGTGTATTTGATAATAGATTAGTATGCTTAAATGTTACTGATATTGTTATTATACTTCACATTGTTGAGAGATACATGCGAGTACATACTTGAATTTCTATACTTTATGTAAGGGAGGAATTATCTCTTCAAACTTATAACAAATGTATTGTGTGGCATTTTTTTATTAAGCTTTGTGAAATTTACATTTCTCAGATGAAGAGGGGATTGCAAATGCGCAGAAATCACTGGGGTTAGGTCAAGAAGACCGGGATCGCAGGGCCCGTTAGGGCATTTAAAACCATCTGTGCCTTTTAGCATGTTGTTCTATTTATGGTTTATATATTTTTTTTTTCCTTCAAATCATGGATAATTGATAGCTTTTATGGATTTGTTTTAGTGTAAAAGAGTTTGTTGATTAATTAGTGTTGTATTTTTACAATTATGCAAGTACCTTAATTTGAGAGGCTTATAATTTGGCCTCACAGAAGTAAAAACTGCATGGCATTCCATCCCATGATTCAGAAAGAAAATTTCCTTTTTTCAAATACTCATTGAGTTGTGCCAAAAAAAGAAAAAAAGCCGAATAAAGTAGCCGAACTATTATTCCTCAACTATTCCTCAGATTGGGTTGTAGATGTTCGAGCCATGTCAAGATTTGCGCAGATCAAGTGCATGCAAATCTTGATGCAAATTGAAATGCTTCCCAATTTGTTCTGATGCCCATCACAATGCTCCAAGAAAACAAACTTCGTGAAACTTTCAAGGATTATCCTGGAATCCGTCTAACTTGTTTTTTGTATAGAAATGCATTTGACTTTTTTGCAAATTTTGTTACTCTAACCTGTAAATCATGACACTGTTCTAGAATCAAAAGAAAATTTTAAATGAGTAAATATGCCGTTTGATTTAAAGGAAAACACAATCGATTGGTTTACTCAATGTAACACCAGCATACATCATAATTAACACACCGATACATAAAACACAACACACATTGAAACATGAGCATAAAAAATAAGGGACTCACATACACAAAAAAATAAAAATAAATTAAAAGTCAAACTGAACAAAAGGAAGAGACTGAAAGCAGCATTTCACTTTATAACTTTGTTAGGAACATGGTTTAGATTAGGATGGTTGCCTAAATCAGGATGGTTGCTAATGAGTTTTTGGCATTGAACAACACGCAATGTGGTAAGTCGGGACATAGCTGCCAACTTCACCTCCCAATTCTCCAAGTTCTTCAATTTCTCTAGTTCTAAGAATTGTAATTGTGGAAACCCATTAGTGGAGCAAACCATTCGCTTTCCTGTGTATGTTTTATCTTTTAAACTCAGAAATTGCAGAGCTTGTAGTCTTTCTAGAGTTGGCATGGGATCTTCTTTCAAATCGGATTTGGTTAGGGTGAGTTTTGTAAGATTTGGTGGAAATTTAACATTATCAATGAAAAGATTCCTACAAATCCATTGCCCATGTAAATTAATTGACTTTACTGTCTCAAGGTTTGGAAAAACCCTTAGATCAACAAACTTTGACGGTATAAGGTCGCCCACAATTGCCATCGAGATTAGATTATTCGTGTGACTCAATAGGTTAGAGATAAATTTCCAGTCTAGACTCAACCAATTTAAAAGTGCTACCTTTCTAAGGTTGATCAGGAAGTGTGGAATTTTTTCTACCCATGAATAATGAGCCATTACTGTCTTCATGGTATGTAGGTTATCTATAGGTGCTCCAGAGGGTGGACCTTCAATAAGGGGGCTTGGTTCAACATAAACATGGCGAAGTGTTTTGATATTCCATAAAGATTGAGGTATGGTATCTATACTTGTATCTCTAACATCCAATGTTTGAAGATTTTTCATGTCTCCTATATTTTCAGGAAGCTTAGATATGGTACTACCCCTCAAGCTTAGATACCGTAGGTAAATCATATTCGGTAATGTTGTTATTGGGATGACAGAGTTCCTCAGTGCCAACACTTTGAGGAGCATGGCACTTCCAAGAACATTTCTATCAAAATTAAAAGCTAAAAAAGAACGTATATGATTCACCTCCGTGTATTGTTTCTCATTGTCTTGATAGATTGCTAAACGGAACTGGGATTTAATTTTTTCTTGATTTGGATTGACAACCAAAAACCCTTCTATGCACGATTGTTGGATGGCAAATTCATGAATAGAACGAGGTAATCGACAACTTTTTATTGTGCCAACGATTGATCTCTTGGAAACAAAAACCAATGACCTACACGCAACAAGAAAAATAAATAAATATCAAATAGTTTTTCATAAAAGAACAAAATTTCTCAGTTTACATAAAAAAGGAAAAAATAATGATTTTATTATCAAGTAGACCAAAGGGAATTATCTACTATTATTGTAATAAAACAAACAAATTTAATTTTTATTGATGATTTCATTTTAGGAAACCACAACCATTAATAGCAATGTCATTTATGCTACAACAGGAAAAACCATAGATCTAATAATCACCTATAAATTATAAAACTGAATGTCAATTTCTTAAAATATTGAGAATACCTTTGAACAAGTTCGTCGAGGTACTTATTTGCAGTCGTCTCTAGAGACGTCTGTTTATCCTCTTCTTCGACAAATCCTTCAGCAATCCACATATAAGTTAGAGAGGTTGCAAGAATCTCGAAACCAATAGGGTAACATGCAAAATAAAGAAAACATGACTGAAGAAAGTAAGGTAAATCATTATAGCAGTAGGTAAAAATTTGCCCCATATGATCAGTCGTAATCTTGTCATTAGGCCCTGTGATCTTGTTCAGATCATCTTTCACCGTTTTCCAGATGTAGTTGGCCATTGGTTTGAGCGAAAGGAGTCCCCCTATAAGGAGAACAGCCAAAGGTTGTTTTTCACATGCCTCGCGAATGTCATCCACGAGCCATCCCAGTTCCATGTTTGACTTGTAAACGAACGTGGACCTTTCATAATCATTCTGCATGTTAAAAAGATCTGGAAAAGCTTTCTTCAAGAAGAGTACTAAGCTCTCACCCCTATTCAGTGTTATGCCGTTTGAAATCTCCGCTTCCTCAAGAAGCATGTTTTCAATGTTTTTAACTTTATCTTTCTGTATTATTGTGTCCCACTCGTTGAACTTAGCTTGAATTATTTTAAAAAAATGTTCTCTGTTTTCCAAATCGAGCCGAGTTGCTCTGTTTTCAATCATTCCCATAATACCACTGATTAAATCCTGGATTTTCTCCCTATATTCTTTCCCCAAATCATGGATCTCGGAGCTGAAGGACTGCTTTCTAGAAGCATGTCCAACAAACTCACTTATTAACTTTCCAACTTTTGGGGCTGTTTCTCGCACAATCATAATTATAGCCTGCTGGTCGTCCACAGGGAGATCCTTGAAATATCTGCTCTTCATGTATTCTCGAAGTCCCTCTAGTTTGTCGGACGGCAAATCAATTAGTTTTCCCGTGTCTGATAGCATATCAGACATGTAAAGTACGGCATCCATCTTTGTTTCTACTTTCCAAACGCTCCACCCAACAAATGCAAATCTGCAATGCAAAATAAAACATTAAACAAAGGGAAAATTAGTTCCATGTCATTCCAAAATGATGAATTTAGAAAAATACCATGGTTCCGAAAATCGGCCGATTCCGAGTTGACTCGGCCGAGTCGACTCGGAATCGGCGGTGTCCGGGCCGAGTTTTACCCGATTCTCGCACCCGTGCGAGTTTTTGAGCAAAAATCGGATGAACAGTGCATGACTCGGCCGATTCCGCCGATTTTTCGGCCGAGTTGAGCCGAGTTGAGCCGAGTTAAACCGAGTTAAACCGAGTTGAGCTGAGTTATCTCGGTTGGACGAGTTAAATGCAGAAAATTGATAAAATCAAGGTTAAATCGAAATAATTGGCCGAATTTTCACTCATTCTCTTGTTTTTGGAGCAAATTTTTTTGTTTTTTTAACTCAAATCGGACCAATTTTGTATTTTTGTCAAGATAATGGAAGGATTTGGGGAAGTTGCTGTTTTGAAAGGGCAGCTGCGTTTCACAAAGAAGAAGAAGATTGAATGATTATAAAATTTTGAATAGTCTTGGTGTACATATGGTGTATAGTTTTGTTTTGAAAATATAATATGGTTTATTGTGGACCATGTATAAACATCAGCTGTTTTGAAATATGGACCAATTATCTGGGCCTAGCGCATTTCTTTGAGTAATGATTCTAACAGATTAGCATTATCTTCATACAGCGCATGGACATAGATTTAAAATATCGTTGCATATAGTTAATGCGCTGCATGGAGCCAAAACAGCTCTTTTAAAATATTTACCCCATTTCTTTTCTCTGGGATCTCACTAGCTAGACCTTGATTTGACCAGGGGCACCTTGGTTTCTTTTTTTTATGAACAATTTGCACCGGTTTGCTAAAAAAAAAGGTGCAGAATAATCTTATATTTTTATTATTTTTATTATTTGATAAAAGGATTGAAGTATGGAATTACTAGGTTATAAATTTCATTATTATTAAAATATAAAATAGAAATTAAAATTTTATTATTCTCTTATATATATTAGTTATGTTTGTATTATTTTATCTATTTTATTTCAAAACTAGATATTTTTTAAGTAATTACAATACAAACTTGATTCTTATGACATGAATGTCTTTATTATTTGACTCAGTACAATAATTATCCAGCCAGGTCATCATAGTTTTTGACATTAAAAATATATTCTGCTTATATTAATATTGTATTAATGAATTATTTTAAGTGTAATATTTTGTCTTAACATTTTATATTTTTTACAAATTTTTTTCTTCCTTCTGGCGACAAAACAAACTTCTGCTAAAAAAGTCCGAGTTACCGATCTGATTCTTCCGATTCCGACCGATTCATCCGATTCTTCCGATTCCGACCGATTCATCCGATTCTAATTCCACAGTCAAGAACCCGATTCCGATTCCAATTCCGAGTTTCAGAACCATGAAAAATACTACCTCAAAATTTCCCTTTAGCTAAATGCCACTCCAAATCACATTTATTAAGAAAATTGCCGCAAATATCATATTATTATACATTTGTAATTAAAAATAAACAGAATATGTTAAAAAAATTCGTATATTCCAAAAATACCCTCAGTCCCTAACCCTTTCCTTTCCTTAATGGGTCCGATCAGAAATTCATCTCCTCTCTTCGTCTCCCAGTCATCTCCCAGTCACAGTGGTGAGCCCTCCCAGTCGAAGTCACCCAAAAATTAACAAAAAGCTTAAAAAAAGCTGTTCAGATCACGCAGTCGAAGTGGGTGACCAAACCTATTTCATTCACGCAGACCATGTTCTCAGTCGCAGTGGGTGACCAATTGAAGTGGTGAGCCCAGTCGAAGCTTAAACAGAAATATTTTAAGCTATCAAAAGTAATCATTAAGGCCTTCAGTGAACTTATTTGGTATCTCAACAAGCTTTATTCTCTGGAGCCCATAAAAAAGAAAGAAAAAATTATATATAAACCCATCATAACTTAGGATTAGGGTTCAAGTCTAGCAATGCTAATCCAGAATTATAGCAGACGATTTGGATTCTAATCAGATGATCCGGATTTAAACAGAAATATTTTGTTACCTCCGGAGATATGGAATTCAAGAGAGCTGCAGTGCTGCTGAATTTTTATATATTTTATTAGGAAGGAGACAGATGGAAATTTTGAAAATTAAGACTATTTTGGTCAGTTCACTTATACTGTAAGTTGTTTATTTAAAATTTTACATTAATATGATATTTGTGGCAATTTTCTTAATAAATGTGATTTGAAGTGGCATTTTTCTAAATTCACAACTTTGGAGTGGCATGAAACTAATTTCCCCTTAAATAAAAAGTACTATAAATACACCATATAGACAAATTTCCATGTTATTTATAAGTTTCTAATAAACTGTATTTAATCAAATAATGCCCAGTAGTCCACAGCCAATACAACCATGCATATAGTCAAATTTCATGCATATTACATTCTCATTAAATATATCTAATTAAATACAGAGATTAACTAAGAAATTTTAACAAAATTGGTAGTTATGCATCAAATTTTATATAATACTTACACTTAAAAATTTATTAGAGAAATTTTCGGAAGAATTTATCAATTTTTATTCAAAAAAAAGCTACAGGAATGTATTTAAAACAATTTAATGGCTATAAGATTTTTCGTATAATTATGGACACATTTAAAATGATGACCTCATCAAAACTAACACTTGTGCTCCAAATAATATCTAAAACATGTAAATTATTATAGCATTTTGACTGCATTCAAAGAGACACTCAAGCGATTGACAGTTTTGAGAATAATGCCCAATAATTGACATTCATAAATATGCTCATGTACATCATTCGAAACTGCTATTCCATACTAATTTTTAGATTAAACTAAAAATATTGATATTTAAAGAATGGATCAGGAGATATTTTTGGTATTGTCTAAGCTTAGGAATAAACTACCTGAATGCCTCGCTTTGCTTTGACGGTGATAATTAGGCTTGCGGTATCCTGATGTGAAATATCTAAATATATATTAGGCTTGCAGTTAAGAATCCAGTCTGAAACTTAAGATATACTAGATCTATATCATTATTTTTTTAATAAATTATAATTTGTATAATTTAGTTAGAACCTTAGAAGTTACTGCCTAGCTAGCACTGAGACACTCTCTAGCTCGTTACAACTTAATTTCTCTCCTATTAAGAAACCAATTACATTTATTTACATATGCCTTTCAAAGATTACGAGACAGTTTCTAGAAGTTATATGATAAAGGCTTATCAAAATAATTTTGTCTAAGTTTTTTTAATACATTTATATATATATATATATATATAGCTTAGTTGGTTATGTACGTACATAGATCTTTTACATATCGCTCCAAATTTTTATTATTAGTAATAAATTTTAATATATTATTTTAAAAAACTAGACACTTAAATCAAATTTTTTTCGAGTCTAAAATATAATGTCACATATCAAATATGTCAATTAGAAGATAATATAATAAACTAAAGAACAATAATAAATTAAAAGATAATATAATGATTGGTGGTATGAGAAAGACCTCAAACATTAATTATCCACACACCAATACACCGTATAGACAAATTTCCATGTCATGCATGTTACTTAGTTTCTCATAAACAACCATATAGTCAAATTGTCACGTGATAAATGTTATTGTCTCATGCATTAAATGTACCTAATTAAATACTAAGATTAACTGAGAAATTTTAACAAAATTGGTAGTTATGCATCATATTTTATTTAATACTTACATAAATAATTTCTCTATATAATTATTAGAGAAATTGCAGAAGTAACTATCATTTTTTTGCAAAGAAAATCTATAGGCATGCATTTAAAACAAATTACATGCCTATTAGATTTTCGTTTAAACTGACACTTTGATCTTCAAAAATAATATCTACAACATGTATAAATTATTATTAATACAATTTTAAAAGGTCCATTGATAGTTTTTCAGATGAATACCCTGTAATTGCCATTTTTAAATAATCTCCTCTACATCATTCTAAGTAGCGATACTATACTAATTTTCAAATAAAACTAAAATTATAGAGCGTAAGTTATATTTGTATGATATGAACCATGTTTAGGAATAAAGTGGCATAATATGCCTCGCTTTCTTGGGGCATTGATAAATGAGAAAATGTATAAAACGAAATCATAGTACATACTATATAATAAATAATGAAATAAAACGCAGCTGGTCAGCAAAAATAAAACATGGTTGATATCATAAAATATATTTTTTGTAATATATCAACTTAAGTAAAATTCATGAGAAAATTTAAGGTGGTGGTGTCTAACTATAAAGCTATTGAAAAATTAATACTATATTATATGATTAACAAAATATTGTATGTACATATATAGATTTGCGAATATAAATTGAGATTGCACATTAGATTTCATAATATAATTTTGTGAAATAAAAAATGATGAGAGGGTTACCTCGACACGTGTAGAAAGAGTAAGGCACAAAATGCAGTTATGTGATCAGAAATCTTATCTTAGATTCCTGTTGTGAAGAGTAATTGAATTAATAAACAACGACTAGATAACATATAATTATCAGTCTAGTAATTAGAAAAAAAAATAGTAATATACCTATGTGTAGATTAAGACATGCAGCGAGAGGCTCAAGCACACAACTAAAAATTAAAGGTCTACTGGTGGCGTCCTTCCTACTAAACTGGCAAATGAAAGCAAATTTGACATCATAAACATTTTTTTAGCAAAATCACAAAAACCATAAACCCTAAAATCGGGATATGATTGAGCCTCACATCATAACCTACAAAACTTTTATGGATGGGCTCTGCAAGAAAGGTGAAGTTGAGAACACATTGGATTTTTTGGAAAGTCATGATTTTCATGGGGCATGAGACCAAAAGGGTGAAATTCGTGACCTAGCTAATGAGCCTAGGACTCAATAAGTTGAGCTTGTACATCAGCTTAGGTGAAATTCCTTGACATGTGTTAAAAGAGCAATTGAACTAATAAACAGTAAATAAACTGGGAAACATTTACAAAATACTATTTGCTTGTTTTCTATTGTGAATCAGTCTGTTTTCTTATTGAAATAAGATTATTTAATTTGTACATCAAGTCAGCATATTAAGATAGACTAGATCTATACCATTACTTTTTTATTAAATAATAATTTGTTAAAAAGGCATCTGGAGATATGTGATCGAGAAAAGGAGGCGCTTTTTTTTTTTTTTTTTTTTAATTTGGTTAGACCTTCGCAAGTTACTGCCTAGCACCTTGAGACATTGGCTCATTACAACTCTCTCTCTTATTAGAAAACCAATTAGATATATCACATATTCCTCTCAAAGATTATGAGATGGTTTCTAAAAGTTGCATGATAAAGGCTTCTTAAAATAACTCCATCCATGTTCTATTTTAGCATATTTTTATATAGCTGAATTAGTGATGCAAATCTTTTATATATGGTTCCAAACTATTATTATTATTATTATTATTATTATTATTATTATTATTATTATTATTATTATTATTATTATTATTATTATTATTATTATTATTAAGTTAATTTTTATATATTCTTATTAAATTATACAACTAAAACAAATTATTTAGAGTGTAAAATATAATGTCACATATCAAATATGTCAATTAAAAGATAATATAAATAATAAAAAAGAAGGTAATACCTAACTACAGATAGATATAGGCAGAGAGAAGCTCAAGCACACAACTGAAAATCAAAGATTTACTAGTGGCTAATTTAATTCGTACTAAACAGAGGCTAATTAAACTATAATGAAAGAAATCAATGAGAGAGATAGTAAGTGAAACTCAGAGAGGAGACATGAGACTCTCACTTGGTACCGTTGCTCTTTTACGAGAGGAGGATCGATCTTGGGGACTCAGCAAGAGAAAAGAGAGGAAGGAGAGGCTAACTGAGGGAAGGGGATGAAGTATATATAGAGATAGATTGACAATTTTTCAGGTTAATACATAAGCTCCTCTACATCATTAAAAACAAGTATATATATATAAGGAGATTCAAAGAGTGAATACTCCAAAGTGTGTTGCACGCAAAGTCATGAGATACTTTGGATAATGCATAAATTTAGGAATAAATGAATTGAATTTTTGTATGTTCCCCACATGAGGTAACAGTTGGAGCCTCAAAAGCAATTATTCATATTCGTGCTTGTACCTTCTTCATAGGAAATTCATATTCTTTGCCCATGTTTGGATAGTTGATCACCAATTAATTGTACTTTCATAAGCTTCTGTATATTTCATTGTTTTGATGTATATACATCTCAACTACACACTAGTGGAAAATATGAAATCATGATCGGTTATATATACGTATCAGTATCGGAATCCAACCGATCCTGTTAAAGGCGATACTGATACTATCAGGATTGGTTTTATATTTTTTAAAGAACCGATCCAAATAGAAACTATTAGAATCGGTTTTTTTAACAAAACCAATCTTAATAGTTGTTATCTAGATCGGTTTTTGACTAAGAACCGATCCAGATACGTACTATCAAGATCGGTTTTTATATAAAAACTGATCTTGATATTTTTTTTCAAATTTTTTTTAATTAAAAATTACATATCAAGATCGGTTTTTATATAAAAACTAATCTTGATAGTACGTATCTGGATCGGTTTTTATATAAAAACCGATCTTGATAGTTTTTTCGAATTTTTTTTTAATTAAAAATTACATATCAAGATCGGTTTTTATATAAAAACTGATCTTAATAGTTTTTTCAAATTTTTTTTTAATTAAAAATTACATATCAAGATCGATTTTTATATAAAACCGATCCAGATACGTACTATCAAGATCGGTTTTTATATAAAAACCTATCTTAATAGTATTTTCGATTTTTCTTTTAAAAAATTACATATCTAGATCGGTTTTTGAATAAAAACCGATCCAGATACGTACTATCAAGATCGGTTTTTATATAAAACCGATCCTGATGTTTTATTGAAGCTAAAAAAAATATTTTTATTTATTTGACCAGCTTCCATATATATTTTGCTGGCTAGCATCCTAATTTTTTTTTTTTTGCACAGTAAGAAGCAATAATCAATTAAATATCATATACACATTCTAAATTAATTATCATACACATCTTAAACTATTACAAAAAATTCATGTACTTCATACAAAGTTTTGTGAAGCATTACATATTATAACAAGAAATTTAAATCCAAAAAAAAATTAATTAACAAACATACAAGTGACTAATTTGGCTATTTTTTCAATTAACACACATTTATACAATATACACATTTATGCAATTAATGTAAAGCACAACAATAAAAAAATCAATAATTACCTCTTTTGCAATCACATCACTTGAGATTAAAAAAGACCCTAAAAACAAAAACAAAGGTAACAATTAGATGGAAAAACATTTTCCAATAAAAAATACAAAAAAAATGTGTTTTAAAAGTATAATAATGAGAAAATTAGATAAAGCTAATACCATGATAGTTGATCGGCCGGATGATTAAGTAACTTGAGAGAGATGTCCTCAAAACTGTAAAACAATATACAAACATCATTAATTAATTTTTGAAATAATAAAAAAAATTAAAAACTGGCACAATTGAGCCGGAGGTGCGAGAGGCTCGGATTTGAGAGGAAGAGACGGAGAGAAAGAGAGAGAGAGACACGGAGGAGAGGGAGAGACGGAGACAGAGAGAGAGAGAGAGAGACAGAGTACTGAGGATTTGAGAGGGAAATACGGAGACAGAGACAGAGACGCTAAATTGAAAATGAGAGGCGCGAAATGAAAATAAGAAGAACCCTAGCTAAGCTGGTTATATAGGAAGTTATCATTAGGATCGGTTGTTTATAAAGAACCGATCCTAATAGTATCAAGATTGGTTTTTATAAAAAAACCGATCCTGATATTAATTTTTTTGAAAAAAAATAGTATCAGGATCGGTTTTTTATTATACAAAACCGATCCTAATACAATTTTTTTTTTCAAAGTTGGTTCTACAAAAAAAAAAAAAAAAAGGGTCGGTTTTTTATAAAAAACCGATCCTGATACTATTAGGATCAGTTTTTTTATAAAAAACCGATACTGATTTTATTTTATTTTTGCAGAACCAACTTTGAAAAAAAAAATTGTATCAAGATCGGTTTTATTGCTAAAAACCGATCCTGATAGTATCTGGATCAGTTTTTAGCAATAAAACTGATCCAGATAGTTTTTTTCTTTTATTTGGAAAATCTTTTCATATGGTTATGTTTAAATAAATATAAAAAATTACATATTAGAAATATAAGTTAATTATTTAATAGAAATTTTATTTAATTTTCAAATTCTACTTAAATAATATTAAACAGCAGATAGGTACTATTTGACATTGATATTTCATTAATGTAATTTTGATGAAAATTAATGTAATTTATATTATTAAAATTTATGTGATAATATAATTAATTATTTGACAATGATATTTCATTTTGAAGTCATTTTGACTATTGAATTTTTTTATACAATCATGCATGATGCATCAATGACTTGTGTCATATAATAATATACATAGGACTTGAACCCTTGTTGTATGGGGTTGTGAAGGAATGAATACGAACATTAGCATTTGGTCAATCAGAACCGTTAAAATGAAGAATGTCATATTAATTTCACCATTATAAAATTTGATACAATTTGTGATTCATTTACTAGTTCATCAAAGCAAAACAATATAGGAACATCGCACAGCCGTAAATAGTTTACGTTGGATCAAGACTTACAGTTGTCGGGCCTTTGGGACTTTTACGTTACTAATGTTCCATGTTATATCTTGATCATTTTAAAAATTATTACATGTCATTTAATTACAGACCCACCGTTGGATGATCATGCAGAAATGAACGGTCTGCATTCCATTTAACAATTTGATGCCATTAATAATAATAAAATTGTACAAAATTGATCATGGTAGAGTTGATTTGGCTATACAAAAACAAATAAATAATTTTTATATTTTTCACATTTTTCTTAATATTTATCCATGTACATGCATTACCAAACAGAAAAGAAAATAAATAGTAGCCGTTTGATAGTTGATAGACCATCAATATGAGTGGGGTTTACCTCAGTGATGTTTCTCATATAAAGTATTAGGATCGGTTTTTTATAAAAAACCGATCTTGATACTATTTTTTTTTCAAAGTTGGTTCGCAATAATTAAACCAATTGGTAATTCATAATGCACTAGCAATGTTTATTTTTTTACAATGAGTGGAGACATTATAATTTGGCTATCAATAATTTCTTTTTTTTTTTTTCTTTTTTTTTGAGGAAAAACCCATAGGTATAATTTATTGAATTGAAAAGATTCTTACATTACAGTGCAGCCTTTTAACTGGCATGCCTAACTACTTCCTAAGTTACATTAATCTATTCCTACTTGCCTTAGTCTAAGAGAACGCTCTAAAAAACTCATTCAAGAGGTGTCTCTCAATTCCTAAGTAATTAACTAATTGTAGTGCATTCATCTCAGTTGTTGCATTTCTAATTCCATTTGCAAGTCTGTGAGGTTGTGTCAATGCCTCCCTCTTCACATGATGCAGTTGTGTTGTGTGGTTGACCTTTCTCCATTCAATAATGCATTGATGTACAGTGCTTCGGGCTCTTGGTCGAACTAACTAGGGCCTTGATATAGTACTGGCTTCTTTTTGAGTTCATGCATGCTAAATATAAAGAATTAAAAAAAGTGTGTTTTTCTCTCCTGGAAGACATTTTTGGTACCTCTCTCCCTTGTTTGGATGTGTTTAATAGTATAACGCTGGAAATTTTTTAGCGTACTCAGTCTTGAATGTCCTGCCATTAATTACACTTAATGCAGATGGAGGGGCATTTTTCTTACCACTTTTTGCTCATTAAATACATTGATAAATTAAAGCAATATACAAGTTTACTAAAATGACCGTAACACTAATTAATACGTATACAGACCATAAGTTTTACTTTGCTTTACTGAGAAACCATCTAAGTTACTAGTTTTCCTACTTCCTTTGGCAGCTTTTTAGGTATCTGGTTTTTACTGGTTTCCACTGGCTTCGAAGTTTTCTAGTACTATTTTTTATTTTCTTTGTTTTGGTTTTTACTGCATCATTAGCTCAAATGTCTTGAGCAATTGTTTTCATATTTTATAAGCAGGTTTTATTTCAAAACCTGAATGTTTTGGACTTATCTTCATGAATAAAGCATATAGGAGCATAGATCCCTATTTTTACACACACAAAAAAAAATTAATCCAGTCCATACAAAACAACAATCATGCATGTTATAATACATAAATAAAATGATATAGCGAAAAGAAATATCTAGCATATTGACCCGCTGCATTTGAGCCGAATCCAGATTAGAATTGTTAGACAATCATACATTTCTTTGATCCCACGTTTTTCTTTGTTCATCGCGAGTTCAGAGGATCCAGGCCAGAGATTACTTATGGGGCTACAGTTGGGACAAGTAACCTGTTTTTTTTCTTTTTCTCTGTCTGAAATCTCAAAGAATTTGATAGATCTTCGCTTTGTTTTGTATTATGACTCGATTACCTTTATCTTTTCCAGATGCACAACTAGCTTGCTGCTTATAAGCTCAATTGTCATGATTGATTGCTAATTAAATTGCATGGTCATGATTAGTTGCAATGTGTCCATTTAAAAACAAAACTATATCTGATTTGCACAGTGCAAACTTATGAAAGTTCACTTCCCCAAAACCAAAATAAACAGAGTGCAAACTATATATATATATATATGGATAGATCATCTCTCCCAAACATAAAAACATAAAAGGTTGATTGATAGTGTTTTCAGAATAATACCTAATAATTTTCCATTTAAACAAGCTTATCTACATCATTCGAAATAGCTAATGTATCTGGAACACTAATTTTCTGATTAAACTAAAAGTATTGATATTCAAAGAGTGTGTGCAAAGAAAGATATGTACTTTGGATAGTCTCTAACATCAGGAATAAAGAAATTTCTAATTAAACTAAAACTACTAATATTCAAAGAGTGTGTGCAAAGTAAGATATATACTTGAATAGTCTCTAAGATTAGGAATAAAGAAAGACCAACATGAGGAATTGAGGATACATATTTAACAGCAGAAAGCAATTATTCTTTTGTCCTTTATTGGTAACAATTTTGCTTGACCTTTGCATGTTACTCCTAGCACTTTTAGACACTGGCTTGTTACAACTTTCTCTTTTACTAAGAAACCATTAACATCTGTCACATGCGCCTTTCAAAAATTATGAGACAGTTTCTAGAACTTACAAGATGTTAATGATGTTTGAAGAGAATACTTGAGCTTTAGATATTGCATGAAATTTACTAAGCCTGGATTAATTAAAAACATGAATAGATAATTAGATTTTTGCTCATATTATTTAAACTTTTTTCCAATAAATATATTTTTGCTCGTATATCATATAAAGAACAACAATCCTTTGTGCAGACACCATATTCTGACAAAAAAAAATACAAACAATTTCTGATTTGTTCTACCAGATATTGGTGCCAGTTTCTGAAGTTTAGAAAAGTAGATATTAACAAATTTCAGTTCAACCCATCCAGTTCCCCTTTCAAAAGAACAGCTCAAACTAATTCCCGGTCCATTTTAAAACTTTCTTCCATACAAATACTGCAATGATAGTATAATTTATATATTTGTTTTTCAGATTTCACTAAAATATATATACATATATATTAAAATTAAATTATATTTAACAGTTTCTTTAACAGAATCATGCAGTAATTAAATATTTTTTCTCACATACTAATTAAAGATATGTACAATGAAAAATAGCCTGCTAAGTCCAATGCAAATTTCTGCATAAGAACGTGAAAAGTATGATATTATTTTCAGATTTCTTTTGACGTCTCAGACATTGAACGCCTTCTATTCAAATACATCGACTGGATTAATGAGAAGAGAGAACAAAGATGTATATGGTGAGGAAATTGATAATTTAGCATGGCTAACGAATTTGGAAACTTGTATTTATGTACTCATAATTATATATAACAACATAATAATGTATTTTTGTAGGCAATATTGCTAATTATGGGAAATAATAATGTTACTCAGTTTATGGGATTGCTCTTAATGGGCTTTTGATCTTAACTCATTTCATTTTTTGTGTGTGTTATTTTTACTCGTTTTTAGATACTTGTGCTTATTTTGGAGAAGTGAACTTGTCATAAGTTTGCACTCTGCCTTTTGCCACTTTTTTTGTTCCGAATTGCTAGACGAAGTTTGCTGAGTTGGAAATATGAATCATTTCACGTCGTTTGTTCTTTTGTTTTTCTCAAGTTACTTAGAAGTAATCTTGCAAAAGAAAAATGTATTATTAAAAACAGTGTATGTCCTACGGGTGTCAATGGTACCTTTTTAGCCGTTTACCCGACCCGTATCGTATTCGATAAGGCGGGTATGGGTAAGATTTTTTTTTCGTTAGCTTATTGGGTATGGATATGGGTAAGATTTTTTTTTCGTTAAATAAATGGGTAAGGGTATAGGTAATGACTATTTCGTACCCGTTACCCTATAGGATAATTATAAAATCCAAATATATATTCAATTCAATTTCCAACCCACTTAAATGTATATTTAATTCAATTTCTAACCCACTTAAATGTATATTCGTGTTTTTGAATTTTTATTCTTTATAAAAAATAATTTAGTTGGAATTGATTGCACATTTATTTTATTTTTTATTAGAAATGCAATTATATATGTGTTAAAAACTAAAAATGAATGAGTTTTTGATGTTTAATTTGTAAAATATAATAAAACTAATTATTATACTAGTATTATCCGTTATTCATCCGCTACCGTTTCGTTACCCGATAATATTAACGGGTAAGAGTCGGGTAGGGTAAGATCAATTTTTAATGGGTATGGGTAGGGTATGGGTAAAGTCAATTTTAATGGGTATGGGTATGAAAATGTCTCCACCCGACCCGTACCGTACCCATTGACACCCCTAGTATGTCCTTCATTTCTTTGTTCTTTTGATTTATGTTAACAATGTACTGAGATTATTAATTATAAATTAATGGTTTAAAAAGGATAGATGCCAAATTGCTCATATTCATAGCGTGATTTTTAAAATAATTACTCATGGGGAAGAGAGACGATGTAGGTGAATATGTTGTGCTATTACTGATTTCTTTTATTTTGAGCCCGGTGATTATTAAACCATTAGTATCTTGTAAACATAAGCTAATCCAGTATTTCCCTCAGCCTTAGCACGAGATCTATTTTCATACATATGACCAACAAATCCTGCAAATAATCCAAATCCCTTCTCAACAATATATGTTTATTTTTTACAATGCTTGGAGACATTATAATTTGGCTATCAATAAGTGTTAAGATTTAAGGGAAAAAAATGAATTCAAAGCTCAAAGATCAAAGTGGTATGAATTCAAAGCTCAAAGACATTATGGACATGTTCGGCTGTCAGGCAGGAACGGAAATGGGCTTGGATTCGGGTCCAAATTAAATGGCCAAAATACTGTGCATATGGGAAAAACAAAAATTCATTCTGAGTGATTTTTTTTTTCCCACGGACACAGTGGCAGCCAAACAGGGCCTATATATATATTCATAGTTATTCCATATTGATTAGATGCTCTGGTTACTTCATTTTAAAGATGTTGTAATTAATTGGTGAGTAGACATCCATCGTAGAGTCCAAAATAATATTATATATACATTTTTGTTAATTTCCATACTATATTACAGTATGAAAATAATCTAAAATAAAGTTCGACATGTTATTTCAATTTCATATCATTCGACGATCTTATATGTGCATCAAATATTTAAAGGAAAAAAAAAAACTAGAATTAACGCTGTTAAAAACAATGTCCTAGTTGTTTTAAATGATCGATCGGACATTACAAAAGAATGAAGTAGTTTATACAAAGACTTCTAGATGTGGAGAAATTTTGTGCATGTGTTGTTTATTTTTTTTATAATGTTCAACATATATATATATAAGTGGAGACGCGCGGTTTGGGTACATGCAAAACCCAGACAATCCATATGCTCTGCATGAATTAATTATTCCAAGTACTATAACAAGTATTAAAGTCAGACAAGAGAATTCATGTATAGCAAGTTCCAATTTAATGCATATTTTAATAGATTGGAATTTGGGCGGGGAAAGGTTTTATTGGACTTTAATGCCACATACATACTTCAAAGGCTGTAGCATATCATAACCTCTAATTTTGGAGAAGTGTGAGCGGCGTCTCTCAAGAATCCAGGAACTAAATATAAATATAAACACTTTTAAGTTACTTTAGCTAGAGTTAGTTTAGAGGATGAGTTCATATATGCATGCTAAATATAAGGAATTAAGGGTTTGACATCATTGAAAATTGTTTAAGCAATAAACATGTTATAATATTAATAATTAGAGTAAAGTTAGGGTGTGACATGCTCACCAAGAAAGTTTGGTGAGCATAACTCCAAAAGTATATCGGATCGACGTCAAATGCTGAATCCAAACCGTTAAAATCCATGTACTTCATGAGTGATGCATATACATGCAAAATTTTGAAAGTTTCGAATTTATTTGCTATACGGTCAAGTGGTCAAAGAAATGAACATTTTATTATAAGTTATTTTATATATTCAATTTTTATTATTTCTTTGACCACTTGACCGTGTAGCAAATAAACTTGAAACTTTCAAAATTTTGCATGTATATGCATCACTCATGAAGTACATGGATTTCAACAGTTTGGATTCAGCATTTGACGTCGATCCGATATACTTTTGGAGTTATGCTCACCAAACTTTTTTGGTGAGCATGTCACACCCTAGCTTTACTCTAATAATTATATTGATTTCATTAATATAATTTCCATCACAAAAATATTTTTAAAAATTAAAGTAGAATTTGCAGCATTGGCCACATATTCCTCCATATGGTATAGAGAAGTTTAAACAGTTGAAATCGAAATAATAAGTTCCTGTTATTTTCTAGAAATAACAACATATTTATTTCCGTCATGTGATAGGTTGTATTACGTGCATGTGCTCTCTTTCAACAAAAAATGACATAGCATGGCACGTCACAGGTCAAAGATTACATTTATGTGCGCAGTAATATCACGACATGTGATGGAACATGATGTTAGGGAACGTCATAATTATGAAACCATGTTTTCCAATAATTAAGCAATAAACATGTTATAATATATAGAAGATGTGAGTCATACATAAAAGACGTGACTAATTAACGTGTTGTGACTATTCATGTGTCATGACCATCCTTTCTAATTTGGTCACAGCACATGATCCAAGTTATAGCATGATTAGTCACGCCATGGTATGTGAACCTATTTTTTCTCCTGGCAAATCAATGATTTTTCTGACTAAAGCAACAAATCATACTTCCTTTTTTTTTTTTCTTTCTTTTTTTTATGTGAATCAGTCTTACCTGACTTTCTTTTTCGTGCAATTTTCTTCTATTGAGTCATAAATTGAATTCAGGGGTTGGTATTATTTCAATTCAGGGGTAGGCACAAGTATAAAATATCACTAGGTCTAAAAAAAATTTGAATCCAAGAGTAGGCAAGTGTCTACCCCTGCCTCTCTTTGGGTTCGCCACTGACCTCCGGTGCTCTGGTTGTGTGATTTCTCCCTTCGGTGACTGCTGTCGCGAGAGAGAGGGGTCAAGGTGCGACGCTTGGTGTAGTCTCTCGGAGTGAGCACGAGAGAGAGAAAGAGATGGTGAGGGATCCCTAAGTGAGCGGCGCTAAATGAGAGAGAGAGAATGGAGAGGTAATTTGAGAGAAATTAAAATTGCGCACTAGAAATTAGGATCGGTTAAATAGAAAGGCCTGTTACTAAAGTATCAAGATCGGGTATCTATTAGAATACGATCCTAATAAATAACAATCAAAGATCGGCTTCTTATAAATGACTGATAACAGCTCTTTATTGAAAGCCGATCCTAATACATATTATCAAGGTCGGCTCTTTAATTTGACCGATCCTAAAAGTATTAATATCACATTTTTACTATGTCTGATCCTAATGAGGCAATACTATTTGTATATTTGCCACTAGTGTGCCCATGTTTATCTATAGGTGGTTGATCGCAAATTTTTCTTTCATATTTGCTTGTGTCTATTTGAATGATGTATATATCCTTCAAACTAAAACAATTAGAATGAATGAAGCAGCTAGCTGGTTATGCGCTTCTCAACTACATTTTTTTGTATTATTTTGCATTGGTGACCCAAGATGTCTCCCATAGAAACGATTTTTGATAGTATGTCTTGGCTTAGACCTCTAAATGCACTTTTATTTTATATTCCGGAACTTCTTATGTTGTAGTTTCTAAAAAAATCTTCCACTTGATGCAAATTATGAGCTTGACAAAAAAATTTATTATTTTGCATTTCGATGTTAATTGTACAGAAAATCAATTTATTTTATTTATCGCTTTTTTTAAAAGCAGTATATTATTAAAAGAAAAAGCAGAATAATAAGAAAAAGAAAAAGGGTATTATTAAAAGAAGTGCATGTCCTTTATTTCTTAAAAAGTAAATATGCCAAATTGCTGAAATTAATAGCGTCATTTTTAAAATAATTGCTCATAGGAAAGCAGAGAGACGATGTAGGCTGGTGACTACCTTGTGCTATTACTGATTTCTTTAATTTTAAAGTCGGTGATAATTAAACCAATTGGTAATCCATAATGCACTAGCAATTCTTATTTTTTACAATGAGTGGAGACATTATAAGTTGGCTATCGATAAATGTTCAGATGTGTTACTATTTGAGATCGGTGATAATTAAAACTATTTATGTTGAGCAAGGTTAGATGTGTTACTACCTCTCAAGCTCATAAAATGTCGGAAAATCATGTTAGGTAAAAATGTTACTGGGGTTGTGGATTTCCTCAATTCCAACACTCTGAGTCTGAGGAGCACAACACTTCCAATTAATGACAGTTCTATCAAAATTAAAAGCTAAAAGGGAATTGCAAGAAATTTAATAATAACAACAACAATATATATCTAATTAAATATGTCCGGAATTTATTTTATGGTGGAAATTTTTTAATGATAGAAAGTTTTGTTGCAATTTATTTTATGGTGCAAGTTTTAATCACATCGTCTAAAGTAACATATTTTTCATAAGAAACATATTTTATTACTGCATGGCATCTCATGATTCATTAATATATTTTTTTTCTTTTGAAATGAAACATTAAATAAAAGGCTGATCATAACATAGTATTTTTTTTTTATGATATTTTTAGAATCTACAAGTAATTAAAGAAAGAAAAATAGAGGGGAAAAAGTACTAGTAACAAGTACAAATATATTAAGAATGGGGATCCGTCAATGTGGACAACCATAAAATATAACTTGTAATTTAGAAATTCGGCAATTCAAAAATATTATCTACATCATGCACATCTTACACATAAAAATGCTAAAATTTGATACAAGCTTTATAGTTTCTCATATATAAGACATGAAATTTGCAAGTACATATCTAATGTCTTATAATGGTGAAATAATATTTAAAGATAGATAGTGGTTGGAGTCTTGGGCATCCCATGCCAAATGACAAAAATGTGGGCTCAGATCTTGTCTTCTATAAAATATTGTAGAATGAGATCTAGACGACTGTTTATTATAATCAGAAACAGATATTAAAGACTTATATTTTAGACAGGTCTGAAAAACATGCTCAGACTAAAATTTTGTAAACAAAGACTTGCACAGAATTTCATGAAATGTTTTAAATATTCAGTATCAGAATATTGCATGCCGAATGGGAACAATCTTTTTGTATTTATAAGCAACAAGTTAAGTATCGTGAAAAGAGAAAGAAAAAGGTTACCGACCGGAGCAGATGTCATTCGAATTCTTCCTGATTTCGGACAAACAAAAAGAAAAAAAAGAAAATTGTTACCGATCAGAGTTCCATCTGTAATTAATGTCCTGTGTCCTCGGTACTCGCGATGAAAAAGAAAAAGCTGGATTGAAAGAAATATGTCATGAGGTGGCAAGATCTAATACACTTTTTTTAATAAAATAAAATATCAAAATTTCGATAAAAAGTAAATGTCTTTTATCAAAAAATAAATAAAAACGCAACCATTAATACCCGATTTTTTTTATTGAAAGAATTATAAAAACTAATAATTAAAAACGAAATCAGTAGAAATATATTTTTTTAAAATAGAAAAACAGCTCTAGGCTATCGCGTCCCATCTCATAGCAATTAATTTTTTGTGAACAATTTTGTAGTAATAATGTGATGATTAAATTTTTTGAATTAAGTGAATTTTTTAGTAAAAATATGCTGATTTTTGGTAAATTAATATTTATTTTTTAGTTGGTCAAATTAAATTACTAATAATTTCTAATTTTAGTTGCTTGCAAATCTTGCACAGCACGTTAAAATATGACTTACTAAATCATGTCATGTCATTAAACATGTTGTGTGCATCTTCGGATGTGTGACATGTAGACACATGTGTTGTGTAATGCTTCAAACGGGTGACATTTTTGGTTTGTCCATAACACGACACGTTCAAAACACAGTAATATGTCATATGTATCGGGAACACGTGTCAGGTGTGTTGTGTTTCCATATGTTCAAAACATGACACAACATGTTTGAAACACGTGCCATGCCAACACGTTAAAATGTCTAACCGTGCCATGTCGCATAGTAACAGAGATGAACACAATATGTTTAACGACACAATAGGGTTTAGTAAGTCGTATTTTGACATGCCGTGCAAGATTAACAAGTAATTAAAACTAAAAACTATTACTAATTTAATTTAATGAATTAAAAACTAAATATTCATTTACTAAAAATCAATATATCATTACTAAAGAATTCACTTAATTCTCTAAGTTTAATCATCACACCATTACTACAAAATTGTTAACAAAAAAATTAGTTTTTTTTTTTTTTTTCATTTTTCTCCATGGACAGGTATTTGCTATCGCGTCCCTAAGGGATGCCACAACGTAGGACTGCTTTTCTAGTTTTAAAATATTATTTCTACTAATCTCATTTTTATTAGTGTATGATTTCCTATTAATAAAAAATTCCGCATTAATGCGGTTCTACGAAGAGATAAATTCTTGAACCACACCAATGATACAGTTCCACAAGCTACTACATCAAACTATGTAATTTTCATATAAAAATCACTAAAATTTGTAAATTAGAATTTTTTTTTATTAGAGTTTTCTTATTTTTAATACTAATAATTTAAATGTCACTTTAGTTAAAATTATTGTTACATATGTTAAATTTTTTATTAATAATTAATACTAATAAATATAAGATATTTATAATTATTTTTATTGTTGTTGTTTAATATTTTAATTGTCTTTCAAAACTAAAATAAAAATAGAAATATCAAGTAATACGCTCAATCAATTAAAATGATATATTATGAAGTAATATGACCGATCAAAATAGCAATAAAAAGTGCAAATAAAAATTCAAATTTCAAAGAGACGCAACTTTTGATATTAAACCTCGCTTTCTTATTATGACCATAATTAATCTTGAACTGCACCAATGGTTATCGGTAGAAACCTACTAGAACTGCATCAATAATTCGGTACTAATAGTTTTCAGATTTTTTATATGATCATGACGCATAATAACTCCCAAAAATGACTAAGACTGCGTCATTGGTGCAATTCCATCAGTCTGTCCTGATGAAACAATATCATGGATATGATTCTATCTATTTTTTTGAAAAAAAAAAATACTCCTTCCCTTTCTCGAATATTTAACTTTGAACTTATCTACAAAGAAAAAAATTTCTCAAATATGGCTCCCCCTCTTTCCCTCCCACTTGTTTTAATGTAGCGAGCGATAGTGTGTATCTCTGTCTCTAGTTTGTTTTACACTTTTACTAGCACTCAGCAGAGTAGGGAAACCAAACCAGAAAGAAAGAACACGAGCGCAGAGGAGAGTTGGAGGGAGAGAACATAATGCTAATCATTCCCGGGAAATGGCGTAACGAATGGAGCACGGAGCATATCAAGGTGCTGGTCCTCGGAAGCCTCTCCATCCAAATCGGACTAATCTTCCTGGCGCCGTTGCGCAAGAGATGGCCGAACAAATTCCTAATGCTAATTCTCTGGCTCTTCTACATCACATCTGATTTCGTTGCTACCTTGGCCCTTGGCAACATCCTCGGCAAGCAGATTGACAATTCGCGGAGCGGCATCCCGGGCGATCTCACAGCTCTTTGGGCCCCTTTCCTCCTCGTTCATCTCGGCGGACCTGATCCCATCACCTCCTACTCAGTCGAGGATAACGAGCTCTGGTGGCGCCATTTTCTGGTGCTGATTGTTCAGGTTTTCACTGCCGGGTTTGTGTTTTTACAATCCCTGCCCAACCACAGGCTGTGGATACCGACGCTATTCATCTTCGTACCGGGGTTGCTCAAGTATGGAGAGAGGACGCTAGCTCTCCGCAGCGCCAGCATGAACAATTTCAAGGATAAGATCATCTCAGAGCAATTCTCAGTGCAATACTCTTGGAGGGAATATCTATCTCAACTCTCAGAGCAATACTCTCGGTGGGGAGATCCAGAAGGTTATGATTGCTACCATTTATTACATCTATCTCTCCCTTTGTAGCGTAGTCCTATGCCAGATGAGCAATTATATATATGTGACAAACTCTTTTATTGATATCATTGAACAAACAAAAAATTAAACCCATACAAACAACAGAGAACAGACCTGTCATTTTTATTAGTAGCATTAAATAAAAATAAATAAATAAAAGAAGTAAACCCATAGCAAAGGACCTGGGATGCCTGTCATCACGACCTGCGTGATCAGATTGTGCATTTCATTTCGATTTGTGCCATATAATTTTAAACAATGACAATTAACATTAATAATTGTATATTAATTTATCATAAAACACTTAATTCCTACAAACGTCCTACACATTGTAATTTGATATTTGAAATCCTAATTTGATAATTTTTAAACCCTACAACCATAGTAGGAAATATTAGCCGATACCGATACGGATCGGCCGATACGTATCAATATTGGCCTACCCTGATCCGATCCTGAGCCAATCCTCACGTAGCAAAACATAAAGAAAAAGTAAAAAAAAAAAAAAAAAAAAAAACCATTCTTGAGCCGATACCGATCCGACACCCCGATCCCGTATCGGTATTGGCCGGGACCGATCTCAATACTGATAATTCCTACTATGCCTACAACATCAAAAAGAGTAATAGCGTGTGGTGGAAAAATAAAGAAAAATAAATAAATTTTAGGAAAGCCAAATTGTATTTGTCCAAATAATTCTGGTGCCACTGGTCAAGTTGAAAATAAAATCCTTCTTGGAATGCATGCAGACTTATCTCCCTCAAGCGAAAGCAGCTTTATTTTGGAAGGCTACTACTGGTTCGGTGTCTTCAAGAGACTCATGGTAGACATGACCTTCTCCTCAGAAACATTGATTTCCAGCCAGGATCGCTTCTCCGAAGTCAGCTCACGAGACGCTTTTAAACTAGTCGCAATAGAGCTCTCTTTTTTATATGATATCCTGTACACAAAAGCAGTCATCATCCGCAGCATCTCTGGTCGTGTAGTGCGTTGCTGCTCTCTCATTTCCATTGTAGCAGCATTCATAGTATTTCATTATCTTGATAAGACAAAGTTCAAACCGACAGATATCACCGTAACCTATATCTTGCTTGCTGCAAGCCTCAGCCTTGAGGTTGTTGCGGCTGTCCTTCTTGTATTCTCAGATTGGACAATTGTGTCGCTTTCCAAGAGTCGATGCTTTATGTACGTATACAATTCGATAGTAAATCGGATCTTAAGAAAAGGAACGCCTCAGTGGTCCAGCACCTTCAGGCAATACAATCTCATAGCATTTTGCGTGAGGAACAGAGACACTCTAATTTGGAGGATAATGAGTGTTGTCAAAGTAAAACACGCATGGGACAACATGCGTGCGACAAAAATGATCCCCTTGCTATATTTGATGGAGGAGATGATGTTCAATGAGGCCAAGAGGAGAGCACGGAACGTGGATACTTACAAGGTTTTATTAGATGCTAGATCCTACAGGGGCCGTAAAGCTCTTGAACGTCATGGCGAACTGGAGAAGCTGGAATGGAGCATGAAAAGGAACTTTGATGAGTGCATTATTTTGTGGCATGTTGCCACAGACATTTGTTATCAAGAATTTACTTCCAACCAATCTAACAGGGAGTACACCGAGCATGATGATATGGACACTCTTTGCACAGTCAGTTGGCAGACATCCAACTACATGCTTTATCTCCTAATCCTGCAGCCATCAATGACGCAGTTTGGATATGGTAAGATACGATTTGAGGCCACATGTGCTGTCGTCAAGAAGAAATTTAAGGGTAAGGGAAAACTTGATCACAAGAAAGCATGTAAAGAGCTTATGAAAAGAATTGATGGAGCACCTGAAGTGCCTGAGCAGAATGCAATGGGCAGATGCCAGGGTAATAAAATGGGCAGATGCTTGAGCAGAATGAAATTGGTATTAAAGGACAAATGGATAAGTTGGGGTAATAAAATGGGCAGATGCTTGAGCAGAATGAAATTGGTATTAAAGGACAAATGGATAAGCTGGGGTAAGCGTAAGGGTGAGGAGAATAAGCGTAAGCGTGAGCATGAGGATGAAATGGGGAAGTTGATAATAGAGGACAGCCTTAGACTTGCAAAAGAGTTGCAGGATCTCCGATCAGAAATTAAATGGCGGTTAATTAGCGAGACATGGATGGAGATGCTGGGATATGCCGCCATTCATTGCAATTCATACGAGCATGCCAAGTCCCTGAGCAGGGGAGGGGAATTACTCACTCATTTCTGGTTGCTGATGGCTCATATGGGAGTTGTCGACGAACACAAGATTCAGCAATACGAGCACAAGATTCAGCCATCCCATCCTCATGAGTTCTTATAGCCATTTTAATTATGTGACGATTCCACTACATATTCATGTTTAAGTTTGTCATACGAACTAACGTGATTAAGCAGCTGGTTGTCCGTTTCTTAATTATGGTCGGTTCTTTGTATTTTGAGTTGCATTTTCTTGTAATATTGTTTTTTTTTTTTTTTTACTCGTGTTTTGTTTTAATATTCACAATTTGAATCAAAAAATAAGTCGTCATTCAGTGGTGTGAACTGTGAACCTTTATATGGTAAATTTGTTTTACATAAGAAAGCCTGTGAAATCCGATATTTTTTTATTTAATTTTTTTTTCAGATGTCTAGTCATATTGAGCTGATCAGATCTATCATTATATGTGTTGTGTATGTGATTTTATATTAACACATTCAATAGTGAGAATTCTCAAAATTATAGGATGGCTATTAGAACTCCAAAACCAACTATGATAAATGGTCGTTGTTAGTGCATTAGTGCTCATGACTTGTGGAACATTGTCGAGAACGGAGTTGAAGAGTCCGAAGATGATAGTAAACTCATGGTAGAAGAGTTAAATGCTTTGAAAAAAGAAAATTAATGGATATCAAAGAGTGTTAAGTTTTATCTATCAAGGGATATGGATGACAACATGTTCTACGTACAAGATTTGCCAATGGGACGAGTTTGAAGGATGTGTGGGAAACCTTAGAAATTCGATGGTTGGGGTTGATATTTTACCTGGCTCCAAACTCTAAGAAGGTGCTATTTTACTTGGCTCCAAACTCTAAGAAGTCTGAGTTTGAGACTTCAAGTCAATTGTGATGATTGAGAGTGAGTTCGTTGGAGACTATTTTATTCAAGTGTTGGTGGTAGTGAATAAAATTGAAAGACTTGCTGAAAATATGCAAGATGTGAGGGTCATAAAAATATATTACGCTCTCTCAATGCAAAATTCAATCATGTGATGGTGGTTGAAGAGTCGAACGACATTGAGTCCATAACGATTGATGAGTTGAATATAGAGTAAATTAATTCATTAAATAAATTATAGATGAAGTTCTGTGATAATAAATATTTTGACAATGGACTTACAGATTGATTGTATATCAAGTTTTATGCAATTTTAATGTTATTTGGTATTCCATCAAATACCATTAAATATAGATTATTACAAGTTTGAAATCATTTAATTAATGTAAAATTGTATGGAATAAAATTATTATTTTATCTATATTATCTAAACCATATTTAAAAAGTCAAAATTAAAAATTAAAAATTATCTTTATCATTATCAACTGATCTTTTTAAGATTCTTTGTGGGAACATTTAAAAGTAGACTTTCTAATTTGTTTGAAGAGGCATTTGCTTGCAACGAAATGCGTGTGGGTGAAAACGGATCCGAATTCGCTCCCATATCCCGGATATAATCCGGATTCGTTTTCATACGGAGCGGATACTATTCGAATTCGGATCCGGATAATCATTGAATAGCCACAGAAGTCCTGGATACGGAAGGAAACGAAAACGAATTCAGATTGAGAAGTACTAACGGAGCAGATATCCGATCCGGATCGGCTAATACTCCCAATTTCTCTGGGCCTCAGATTTGATGATCTATTTTCTCTCTGTAGTCGCTAAAGGCTTATATATTCTCTGTCTCTATTTCTTTACGTATTGTGGGACTTTACCTCGTATCCGGAATAAAGTTTTTTTTTTTTATATATATATAAAAAACACACTTGGAAGCTGGAGCATTCTCACCCTGGGTCCTGGGTCCTGGGTCCTGGGACCCGTCCCTGTCATTTAAATAAATAAAAAAAGTAATTTGACATGTGGAGTTGTGGACCCCATCTCTCTATAGTTGTGGGCTCTGTCATTTAATTCACGAAGAATTTGATGGAACTCCTCGAGATATATATAAATTAAACAAAAGACATTAAATAAGCAGCATGAATCAAATATCATATATGCTCATTAATTGGCGGCGTTGAGAGTCTATAGTAAGAGTTAATAATGCCTTTACATAGGAAGTGACCTTTAACTACCAAAGCAAATTAGCTTATATATCATTTTACAAATTACTACTTTAATTTAATTTAAATAAATTCACTTAATTTATTCAATCATGTTCATATTTAAAGTTTGTTAATTAGTATTTGTATCTTAAATTTTAGATTAACTAAATTATCCGATAAATATTTATTTCGTATCCATATTCGAATTCGTATCCGTAGATTATCCGATCTGTATCTGTATCCGTATCTGTTTAAAATAGATTTGGTTTTGCATTTTGACATTCATTTATTATCCATATCTGTATTCGTATCCGCTCATTGGCAGACGGATACAGATTTGGTATCAGCATTATCGGCTCTGAATCCACTCCGTTTTCACCCCTCGTGTCATTTGTTGCTCTTCTTAAGAAAAGCAAAAATTATGTTTTTTCTTCGATCCAATCCGTTGAAATATTATTATCAACCCTTTCATTTGCTTGGACTGAATCTCTCAACCATCTCCCATTTTTTAAGGGAAAATTTCTAGTGTGTCCATCTAAACTTTTGAAATAGCCAATTTTTCCATCAAAACACCATAATATCCAAAAATCCCACAAAAACTTATCAATTTTTCTTTTATCCCCTTTTGAAAATTTAACCTCTTATTTAATAAATTTAAACTTTGAATTGACTAATATGTCCTTTAATTTGAAATGGAGATATCCTTTACTTTTAATTGTCTTCTTCCTTTTTTTTTTTTTTTTATTTCACACATGATATTAATTTCCTCCTCCCTACTTCTGATGCGACCTCCTTGTTTTGGTTTAAACAACATTTTAACTCATGTGTCTTAGTTTAAGAAAAGTATTTACTTGCATGGGAGCTTTTCCCTAACTACACACGATTACCGATTGTGACTCATGTATACAAATTTATGGTTTGATTTCATGCTCACAAATAAAATTAAACTTCTGGATTGATTTCACCCTCCCAGTTTTTTCTTACGATCATGAAAAAACTAAGTATTTAATTAAATGTGCACATTAAAAAAAGATGTATACATGAGTCACAATCACTTTAATTTCTACCAAGCCATTAAAAAAAAAAAGATGTACAACTTCTGCATTTAGCTAATAATTAAACTCACCCTGCTCCCAATCCTTTCTTCCAGGAGTAATATGTATTGTATTGTTCTCTTTTTTCTTCTAAGATTCTTATTGAAGCATATCTATCTCTTCCCATTTATTATTTCCTAGTGAGTTAAACGCTGAAATTCTGATAACCCACTTGCCTTATGTTGGACTGTTAGACTAAAATTTAGTTGCCTTTGTGTGATAGATATAATAAAATCATAACGTGTTTTGTAATCTTATAGTATTCTAAAAAAAAAAAATTACATTCTTCATTGAATGAAATCACCTTTTTATATAGACTATAATATAATTTTTCATAGATTCAAACTCAACTATTTTTATATAGATAAATGGCCCATTGAAGAGATGCTTTTGGAAGCTACATATTGGGTTTTAGTGGGCCAAATCAGGCCCAGTTTTGTGACAAATCAACACTTCCTTTCCTTCACTAATTTGCTATTCATTTATTCTAAATATCAGAGGAAAGCTGTGTTTGGCAACATTATGACTTTATGAGCAGTTTGATGGAAGAATTAATCAAAAAAATCATTTGTTTATGAGCAAATCAGTTTCTAATTAATATGTACCAGTGGTACATACTAGCAATAAAAATTGTTCTAAATTGACTTCATAAGTTTATCTAATCATTATTCGGGTGAATTTCAGATTCTAAATTGACTATATAATTAACCAAAAATAGCTAATTAGCTATTATATTACTGAAGATTAAAAATGTTTTGTATCGGTTTCAATTATTCAATTCATATTGTATTTTGCGGAATATTACATTACAACTTAATTAAAATTTAATCTTTAAAATGTTATCTAAACAATATTTTTATCCTACACATAAAAAATAATAAAATGTGGTGCAAGTTTTATTATTATTATTATGTATTACAATGACTTAGTTTTAAAATTGATTAAAATATTATTAAATAGATTGCAACGAAGTATAAATAAAACTTTCCATAGATAATTGCACGAAAATATAATTAATTTTATACATTAAATTTGATATGCTCACAAATTGATGAACATTTGTTAGTAGTAAATTAAATATTTTTCTGCCATACAATTAAATTTGATCATATCTAATTATTAATCCAACAATGAAAAATAATTAATCACTGACATATCTTGAATGCCTTAAATCTCAACCATTTTATAAAATATAATTACAAGTGTTGAATTAGTCGCAAAATTTATGGATCAGAACCTTGACCTATATAATAATTTGTAGATTTAGATATGCTTCAAATTGGATTATTAATATATAATATTCCTCTAAGGTCAATCTTGTATTATTGTTTATATAGCTAGCTAGGTAGCTCTCCCAAATTTGATGAAGTCTATGTTTGAGAAACATGGTATCAAGAAAACATTTCATACTTACTTATATATTTCTATATATCTTTTCTCAATATCACTATGTTTAAATTATGTTTTTGCATCAAGGTCCTGATAATTATTTTTATTATAAATTGTATGCTAACTAATTGTTCCACAAATTAAAAAATATACTTAATTAGATCTTGAAGCTACTTGAGTGTGAAATCCAACAACATAATAATAAATTTTTGTCGGCCATACTAATAAAAGGAAATAATGTTAATCAGTTATTTGTTTTCTATAATTAGATATTGTGATTGTTGTTGTTAAGGAAACGTTAACCTATGTATAATTGACTGTTGACTAACGAAAATTCTAGTTGACTATTAGAACTCTATAATTAATTAATAACAGATTGTGATATCTTAAGAGTTAAAATTCTGTGCATTTAATAGCTATTCCACGTGTGAAAATGGATTGAATAGTGGCAAAATTATATCTATATATGTTTTTAATTTTCGGATATGGCTACAGATCAGATATCTGATTTTCAACTCTATTATTTATTAAAATAAGATAAGAATTATTAAAAAATCATCAAAGTTCATAATATCTATCTAGTTATAATGATAAATAATATAGATTTGTCTTATATTATATAATAAATAATATAGTATATATCTATTATTTGAATACAGATAATTAAAATTTTAAATCATATCAGTATTTATATCTATACGGATATTCGGACATTGAATATCTGTATGCTCTTGTGATTAAATCTTCTAGAAGAAATATCTCTATGGCATGAGCGCATCCTTTACATATTGTTTATACTATAAGTTCTAGAAAGTTATGTTTCAAGAACACGAGATACTATGACTTCAGAATTGACAAGCATTAATATTAGAATGTGAATTTCTATAATAAATAATAACAAATAATAAAGAAAAACTGAAAAAGAGAGAAAAAAAGGAAAGTCTTGGCGTGTAAGAAGGTTGACAATCAATTCCCACTAAGCAATTGAATGGAGATTTCATAAGATGGATAGAGACTTGATAAAGTTAGCACATGTAAATCATTGAATCCACGCGTTCATGGACTTGGTTTTTGTTAAAATAAGGAAAAGTTTCAAATTTGTTAAAAGTGGAGAGTTCAAATGCATTCAAATTTTTGTGCACTCAAATATATCTTATTATTTTTCTCCGTTTTCAAAGTCCGAATAGTCAATTCGAACTGTTAGTTGTGATCTATATATTAAGATGTGCTTGGAGACCAAATTTAAATTTTTTGAAATTTTTTTACTATTTATTAAGCCATTTTGAAAATCGTTGACTTTATATTTTTTGGACCATTGGATCAGCGATTTTCAAAGTGACTTAATAAATAGTAAAAGAATTCCAAAAAATGTAAAATTTGGTCTCCAAGCACATCTTAATATATAGATTACATCTAACGGTTCGGATTGACTATTCAGACTTTGAAAACGGAGAAAAAGAATTTGGGTGCACAAAAATTTGGGTGCATTTGAACCCTCCTCTTGTTAAAATAAGCACATATACCTTTTTTTATAGTTATTTTTTGCTGATAAATTTAAATTTGTGTGGTTATAAATTTTTATGTGTTGGAAATTTGTACAAAAACATCACAATCACTGTTTACTTTTTTAACATGAATTTCTTTAACTAATTATCCAAATCTAAAAAATAAATACAGCTTAATTATATGCACTTTTAACTGGTGGGGATTCATAAATTGTCGTTGTCTCTGACTGACCAGTGGGTCCGCCTTTTACAAGCAAGTTTCGTTAGGTGTGTCAAGTGTGTGGCTCTTTTCAATGACCTTACAAAGACCCCACAAGTCAAATCAAAATCACAAGGATTCCCCTTACAAACACTTAAATTATTTTGGTATCCTTACAAAATAGATTTTTCGTACTATGTTTTTAATTTTTTTTATTGTCTCTAATGTGTTAATTATTTTTTAAAACATTTCGTAAAATATCATGTAAAATAAGAATCTCTATTATAATTTATACATATATGTTTACTGTAAATGAATAAATAATTTAATTCCTTCCTTTTTTATAAGAAAAAGAGTGCCCCTATTTTTATTTTTATTTTTATTTTTTTATTTATAAACAAGGACTTTCCAATTTAACTTATTTTGTAATTACCATTTAAAAGTTTGACAAGATTTTTTTATAATGAAGTTATTATATCAAAGAACTATATAACTAACATATATATGGCGATGAATCACGTTTCTTTACAGAAAGACACATATTTAATTTTCACAAAAGATATTTACAAAGAAATATATTTCACAATACCATGACATATACCAACAAACTTTTGATGTGTAAACGTACCTATTTCTAATTAAATTGTCATTAAATCCAACAACTTTCTTAGAAAAAAGTTAGAATTCCAAACTTTTCACATGTTCAAATAAAGTTGAATGACTAATTTTCACTTTGAATTATCCAATATATGTTTTTGTCTTTATAAATTCGTCGGTACCAATAAATTGATAATTTAATTTACCGTACGTTATTATTATTATCACCATAAATTTATCAGTAAATATATTATTAAATTATAATTATAATTGTTTTTCTATTTTAATGCATGCCTTTTCGAGAAGAAAAAAATATATTGACCAAGCAAATACTGTTAGTGTCCTTTTTTCAAAGAAATAAATAACTTCTATCAAACTAAATTACCTTAAGCAACTAAATATAACTTGATCAAGTAAATTACATACTTGATTTTGAAAAACAGTTAAATTTTGGTCAAAATTAATTTTAGCACGCTCATATTTTGAATGTGCACTATTTTCTCTAGTGGAATCATTAACGATAGCAATTTAGAACTAGATCTCGTTGGTTTGTTCTTATTAAAACTACATTATCATTAAGGATAGCAATTTCCATCTTTAAGAGGACATTTATGCAAATTTTTTGAATTGAAGCAGAGTAAAATATATTATTCTTAAACTATTTCTTTTGAAAAATATCTATAATTTGTTATATAACACCTTCAGAAATCAGAACTATAAATACGAAATAAAATATTATAGGGGCTAATGTGAAAATGACAAACGGTGTCAATTTATAACAAACTTTTGACTAATGATTTTGATTAGAGCGAGGGTACACGTGCAAAATATCCATTTGTCTTCTTTGGGGCTTTTTTCTCTCTGAATCTCTCCTCTCTCTCTCCCTAGAAAAAAAATTGACCCTTTACAAATTCTTGCCATATTTATTTACTTGCTGTGATTTCCATTTGTGAGGTAAAGAACCCAATTTTGTAAATCAACAATCGCCTGATTTACAGAGAAAAGATCTCGCCTTTTTGGATTGATGCACGAATCAAAGGTTCCACACTTTTGATCTGAAATTTGTTTCTTAACAGCAATTTCAATCGCTTTGTATCTTAATTTTAGTTGGTATTCAAGATTTTGCAAAAAATTCCCTGAAATTTGATTTTGGCTGCTTTGATTTAAGGTGATTTTGCTTTGGTTTGATCTTCATAGCAGGTTCTTGAACTGAAGCATCGGATCTCTTCTTGAACTGGTTTCACGTGGCCTAATTTAGGCCAATACAGCGCAAACTGGTTTCTTGCAAAGTGATTCTACTGAAGTTACATTCAAGTGGTAGTTCGATCTGGCCTATATTTAGGGTTTCATCAAACCCTAAATATATTGGTACAATTTTGATATCATGGGTTGTGCAAGTTCAAAGCAATTCCATGATCACAATAATCTCCATGAGGAATTGAAAATTAAACCGAGAAAAGGATCGAGTAGTTCTCTTAGAAGGTTGGTTAGTTCTAGTTCTAGCAAGAGAAGAGATCATGAGATAGAGGAAGAAGAAGATGGGGTAGTGATAGCACATGCTGAGAGGAGTAGTTCTCTCCGCCTTATTCCCGAAAATCAGAATAACAACACTTCAATTCCGGTACAGTCTGGGAAAGCTGATAACAAGCCTGGTACTGGTACAGAAACGACAGGTCATCATAGGAGGAGACGAAGCCGGGCCAATGGAACAGGTTTTGATGCTAGAGTCGGTAACAGGACAGATGATGAAGAGGTGAAAGGAGATGGTAAATTGAATTCAAATTTAGGTTCGAGGGGTGATGTGCCAAATGGGGTGGAGGCTGAGCAGGTGTCGTCTGCTGGTTGGCCTCGCTGGCTGACAGATGTTGCCGGAGAGGCTGTCAGAGGGTGGGCCCCACGTAAAGCAGAGTCCTTTGAGAAGCTAGACAAGGTTTTATCTCTTACCTTAAATATCTAAATTCAAAACTGGTCTTTTGGGTAACTGGAAATCTTCATTGCTTGGTCTGATACAATTGACAAAAAATTTAAAAGCACATTATTTCAGGTAAACAAGAACACTATTTATGCAGGGTTTCAAAATTTGCATAGTAAATTGGTTTCTTTCTTTCAGTTGACTTAATTATAGTGGCAATGTTTCATGCCCATTTTTGAGCTTTTAGTTCGAAACCTTCATTTATTAATGGTGCTGAGATTTTGCCAGAAAATGCCTCTAATATACCTGTGTTAATTACTGGGTCCCATTAATCCTGTACCAACATACCTTTTCATTTGTTAAAATTGAATACTGAAAAATTTACACGTCAATACAACTGAATTTAAATTTCAACAATTTTTCCTGATTTATATTTTGTTTTAGATAGGTCAAGGTACATATAGCAGTGTGTACCGGGCCCGGGATTTGGAGACGGGGAAAATTGTAGCTTTGAAAAAGGTGCGTTTTGCGAATATGGACCCGGAGAGTGTGAAATTCATGGCCAGAGAGATTCACATTCTTCGCCGCCTTGATCACCCGAATGTCATCAAATTAGAAGGCCTCGTCACCTCCCGCATGTCAAGTAGTCTCTATTTGGTTTTTGAATACATGGAGCACGACCTTGCCGGCCTTGCTGCCACCCCCGGCCTCAAGTTTACTGAGCCCCAGGTATGAAACTTCTTTTGATTTTCCTTATTGTACTTTACTAATACATATATGAAGATGAGTGAGGCTATGGTAGTATGCATAGCACGGATTGGTCCATACTATGTTGTTTAATTCTGCATCTTATAAAAAAAATTCTATTTTTTTGGATAGGTACAAAGTCACTCGAGATTTTCTATCAAACAAATAGTACAATTTTTTTTAGAAATGTCAAATTTGGCCTCCAAGTACATTTTCATTTGGAGATTATGTTGAGCGGTTCAGATCAACTATTTTGTCCTTTAAAATGAAGATATGGATCCATAGAACAGACCAATGTGTGCTATGCATAGTACCCTAGCCGCACTCTTTTACTAATACATATATGGAGATTTTTTTTTTTTTAATGATCAATATGATGCCATTTTAGGTGAAATGCTACATGCAACAATTGTTATCAGGTCTAGACCACTGCCATACCCGTGGGGTCTTACACCGTGACATAAAAGGAGCCAACCTCTTAATCAGCAATGATGGCATCTTAAAAATAGCGGATTTCGGGTTGGCCACTTTTTTCAATCCAAACCAGAGACAACAACTGACAAGCCGGGTCGTGACGCTGTGGTACCGGCCCCCTGAGCTTTTGTTGGGGTCCACCAATTATGGCCCCGCAGTTGACTTGTGGAGTGCCGGGTGTATCTTAGCTGAGCTACTTGCTGGGAAGCCTATCATGCCTGGGAGAACTGAGGTACTTAATTGCTTAAAATTAAAGGGGTATTATTGCAAATTTTGATAAAAGTTGGATATATAAAAGTGGAAACAGCATCGTCCATTTGATGTATAAGAGAAGGAACTCTATATTAAATCATTCATGTAATGCTTACCATGTGATATATGTTCTCATAGTACATCCTGAACCAGTACTACAATAGGTGAAGCATCTTCTATAGGCTATAGCCTTATAAACTATGAGTTCACATCCTCTGAGATAGCACAAACTTTGAGTTGATCTGTGGAAAATCTGTATCGTTTAAATCTTTTCTGCATGTATCTCAAAGCATAATAATACTGGAACCATGCATTCCAAATAGGTACCGAAAAAAATTTGGCCCGGCTTTAGATGAACTGAAAATTTGAGATTTTTGTTTTAAAAAAAATTGATCTTTGCTGTTTAATAGGTGGAACAGCTACATAAAATATTTAAGCTGTGTGGGTCCCCGTCAGAGGAATTCTGGGCAAACCTGAAGTTATCTCGGGCAGCCATTTTCAAACCGCAACACCCATACCGGCGCTGCTTCAATGACACGTACCGAGATTTCCCTCCTCCCGCCTTGTCTCTCTTGGATCGTCTTCTTGGTGTCGAACCCAAATCTCGAGGCACCGCTGCCTCTTCCCTCCAGAGCGAAGTATGCTATTTTTCATTTTGTTTTTCTTTTTTTAATTAGTTTATTATTCAAGTGTGTGAATCTTAGTTAACTTTACTTGTTTCACTTTTTATCTTTAGGGACTTTTAAGTTTATATGTATACCCATCAAATAGGCTGGAAACAATAAAAATATCCAAACTAATATATTCACAATTGATGCATTTACATGCAAAATTTATGAATTTTCGAATTCATTTTGTATGAAGTCAACCGTAAAAAAAAAGTTTTTAAGTTAATTTTATAGCATTCATTTTTCGTCATGTTTTGACTGCAACTGCACACAAATTAATTCGAAAATTTATAAATTTTGCATATAAATACATCACTCGTAAGGTACATCTGTTTGGATTCATTGTTTAAAGCCTATTTGATGGGTTTTGGATTCAATGGGACTCAAGAAATTTTCTTTATTATATTTTATGCTCTAGTATGTATTGTTGTAAATCTAATGCATTTTTTACAAACGGGTTTTTTAGTTCTTTAATACAAAGCCCTATGCGTGCCATCCGTCAGAGCTTCCCAAATATCCACCTAGCAAAGAGTATGATGCGAAGCTTCGTGACGAAGAGGCCCGAAGGTATAATTTTTTTAATGGAAAAATTGGAATGTTGGTATTATTAGAAATTAGGTGAAGATTAATAATACATTATAACAGCATTTCAACATCAGTTGGCTGGTGATTGACAGGCCACCAAAAAATATTATGACTTGAAAAGTACAAACTCAATTATTAGGAAATGCAGTCATTTTCTTTAATTAAATTAAACCGAATTGAGATTTATTTTTTTGTTTAATAGACAACGGGCTGCTGCTGGTAAAGGCCATGATGCTGATATGAGGAGGAAACAGTTACCTGTACCAGATGCACATGCGGAATTAAAGGTACAGTTCTTGTAAATATTTGTATTTTAATAATTATAGCAGGAGTGAGGCTATGGTACTATGCATAGCCCACATTTGTCTGTACTTTGATCGATATCTTCATTTATGAAGTTTAAATAGTCAATCTAAACCGTTCAACATGATTGTCATATGAAAATTTACTTGGAAATCAAATTTTACATTTTTTAGATTTTTTTTTACTATTTTTAGGCATGTAGAAATAGTGATTTTCTATCTGTGTAAAAAAATTCTAAAAAATGTAAAATTTAGTCTACAAGTACATTTTCATACGGAAATCGTATTGAACGGTTCAAATCGACCATTTGGACTTTGAATATAAAAGTATTGATCCATAGTAAGGACCAATCTGCGCTATGCATAGCACCATGGCCTCACTCTTCCTTGGTACTGTTATTGCTCCTGTGGTTAACCTTACATTTAAATTTTTATTTTTATTTTTTTAGCATCGGCTGGTACAAGTAAATCCGAAAAGCAGTAGTGCATCAGGGTTCCCTATAGATCCACCTGGAGTAGTACCTGAAAATGGGTTCCCTCACCGAGTGGGTCCCACCATACCCCATCTTGCTCACACTGGCCGCACCACATCAAATCTCGGCCGACCATCCAATGGCCAGATGCCGAGATATAACGGTCCCGATCTGACCCACTTCTCGGGCCCGATTGGGATGGGGGCTGCCACAGCAAGAGGAGGTGGTGGGGTCATGCGGATGGATAGCATGAAAGAGAGCATGAATAAGCAAGGGAATAAAACCGGGTCTAGGTTTAGTAGTTATACCGGTGGGGCCAGTAGTGTTGTGGATTATACTTCACATTTATTGGAGAGGCCGTCGACCTCTCATAGAAAGGAAGAACCCGTTGCAAACAAAGAACCTCATCCTGTAAGATTTCTCTTCTCGCTACTAATTTTAGTTAATTTTGCATTTATTTCTCCTTGTTTGTTTCCAAGGAAAAAAGGAGTGGGAGAGGATTGGAAGATTCTTTCCTTATTCTTCTCCTAAGAGCATTTATGTGATATATGAAATGTATTTTTAAGTAAATTTTGCATATACACATCCAAAATGATTGATATCTCATATAGTTTACAAAGTGTTGCTTCTATGTAGCTTATACCTAAAATGGACATGCCCATTTCTTGTTGTTTGTTTCCGAGGTAAAAGAGTGCGAGAGGGGGTAATTTGGACATTTTTCTTCTCCTAAGGGCATTTTTTTCATTTTAATTAAAAAAAAAACATTGATATTTTGACCATTCATTAAATTTCTTTTATTCATAAACACATTTTGATTTGTAGGTAAATGGAGCCAAGAAGAATAGAATCCACTACTCGGGACCATTGATGCCACCAGGCGGTAACATGGAAGAAATTCTAAAAGAGCATGATAGGCATATTCAACAAGCTGTCAGACGGGCCCGTTTCGACAAATCCAAGGTCAAAGGCCAGCTCGAGAGGGACCAATCAGAAGCACTATTATTCGCCGCTCGAAATGGCAATCGTTGATTCCGAAAGATAACAATATTGATATTCAAATTCTTATATATTGAGAGTGAACCACGCTTCCAATGAATTGCGGTAAAAAAAAGTTAATTTTAGCATAGGATTTAGGTGAAAGTTGATTGGCCGTAAAGCTGTCAATTGTATATTTTTTTGCGGGTGCCGGTGACTCCGGTTCTTTCTCCCTCTCTCTCTCTGTTTTTTGTTTTATGATTTTATTTTTGTTGGAGGGCTGTTAGAAAGGTTGATATGCTATTGAATCAGGTAGCTCTATTGATCAGTAAATACAGAAAATGGATGAGATTTTAAATGTTTTTCTTTTTACCAAAAGGTCCTTATAGGGACTTCTGTTTAATTTCTGATCCTTGCAATGTCATACCAGTATAAATGGGGAAAAAAGATGGTACCATAAATGCAATTTTTATATGGTACCAGTATTTCCTGACATCTGACCTAATTAACTAATTTGTTGTAATTTTATGATTGGCATTTTTATATAGTTCTACCTGTTGCATTTATGAGGTCTCTCTTTTTGGTTCTGGTTTAAATGGCATTAAATCAAAAAATGGAAGCAGCACATGCAGCTACATTGAACTATTTCTTTTTTATTTAAGTTTGTTAAATGAAGGGAAAAAAAAATCAAGGTGCAAAAATTATAAATAAAAAATGTGAAATAAAGAAATAATGATTGAAAAAAAATTATGTGAAAAAATATATTATTGTCCCTAGTTTGACATGTTTGCAACAATATAAATCGAATTTTACAGCGTAACATAAATAATAACTGTGTAGCGAGTGGATAAATATGAAAAGCGGGTTAATAGAAGAAAGCACCAGCTTGACCCATTTTGGCAGTAGCCGTAGAAGATCTCTGACAATAAGCGCGTTCTCTACACGTGGGTGGGGAGTCCCTATCAAACTTTTGAGTTAATTCAAAGCCAGACCAATTTTTATTGGTGCCTATTTGATATGAGTTCACACGCTCCAATATCTGATAAGGGAATCTTTTACAATTACTTGATCTCTTTTTAACTCGGCACGAATCTCAAAGCCCAATAATACTGCCCACTTTTGTAGTCCAAATTTCAAACCGGCTGAGATTAATCTCAACCGTAGAGTGAGGATAATCCTCTACAATATCTGAGAGGATACGAACCCATTTGATATGGAGGGGCCGTTTTAAGTGCTTTGAGATTCGTGCACAAAAGATTTGAATGGTCCAGAATTTGTACATATCCACTCAAATTTTGCGAGCGAGACGTGTTTGATGAGCATTGAACTCAAATCGGTCCGATTTGATGTGCTTCATGTCTGTATGGTCCGTTTTAATATTTATACAGTTCAAGCACGCACGTATCATGAAGCGAATCCGACAACTTTGAATGAAAATCAGACTAATTTGGATCCGATAACCATCGGAGATGTCTCGTTTCCATCATAATTAGACATATAGTAATTTGACTACAAGAGTCTTGTAATTAAAGTCTGAATTTGATTTGACAGACTGTTGAGGTTTAATTTGAATAATATTTAGTCAAGATATTTTAAGAAGAATTTGGTATGGGGACAAAGATAGGAGAATCAATCCTGGCCATCCATTTGACCGATGCACTGGATTGTAAATTTGTAATCGTTATGAACCTCTCTACAAATAGTGGCAAAGAATTGAATGCATGGATTTCTAGGTTACAAAGAAAGATAAAATAAAAATAATAAGAACGTTAAATAAAAAAATATTTTATATGTGTTGTAAATTATTTGTGATTGGTTATTCATCATAAATTATAAGACTAAGTTAAATTTTTTTACATTATTTCAGATAGATCCAAATTTTATAGATGACCCATCTAAATAATTGAGAGTGTATCTCAATTTTAATTTTTTAATTTAAATAATATATTTTTTAATATGTAAATCATAAGAGTTAGATATATCATCAAAGTGGGGTGTACTTAAAATTAAGCAAGGGCTAAAAAAAAATTAAAAATATATTTCTATGCTTTTTCTCAGAAAAAATTATAAAATATATTTAAAATTCAAAAATAAAAAAGTTATTCCTTATTCTAAAACTTTCCCCCAAATTATAGTTTTATTTCAATATTTTGCTCCGAAAAAATTATAATAATATACTTAATATTCAAAATAAATATTACCAAAAAAATAAATTTACCCTATCCTACTAATTTTTTTGACTCCACTGCTGAACCTAGCAACAAAATTTTAATTACTAATATATTTATTTTATCAGTATCCTAATTTCTTAACTGGTAATTGTTTATGAAGTCTCAGTAGTGATATATATAAATATCCTGCTTTGACTATTACCTTCTAGACATCATAATTCAAATTCAAACTTTGACAATCATTCTATTCAAAGTCCTATTTGCTCATCACTATTTGAAAGTTTGAACAGCCAATCTTTCTCTTGAATTTTCACTTATTATTATTTTTTTAAAAATATTAAAGAAAACTGACTCATGTGGTCCTCAATTCTGATGATTTAATATATCAAAAAATTATTTTGATTATTTTTACATGTAAAAGAAAAAAAAATAAAATAGTTTTTATATTGTCAACATGTGCTTTCTATTTGTAAGTAGTTAATATATAATAACTCAATTGCAAAGATAAACCTGTGAATTTAGTTCTATATATAAATACAATTTTACCAATACTAATTTTTAGTTATTTTTTTGGTGGTTTGAGGCATTTGATCTGTGTCGAGATTCGTGTGCTAAGTTTATATTTACATAGAGTAATTGTAATTTTAATTTTCGCACAAATTTCAATGCACATCAACGATCTAGACTGGACATCATACTGAATTTGGTCTGATGTTCATCAGATACCCCTGCTCTTAGTCATACAATGATATATATAAGAATCAATAAATTTTTAGTTGAATATTAAGAATCCAACAAAACATAAATAAATACATATTATGTATTCAATTTATATTAAATATTATCTAAAAAATGTTAAAGGTATACCACGTTCCTTAAAAAAATGTATTCAAATTATATTAAAATTTTACTATATTGTATAGTAAATATAGCCACATTTAGTAAAACTGCAAACCTCTTATTTAAAATCTTACAAATAAATTTCTTAATAGAATCTAAATCCTTATTGCTTATTAAAAATAAAAATATTACTAGTGAAATCATTATAGATATTAAAATCAACATGCAATTTAAATATAATTTATTTATAACTATGAGCTACATCTTATTCCATACTAAAAAAGGCTAACACAAAATGCAATATATGAACCGTCAAATTTTACCAACGCATCTATGATTGACCTGTGGGCCCCACGTCATTTAAATGATAAACCTCTTAAAATGCGCCACTAAATTATTCGCACAAAACATACAAACGTGCACACAGTAAACAAAATTGTATAATATTCTGTTAAAAGTTGATTTGTTGAATCCAATTAGATTGATTTGACAACTTTCGAATTAATTATTTACTGTGACACTTTTTCTCTTTTCCCTTTTTTTTGTTTATTTATTTTTTTATTTCTTACATAACTATGAACGTTGGTACTGTGTAAATCCAGTGTTGTAAATAACGGTATGCGCTCGTCGGACGGATAAAATACCGTTTAAATGATTAATCGAGAATAACTGAAAAAAAAATCGGTCATTATACAAAATTATCAGCGAATCAGTTGGAAAAATCTGTAATGGTTTGATCGTTGCCAACGACTAACTAGTCGATTTATCTATCTAAATGATCGTTTTTTTTATAGCACAGGTAAAAACAAATAATTTTTTTTGTTTTCCATTACATTTGATTTTGCATTTAGCTTATTTTAGATTTTGTTCATCTATGTAAATTTTGAAACATTATTGTCACAATTAGTGAAATTTGAAGGCAAATTTCCAATTCTTAAATTTCTAAAACAAAAAAGTTATTTATTAATATTGTTGTTATTACTACTACTATTATTATTATTTTAAGATAAAAAATGAGACTAAATTTTTCAACTTTAAATATTGACAGAGATCCTTAACCGGATCTTCCACTAATTATTGTTAGAAAAAAATTATAAAGAATTTGTTCAACAACCATACGTCATCACAATATCTTCTATCTTTTAAAAGTGATTTGGATACAATTAATTGTAACTTTTATATGTTAGTACTTACTAAAATATATATTAAAAAATTACACTTAATTTAAATAATATCTTCTATTTTTCTTCTTCATTGCGTCATGTTGATTTGTCAATTTCAAAGGAAAGGTGCTAAGTTTAATTTTTTGACCAACCCTATATTATTTTTTGTCTTTTTCTTGAAAGAAAAGAGGGCAAAAAAAATATCTCTTTGTTATTTTTTTTCGAATTTTACTTTTAAATGAATTGTAGGGAAAAAAAAATCTGATTGGGTTCTTTATTTGTGATCGAAAAAAAAATTCACCATTTTTTCTGAAAAAATAATTTTAATATTTCTAAAAATAAAAAAATTCATTAGTTTCATGCTTCAAATAATCTCTTCTAGATTTCTTCTTCAATGGGTCATGTTGACTTGCTAATAATTTAAAGGAAAGGTATCACATTTTGTTGAACGATCCTATATTAAATAAGATCACATGACCAACGGTAAAACAACTTTTGAAGATATTAATTTACCATTATTTTTGTGTTTTTTTGAAAGAAATGAGAGCAAAGAGAAAGAGAGAGAAAGAGAGATATTTCTTTGTTGGTCAAGGTCGTGTTTCTATCAACATTTCAATAAAACCGTTCAATTTTGTTGAAATTAGTGTATAAAAAAAATATTTTTGTCGAGATTCACATACGAAAAAATGTAAACGGATATCATTAAAATAACATGATCATGTTATTTTAATAGAATGAAGGCCGATTTGTTTTTCTAAAATTGAGAGGCAAAAAATAACATATATCGATCCGCAATTTGTTGTTATAGCATCACTGGCGTAACTAGAAATTTTATCATAGATAGACAAACATATGTAGAACAATATACATGATTGTAAAAAATCATCTGAATCAATCAGATATAAACAATCAAATTCATAGATAAACAAGGCCCTTAAAAAATCTGATAAAAATATTTAAAAAAAATAATAATAATTGTCTATTTGTACTACAGTAGCTCCGTCCCTGAACATCACTCCCCAAACAATACATATATAAGGTGATTCCTGTAATAATCAAAAATCCTATTTGAAAGCAACTCTTTTTTATCTAGTTATTTCGAAATATCTCCCTGTTGCTGGTTTTTTTATTCCTTACTGTTGAATTAATAGATTAATAGGCATATCTAGACTTTGACCAAGAAATAGATTGAAATAATATATTTTATGTACGATTTTTTATTTATTTTAATTTTTATCTTTTGTCTAGTTATGTAGGATTGTAGATTGTAAGCGGAACCTGTTGACCAGAGGTGTTCAGTTATTTTTTATCCAACACAATTACAGTTGATTATTTATCGGGTTCGGACCCTCTTACTGGTTCGGATCCTGTGTCCGTAGCATCTCGTAATTTAGATTTAAGTGGGTGAAGGGTCCAACCCGATAACCCGTTTCCAGACGATTAATAGTTAGTGTCACGGTCAGACTCATAATTTATATCATGGTGGAACACGAATCATGTTCAAATAGCTTATTAGAATAAGTTGAATACTAGATAAAAAAATAACTTATAAAATAAATAAAAAACAATATCTTACATAACAAAAGAACAACAAAATAATATTCTTTTACATATTAAAAAAAAAAAGACAGTACAGAGAAAATTAATTTTTAAAAGTGACAAATTAATTCAGACTTAATATATAAGTAGAGGAGGGTTCAAATGCCTCTATTTTTTAAAACTTAAAAATCAAAATAAAATCATTGGATATGATCTACATTATTTTATCTATGTGCTCATAAAAAATTATCGCATTTCAATTTTGTTTTTATATGAATCAATAAGTTCAAAAATCAACGTCTAGAAATTATCCAAATTAGTGCATTTTTTTCAAGTTCTTGATAACAATCAAAATAAAATTGAAATGTTATAATTTTTTACATGTGCATAAATAAAATGATGTAGATCATATCCAACGGTTTTATTTTGATTTTTAAGTTTTAAATTTTGAATTATTGAAGTTTTAAAAAATAGAGGCATGACAGAGACACAAAAAATGGATACATTTGAACCGTCCTCGTATAAGTATTACTTATAAGAATTCAGAGAGATAGTTGTCCTTCTATGTATACTGGATCCGCCTCTAATATAATATATATTATATGATGGATTAGTTATAATTAAAAATTCTGTTTTGTTTGTTATGATAAAATTCCTGTTTGAAAGCAACTCTTTATTAATTTCAAAATAGCAGAGCAGTTGCTAGTTTTATACGGTTGAATTGATATATGAGTTATGACAAAGATTTTTGACCAAGAAGCATTAAAATAATATATTTCACGTACGATTTTTTATTTATTTATTCTTTTTCTGAGTTAGGTAAGATTGTTAATTGTAACTGTTTGACTAGAAGGGTTTAGTCATTGTTTTGTCAACCTAATTTGCATTCAATTGCTTCTCGGGTTCGGATCCTATTATTGGTTCGGATCCTCTGTATATGTGAAACCTCCAACAAATTCAAAACATTAGATAGATCAGAGTATCGGACTAGGTCGGCAAAAAGGCTCGTAACTCGTGATTCGATTGAGTTTGATTAAAAAAAAAAATTCCCGATTAATTCAGTTTGAAACAAATTAAATATGTTCGGTTCAAAATTGGTTTGAACTCGAACTGGATTTGGTTTGGTTCGAAATTAGTCTAGCTCGATTTGAAACCTTCAACTTTTGTGATTCTCCTCCAATTAGTCTCAATTGGAACTATTAACAAATCAAATCGAACTAATTCGAATCACACCGAATCGAAATCGAACTCTTCTTTCAGGTTAAAGACTGCTTCGAACCAATCCAATTATGTTCAAAATTAGTTCAAATTCTAATTCGAACTGAATTAAGTTCGATTCGGTTTGATTCGTTTACAACCCTTCATCAGACGGACAGCTTTTATAGGAGTGAGATTTAAACGGGTGAAGGGTAGAACCCGATAACCCGTTTCTAGAATTAATCTGGTTTTCTTGGCGGGTAGAGAAATGAGAAAACAAGATTGATTGGTGTAAATATTTTAACAGAGCTATTTTATTTTCCAACAGTGCACAAACCTTCTGCAGCGCTGCTTCTCCTTTGTAGTCAGTGCGCTGCATTAAGCGAAAACTAGTCTCTTACCATTTGAACCCATCGATTGCTTTCTTCTAGAAAGGTAGAATCATCAAAGAGCGTCTTTCCTTGGCAATCCATAACAAACACAAAACTCTCTCTCTTTCTCTCGATCGATTGGGATTGATTCAAGACACACTCTCTCTCTCTCAAACAGCAACGGTGAGAATTTAAAAGATACAAATTGGGCTTGCTGACTTTTGTACCTTTCTTTTTTGTGCTATCCTGATGTGAAATATATAAATTTCTCTGTTGATTAATTCTCATTTGCATTTATTTCTGCAGCTTAAGATGGCCATGAATGGATTTGAGAAAGAGGTAACTTTACCATATTTCTTTTTCAAGTGATTTGCATGCTTGCTGTGTATATTTAATTATCTTTTTTGCCAGTATACAACGGCATATGTAATTTATCTTTATTTTTTTAATCAGAAAGTACCAAAATTTACCATTACTGCTAAATGTATTGGGACACTTTACGATAGTTCCTTTTCATGTGATTTGGATGATTGGTGTGTATATTACATTATCTTTTTGTTTTTTGTTTTTTTTTACCAGTATACAAGGGTATATTTGTAATTTAGCTTATCTTACCAGAAAGTACCCAATATTTGTTTTTCAAGTGATTTGCATTCTTGGTGTTTATATTACATTTATCTTTTTTCCTTAGCAGTATACAAGAGTATATTTGTAATTTAGCTTTATTTTTTTTTGAGAAAGTACCCAAATTAACCATTAATTACTGCTAAATGTATTAGGACACTTCGCCATGTTTCCTTTGAATTTAGTTGCATGCTTATTGCAAATGTTGCATTATCTTTTTTTTTACCAGTATACAAGGGTATATTTGTAATTTAGCTGGTTTTACCTGAAAGTATCCAAATTTATCATTACTGCTAAATATATCAGGACACTTTACCATATTTCTTTTCAAGTGATTTGCATGCTTGGTGTGTATATTACATTATCTTTTTTTTACCAGTATACAAGGGTATATTTGTAATTTAGCTTATTTTTACTAGAAAGTACTATCCAAATTCACTATTACTGATAAATGTGGTACCTACATGTACAGTTCTGAAGGCTTAAAGCTTGACATGCTTTTTTTTTTTTTAACATAATGAACTTAAATTTAAATTTGTAATTAATATTTTTTCTATTTGTAATTTAATTAGGCACAAATTGATACATCAAAGCCTGTACCAATTAGGTGGCAAAAGCAATTAGATGAAAATGACAAAAAGATAACAGGTCTCAGCTTATCTACTTTATCAATGCATGAGAAATTGGAGCTTGTAAGTACAATATATATCCTTTATATCTATATCTTTTAATTTATCACACATGAAGATTATTTAGATTTCTCTTATGGTTTCTAAATTTTTAACAGGGGCCAACGTTTCTTCGACTATGTCGTTTATACATCACTGAAACTGCAAATGGCCGTGTGAGCATTTTAAACCTTGATATGACACTTTTTGAAATATGACCTTCATTTTATTTTTTATTTTATCAAAGTTTCATTGGTGTAAATAATATTCAATTTTATTAATTCTTTTGAATGTAAAAGGCTTCTTGTTGGAATCCCTTCAAGAAATGGATGGATAACCCTTGCATTGGGGTCCCACTTGGTGGTGTTGGGTAAGCATGATATTTGCACATAAATATTAAAATGTATTAATATTTATAATATATTTTTATTTTTTGGAAAGAAGTGGGTATAACCAATATAGAGTTAGCTACTGGTACCAACCATCTGGTACCAATCATACAAAACAGAAGTAAATATTTATAATTGAGTACTTAGCAAAACGCACATTGATCAGTACTATGGATTTATATTTTCTTTTTCAAAGTCCAAACAGTTGATCCGAACCATGCAACATGATCTTCATATGAAAATGTACTTCAAGATCGAATTTTACATTTTTTAGAATTCTTTTTTTACCTTTTTCTTAAAATAAGTAGAAAATTACCTAATTTATAAATTCTGTACCATCTAAAATAATAGCAAAAATATTCTAAAAAAGTAAAATTTGGTCTTCAACTACATTTCTATATGGATATCATGTTGAGCAGTTCAATAGACTATTTGAACTTTAAAAAAAATATATATATGATTCCATAATACGGGCCAATCCGTGATTTGCAAAGTACCATAGCCTCACTGTTTATAATTTTAATGTCAAAATTTCTAGTCCTTTTTTTTATATATTTTCTTTTTGGTGTCTGAGCTACATGGTTTTCACCCTAAAATTGGTTCCAAGCACAAAGGAACAGATTGCAATATCTACTTGTTCCTTGAGGCACAGCTGGAGAGCCTTTTGAAAATTAGAAAAATATGAAGGGTTATTTCAATATTTTTTTTTGTAGTATTCTATCTAAAGCTTGGGTCAAATGACAGTTCAGGGAGCATAGGGAGAAGTTACAAGGGCTATTTTCAAAATTTCCAAATATTTCCACAAGAATCCGAAGAAAACCGAATTCTAGCAAATCAGTTTTCTGTGAGTTTCTCTTATTCTTCTAAGATTTTGCCTTCTAAAATTTACTAATTTGAAAATTTTTTTGACCAATTTTGTAATATATTTTCTTAGGCTTTTATTTCACGTCCTGATGGTACCAAGTATTCTACAGTATTAGCTCCAAAACCCCCTGAAATAAACCCCAAGTAAGTATATATTTTTTTTTCATTTCTTATACTAATTAATTACTCCTTATACTTCTCCATATATTATAAATTTTGTTTCATGTCATTGCAGGAAAATAAAAAGTTCTTTCATTAATTCTTGGGACTGGAATCTTAATGAAAAGAAATGCACATATCATGCTTTATACCCTAGGTCTTGGACAGTATATGATGGTAATTTTATACAATTTATGAAATTGATTATTTATCCATTATCAAATCATTGATGTTTCTTTAAATTGGGTGGAAGCATTTTCATACCCTTACCCGTTAAGTTGAATAAAAAAACTTTATCTTTACCTGTACCCGATATGCCATTAAATAGATTATATATGAGCCATGAATAACTATATCATATCATGCATCATCCCCGTATAAATATATCTATATATATAATTTTATAATATTTATTTTTAATAATTACCATATATGTTAACGGAAAAAAATTAATTAGTTTTACCCGTACCTATGCAATAAGCTAATGAAAAAAACACTAGTTGAAGAAATGAAAGTAATTTTTTTTTTATTTGGCAAGAAGAGGTTGGAAACAGTTTTGCATATTTTTCCTGACAGTATATAATTCTATGAGCATTGTTGGAACATTGAATTTGTTCATATATTTTTTTCTTTCAATTTAAAAAAATAGGGGAACCGGACCCAGAAATTAAAATCACTTGTCGTCAGATGTCGCCATTTATTCCTCATAATTACAAGGAGAGCAGCTATCCAGTTGCAGTTTTCACTTTTACGGTATTACTACACTAATTTACTATTGATTACACATAGCGCGAATTGATACGTAATATGGATCAATATCTTCATTTTCAAAGTTCAAATAGTTAATTTGAACTGCTCAATATGATCTCCCTTTGAAAATGTACTTGTTTACAAAATTTTATATTTTTTAGAATATTTTTACTATTTTATTAGATAAGTAGAAAATCACTACTTTTAAAAAATAGAAAAAAAATGTAAAGAATGTAAAATTTAATATACAAGTATATTTTCATACGGAGATTATACTGAACTGTTTAGATCAATTGTTTGAAATTTAAAAATAGAGATTAATTGATAATAAATTTCAATCCTCGCTAATTTTGATAATTTTGATGCTTTTAGAAAAATATAATCAATGAATTTTCAGGTATCTAATTCTGGAAATGCTCCAGCAGATGTTTCCTTGCTTTTTACTTGGGCTGTAAGTTTATATTTTAAGAGGAGGGATCAAGTTACAATATTTTTTGAGTTACAATAAGTTACAACAAGCATTTTCTACATTTTGAAAGTTCAAATCGTCGATCCAAATTATTAGATGTGATCTCTATAATAAAATGTACTTGGAGACCAAATTTTATATTTTTTGAATTTTTTTTACTATTTATTAAGATGGGTACAAAATTCAATAGTCTGAATTTGACTAGTTTTTGTACCCATCTTAATAAATAGTAAAAAAAATTTCAAAAAATGTAAAATTTGGTCTCCAAGTACATTTTATTGTAGAGATCACATCTAACAATTTGGATCGACGATTTGGACTTTCAAAATGCAGAAAATGCTTGTTGTAACCCAAAAAATGTTATAACTTGATCCCTCCTCATATTTTAAAGATATATATTTTTTTAATTTAATGTATACTTGGTGTTTTTATTGTTAATGTTTACATTTTTTTTTTATCTTTTCCCAGAATTCAGTTGGTGGAGAATCAGGATTCTCTGGAAATCATTTCAATTCAAAAATGAAGTGAGCATCTTAATTATAATATGTAAAATAATAAAGTACTTCATCATTTCTCTTGACTTTTTTGTTTTTCTGAATTTGTCAACTAATACTTTTGAATATTACTCTGAATATCCCTAGAGAGCGTGATGGTGTACGTGGAGTTCTTCTACATCACAGGTACATAGACTAAATTGTAATATATGCAGAATTTCATGTATATCCCTCAAAAATCTTGAAATTACGTTCTTACCATCATATTTACCCTTTAAATTTCAGAAACCTACATATTTACTCAATTTATTATCTTTTCTATTAAAATTAAATTTATATTTATATAGTATCCATTTTACTCTTTATTTAACAAATAAAAAATATGTAGTGTGTAAGAAAAATGTTCCGTCTTCTAACGAATTGTTTTGTAACCGTAATATATTTTGTTTCTTTACTTGTAACTAATTGTCTTGTGACACATACACGATGACATTTAAGCATATGCTTGTATGTGCATCACAAGTAAAAAAAAATGAATCATTTGCTCTCACAATTGAACAATCGGAAGACTAAATATTTCTCTTAAACATGTTACATATTTTTAGTTTTTAATAAAAGTTAAAATGAGTACTTTATAATTTAAAATGAGTTTTAATGTAAAAATCAATAAATTGAGTAAATTTTTAAGGTTTTAAACATTAGAAGGATTAATATAATATCATGAAATCTAGAGGAGAAATACGTAATTTCGTTCTTTTTCCAAGATGTATACATGAAATTCCCCTATAATATAATATATGATGCAAAAGTTTATCATATGGCGTACCAGTAGTAAATACGATTAAAAAAGTTGTAATAAACATGGAAAACGAAATACTGAAGTCAACTTACATGCATGTAGAACTGCGGGTGAGCAATCCCCTGTAACATTCGCAATAGCTGCTCAGGAGACAGAGGAAGTGAAAGTTTCAGAATGCCCCTGCTTTTTAATTACTGGTAAATCCAAGGAATTTACAGCTGAGTACATGTGGACTCAAGTCAAAGAGGTAAGAAAAACCCTTTTTATTATTATAATTTGTATACTCTTTACTCTCATTTATTCAAAGTTTAAACGGTTGATACAAACTGCTCCACATGATTTTCATTTGAAAATGTACTTGATTTTATATTTTTTAAAATTTTTTTACTATATTTTTAGAAAGAGAGAAAATTTCTTGATTTAAATGGTCCTCCAAAAATAGTAATTTTCTATCTATCTAAAAAACTAGTAAAAAACGCTTCTAAAAAATAAAAAATTTGATCTACAAGTACCTTTTGCATGTTAAGATCATGTTGAATGGTTTTGATCAACTGTTTAAATTCTAAAAACAAAGTTATGAATCCATAGTATGGACCAAATTTTTTTTTAAATGTTTGAATATATTTTGACAGCATGGATCTTTCGACCATCTCGGTTCAATAGAATCAACTAAGCCATCAGACCCGGGGTCATTGATCGGAGCAGCAATTTCAGCTATGGTTACTGTACCAGCACAGGAGACCCGTACCGTGACCTTCTCTCTTGCATGGGCTTCCCCAAGAGTCAAATTTCATAGTGGCACCACTTATCATAGGTGAATAATTCATTACAAATTTATTAAAAATGTTAACTTTTGTTATAAATCTTGACATCTTGACATCTTGACACATTATGATATACTTTTTATGGTGATTTCAAAAATATAGACGTTATACGAAGTTTTATGGAACTAATGAAGACAGTGCTGCAGCAAATCTTGCACATGATGCAATTCTTGGTATGTTAAAATTGTGTTGGAATTTGAAACTTCAGATTGATTTTTGCTTATTTATTTATTTATTGATTCATGAAGATTTTTAAGGTTTTCTTGTTTGAAAAACAGAGCATGGTAATTGGGAGAAACAAATTGAAGATTGGCAAAGACCCATTTTGCATGATACAAGGCTACCAGAATGGTATGTATTAAATTATCATTATTCAAATTATTGAACATCAATTTTCATTTTTTTATTGAAAATTTATTTCTATTTGATTGCATCAGGTATGTGTTATCACTGTTCAATGAGCTATACTATTTGAATTCTGGGGGTGCAATTTGGACAGGTAAATTTTTTTTATTTTACAACAAATCTGCAACCACAGATTATGAAACGAGAAAGAAGGTTCAAATGCCTCTAATTTTCGTGACTCCATCATGTTTCTACTTTTAATTTTCTAATAATAAAAATTCTAAAACTTATATATCAAACCAAATTGTTAGATATGATATCTGCTACCACTTGTTGATTTTGTTTTTACATGAATTAATAAATTAAAAAATTAACATCCAGAAATTATCCAAGTATACCTAACAAAGTTCTACAATACAGATGGACTGCCTCCGGTGCAAAGTCTTGCCTCAGTCGAGACCATAAAATTTTCGCTTGACAAGGAACACAAAACAACCGATGCAATTTTAAGTGGTATGCATTTGATAAGTAACACCCTGCAATCGCCAATCGCCTCAAATGCCGCATTCGGGCCTTTGTTGCTTGGAGAAGGAGAGGAAAACATTGGCCAATATTTGTACTTGGAAGGAAAAGAGTACCAAATGATGAACACCTATGATGTGCATTTCTATTCCTCTTTCGCTCTCTTGTATCTTTTTCCGAAGCTCGAGTTGAGTATTCAAAGGGACTTCGCCATGGCCGTGAAAATTCATGATCCCGAAAAAATTAGGGTTATTGATGGCGGTTGCACTACTATAAGAAAGGTACTTAATTAGAACATCTCTATTGGGACTATTTATTTTTCTTCTAATTAAAAGCACACATGGCTTTTCTATAATAATTTTTGGGATATAACATAATTTCTAATTTAAAAAGTTTTCTTTTAAAGAAATCGTTTTCTAACTGTTTCTATTGGTTCTCGTTCTCTTTTCCATAGTAATAATTGCTGATATGATATCTAAGAAAACAAAAATTAATTGCGTGCATGAGTGTAGAGATAGAATCATAGAAATTAAAATTAACTTAATTTCTATTTAGTGCTTGACAACTATTTATAGTTTCTACTTAATTTATTGATGAATTTTCTCTTACCTGTGACAAATGACAATAAATTGATTTGATTTGGTTGTTTGTTTAATTAATTTTGTAAACAGGCTCTAGGAGCAGTCCCACATGACATAGGACTAAACAACCCATGGTTTGAAGTGAACTCTTATGCGCTTCAAAATACCAATCGATGGAAGGATTTGAACCCCAAGTTTGTCTTGCAAATTTACAGGTGATTTTTTTTTGTATATTTTTTAATAGAAATCATGCCGTTATTAGTTTAAAAATATGTTCATATCTGTTGAAATTGCCATTATTTTTGGCCATTTCTATTTTCTTAAAGTGTCTAGCTACTATAAAATTTGTGTCATTTTAGTCTTAATGACAGCCTCCAAATTTCATCAAACAAGTTTCAAACAATGAATCAAAACTGTTCAAATCGGTCTACCTTACGAGTGATGCATTTACATGCAAAATTTATTAATTTTCAAATTCATTTCTTATAAAACCAAGTGGTAGAAAATAATGAAAAATGAATACATTAAAATTAACGTAATACCCTTCTTTTTTTGATTGAAAAAAATTCACTCCAATATCTCTGTATTTGCATGACAGTGTCCTAGAAAGAATTTACTAAATAGATTTAAACTAGTTTACTATCTAACACACAACACAATTTTTGCTTATTTTTGTTGCAGAGATGTGGTTGCAACAGGAAACATATCATTTGCAAAATCTGTGTGGCCATCTGTGTACCTTGCCATGGCATACATGGACCAATTCGACAAGGATAAAGATGGAATGATAGAGAACGAGGGTTTCCCCGATCAAACGTACGACATGTGGAAGGCGCAAGGCATGAGTGCGTACTCCGGCGGCCTCTGGCTAGCGGCTCTTCAGGCTGCCTCGGCCATGGCACGTATTGTCGGGGACAAGGCATCAGAGGAGTACTTCTGGGTGAGGTACCAGAAGACTAAGGGGGTTTATGCAAAATTGTGGAATGGATCGTATTTTAATTACGATAATTCCGGTGGCGAAATGAGCTCATGGATCCAGGCCGACCAGCTTGCCGGTCAATGGTATGCTTAAAATAGTCAAACCAAAATTTTATTTGGTTTTCAAAAGTATAACCAAAATTAACTGAATTAAACTTGTTAAATGGATAATGAAAGAACCAATTATAACTAAGTAAATTTCAGTTTGTTTAGTTGACTAGAAAAAAAAGATTGAATTTTGGTAAATAATAATGAAAATAATAATGGAAATAAAAATATGAATTATTCATAAATTTTTGACATTACACGCATTGTTCAATTCAATACAAAATATGTAAATATTCTAAAATATTTAAACCAAAATTTGAATAATGGATCACAGTAAAGCATGGATTTGAACTGTATAGAGTTTGCTCGGTTCGGTCTACTCAGTTTGGAATAATCTAACCCAAATCAAATATAAAAAACCGAAGTCATTCAAAAATTCAACTGAACCGATCCGTTTAAACCAAAAAACCAAACCCTTTAATGCATCTTTTTCGGTTCGGTTGAAAACCAAATAAACCAGTACAAGTTAAAACAAAAATAAAGAGTTTTCATTGCTAAATGTCCTTATATTTATATCAAATATTACATATGTGTATGAAGTTTATGAATATGTTATCAATTTTGGTGATACAGGTATGCAAGAGCATGTGGTCTTGAACCAATAGTAGATGAAAAACAAATACGAACTGCATTTGAAACAATATACAAATTCAACGTTTTAAAGGTGAAGGATGGGAAGATTGGTGCAATGAATGGAGTAAAACCGGATGGCAACACCAACACCACAACAATTCAATCGAGGGAGATATGGCCTGGTGTAACTTTTGCTGTGGCTGCAGCTATGATACAAGAAGGCATGGTTGAAAACGGGTTTAATACTGCACAAGGTGCTTGTGAAAGTATCTGGTCCACAGATGGGTTTGGGTAAGAGTTTCATTTATTTACCTCTTCATTTACATTTTGTCTTTTGGAACAGGTTGTGTGTTATGGGTTTCTCTACTGTTCAATCTGCTTTTAAGAACTATGCGTGTTCGTTTCAAGAGTTGTGTTGATCTAGCACGCACAGATCTTTAAAGCGGATCATATGGTAGAAGAACCATCGGATTCAAATTTGAGTTTGATGGGTGTTGGATGCAAATTTCTTCCTTTGTCTTGAGGCTATGGTACTATGCATAGCATAGATTGATCTGTACTATGGATCAATATATTCATCTTCAAAGTTCAAGTAATATATATATTTTTTTTAATTTTCTTACATGTTTTTTGATAGGTAGAAAACTACTATTTTTAAATGGTCTAGAATTTTCCGTTCAAGTGATTATCTACCTATAAAAAAATATAGTAAAAATACTCTAAAAAAATGTAAAATTTAATCTCGCAGTACATTTTCATACGGAGATCATGTTGAATGGTTTAGATTGACTATTTAGACTTTGAAAAAATAGAGATATTAATTCATAGTACGAACCAATTAGCACTATGCATAGTACCATAGCCTTACTTTTTTGTCTTTAGTTTTTTCATTTGTGCCAAAAAGGAACAATTAAGCACATCATTTGGATGAAATGTTTGCTTAAATGGGCATTTTGCATTTGAAATGTGCAAGTGATGAACTACATTACAAGCCCAAATGATGTTAAATTTATTATGTTAATCCTTCAAAAATTGCAGATTTGCATTTCAAACCCCTGAAGCATGGACGGAAACAGGGGGGTACCGATCGATACAGTACATGCGGCCTCTCGCAATTTGGGCGATGCAATGGGCATTATCTCCTCCTAAGCTCCACAAAGAAATAGTGATAGATGATACAACCATAGATGGTTCTCTTAACCAAGGAGATTTTGACAAGGTCGCCAATTTTCTAAGGCTTCCTCAAGAGAAGAAATCAAAGAGTGTTCTTCGAGTCATATATGACGTTATTTGTCGTGGTTATTAAATTTAAAATAATAATTGCTTTTCTTTTTGAAATAAAAATTGAAAATAATGTTGATTAAAGCTATATAGCACTAGTGTAGCTTTTGATTCTGGTAAGAGATTAATAAAATCCAACGGTATATATGATGCATGTGTACCTGGTTTTATTATGTGAATATATAGGTTTTTATTTTGAACATTGTATAAGTGTATTCATACATATCTTTTTCAAAAATGGATCACGCAGGGACAGAACTAGGAAATTTAGATAGGGGACTGGATGAATAAGCATTATGTAATTTTATTTTATGAAGGATCCTAGTAATATTTTCGGTAAAAATTAAAACATTAAATGTCAAAAGTGAAATTTTTATTGATAAGGGATAGGAATCTAAATGTGTGCTATGCTGTGATCAAATCAGATTTATACGGCAAGTGAATGATCGCGACGTATTAGTCATGTCATAACTATACATGATTGGTTATGTTTATCAGATTCAAAGCCCATAGACCGGAAGGCCCCATTATTTGGGCCGGGCTGGATAAGATTCATGATCAAAACATTACATTGGGCCCATTGGGACCGGGTTCCAAATTAAAGAACATGAAGTAAATAGATGCACATACAATATAATTAAAGCTGCATGAGCCTTTCTTCAAATCAAACCTTAAACAAGCATGCACCACAGATTGAGCTCAAAGGATAAAGAATGGCTTGACATATCATTACATGCTTCTAGAATTTTGCATTATAAATGAATTAATTTCTATGAAATTAAACTACAATACTTGATTGCTATGAATCCTCAAAAGCACAGCATCAACCGCAACGCGAAAAGCATCATGGACGTTGTCATTGGATTTGGTTGTAGGATCGTTGTACACAATTGTCGGTATCATTGCGATAACATTCTCCTTCATCTCGTGTATCTGCTCATCGCTGTACCCAAGCAGCACATCCTCTATCCTCACCGTCTTTTCTCTCACGGCCTTCTCCGGTATGTACACCGAGAACTTGTTGAAGTTACTTGGCAAGTACCAACGATACTGTGTATAAGCCGTTTCAGAGCGGAAGAACACCGGTATGCAGCCTGCTACCATCGAATCGAATACCGACTTCCTCGTGAAAGTGTCTCCTGGAGGCTGTAGACAAAACATAGAACTCATGAACACTCCCATTATATTGCTCGGCAAATAGCATTCCTTGGCCCCACTGCCGCACTCCTGGAGGTTGCACAATGTCGCATTGTCACACTGATCAATTATCAAATCTCGTGTCGTGGAAATTTCACTGGGACGTCTCGCTCCGGCAAATGAGAAGAGCCACGGTCTCTTTGTGGACCTAACCTTCTCTTGCCATGCGACTACTTGGCTATTTTCCGAAGGGTGGAAGTAGGTCGGGTAGGGGATCCCAAATTCATTTTCTCGCCAACTACTGGTCTCGATCAAAAGTGCTGTTATGTTTTTTCCCTCGGGTGTAGTCAAGAATTTGACACCCCAATCATTGTCGGTGGTGCGCTGGAAATCCCACACTACTCGACCGATGGCCATAAAGTGATCCGTTCCACCCTTAGCGGTCCACTCAGGCCGAGCCCAAAGCCAGCGAAAAAGATCATTCGTCAGAGCATCACGTTGTGATGGACTGTCTTCCCATAGTTTCCGCATTACGCTAAGTCCAAGGTAAAATGGAATGTAGGCTGCGGTTGATTTGGAGTAGTCGGTAGTGAGGCATTTGTACTGCTTCATGCGGTTATGGAAAAATAATTTCGAGCATAAACTGGTCGGTGACGTACCAGCCGGTTTCAGATAGTACTGTACTGGACCTGGTGTCATTAAGTTTACGACCCAGACCGGAGTTGGTGACATATGTACATATGTCAGAACTAACAGAGAGTTTTCGGCAATTTTGTACGATTTGAGAGTTGAAGCGATCGGGTAGGTCATAGAGATAGACGTAGCGGCCGGTGCACGGGTCAATGACAGATGCATTCACAGAAGCTGGTACTTGTTCTTCATCTTCTTGGTTTTGTTGTGGAGTTGTGTTGTAGAATTTGATGGGGAGGTATTGGTGGGAGATCAGTTCATATGCGAAGAGAAGGAGAAAAGAGAAGCCAGCAAAGAGAAATAGAGAATTAGAAAAGGAAGAGCTTTTAGCAAACATCTTAGAAGTAGAGCAGTTCACCATTATTTGCTCAATACCCAATAGCTTTTAACCTGGCTTTGCTTTGCTCTTATTTTAATCAATCAATCAATCAATCTCTCTCTCTCTATATCTTTATTTCATAATGCTCAGAAGATCTCTAATAATCAATTGCAAAATTAAATTTCCATTCTTTATTGATGATGACGACATATTAAAATAAAGAATCGAGTTAAAATTTACTATTAATTTTGTGTCCCAATCATACTTCATATTTCTATCATTTCTATCTTTGTTTTTAATTGTCTCCTGGTATAATAAAACTACTCAGCCAAGTCAGTGTACGTATTCGGTGATGGTGAGCGGTGGGAAGATAGCTTGGCCATATAATAAAACTTGGAGATATAAGATTCCTCCAACAGTTCGCATCTTCATTTATTTGTTACTGAAATGTAGATTGCTCACCCACAAGATGATGGTAAGAAGAGGTTTCAATTGTTCCCCAAATTGTGACTCTTGCGTGTTAGGTGAGGTAGAGTCTATATTGCACATGTTCTTTACATGTCCGAAGGCAGTTTGATTTTTTTTGTTTATTCTTTTGCTGGACGATTTGGAAGCAGAGGAACAAAAAGATCTTTGAAAGGAAAGAATTCCCTTTGAAGATGATTGAGGAATGTGCATTACAAGATGCAAAGTTCTGGCTGCAATATTGCTAGAAGCAGTTTGATGTTTTTTTGTTTGTTTGTGGTTGTAATTGTAGTTTTTATTTTATTTTTTCTGTTTTTACTCTTTGCATCTGTAACTGACAGCCACTGTCAGCATTTTCAAAAAAAATTGTCTCCTGATATAAATTGAATCTGCCCCTAATTAATATACGCTGAATTAATTATAATTAAAAAATTATGTTTTGTTTGTTATAATAAAATTCCTGTTTGAAAGCAACTCATTATTAATTTCAAAATATCTTACCAGTTGATAGTTTTTTACGGTTGAATTGATATACAAAATGACAAAGACTTTTCACCAAGAAGCATTAAAATAAGAGAGCTGATAATAGTACCCACGCTACAGTACCCGCATTGTATCCGCAGGGGGATTATAAAAAATTAAATGTTAAAATTTAACTTGTGGGATTGCAAAAACTGCACAATTCCAATTTTTTTTCCTAAAATATTACTATCTATGAATGGAAGTATTTATACTTATGATGTAAACAATTATTTATTATATGGATTATGTAGCACCAAGATAACAATATTCGCGCTATAGTATCCGCGCTACAGTACCCAGGGATCACCAAAAATTAAATGTATAAATATAACTTCCCATAAAAATTACAAAAACTCCACAATTTGAATTTTTTTTAAAGTGTTAATATTTATGCAATTTTCTTTTTCAAATGAGATCCATGATGACGTACTTTCAGGCTCGTCGTCACACAAGTGTTTATACCTCGCCATACAAGTATTTATACCTTTGCAAGTATTTTTTGTATATAACACTGAAAGTATTAATATCTAAATATTGAAAGTATTTATACCTATACACTGAAGTATTTATACCTATGAGGTCAACTATGTTTATTAGAGGAAAATTGACGCGGGAATGATTAGAGAACTCGAAAAGAGATTATCATAACAAGTTACGCATCAAAGTATTAACATCTTACTTTTTTTAAGTGTTAATATCTTATCTTCTAAGTATTTACATCTACGAAGGTATAAATATATAAGTATTTTTTATATAACACAGAAAATATTAATATTTAGACACATAAAACATTTATATCTATGCACTGAAGTATTTATTTTTATGAGATCAACTATTTTTGTTAGAGAAAGGTTAACGCGGAATTAGTGCCGAGACTTTGAAAGGGGAACCATATAATTAGTAGGGACCATAGAAAAATAGTACTGCTGGGATTTTAGAATAATAATTAGTTGAGATTATATAATATATTTTTAGAATAATAATTAGTGGGGACCATAACACATTATTTTTTTAAGTCCGGATACGGTACTTTAGCGCGGATATAAAAATAATTATTCTTAAAATAATACATTTCACCTATGATTTTTTATTTATTTATTCTTTTTGTGAGTTAGGTACGATTGTTACTTGTGACTGTTTGACTAGAAGGGTTTAGTCATTGTTTAGTCAACCTAAATATTTCAGTCAATTGCTTCTCGGGTTCGGATCCTATTATTGGTTCGGATCCTCTGTATATGTAAAATCTCCGACAAATTCAAGTCATTAGATAGATCATACTGGGTTAGCAAAAAGGCTCGTAACTCGTGATTCAATTGAGTTTGATTTGAAAAAAAATTCCGATTAATTTTTTCAATCTAAAACCAGTTTGGTTTAAAATTGGTTTGAACTCGAATTGGATTTGGTTTGGTTCAGAATTGGCCCGGCTTGGTCTGAAACCTCCAACTTTTTCGATTCTCCTCCGATTCATCTCAATTGGAACTATTAACAAATCAAATCAAGCTATTTCGAATCGCACCGAATCGAACTCGAACTCTTCTTTCAGTTCAAATTAAAGCCTGCTTCGAACCAAACCAGTTCAATTCGAAATTGGTTCAAATTCTAATTCGAACTGGATTAACTTAAAACTCTTTTTTTTTATTGAAAATTTTTTACTCCAATATCTCTGTATTTGCATGACAGTGTCCTAGAAAGAATTTACCAAATAGATTTAAACTAGTTTACTATCTAACACAACACAATTTTTTCTTATTTTTGTTGCAGAGATGTGGTTGCAACAGGGAACACATCATTTGCAAAATCTGTGTGGCCTTCTGTATATCTTGCCATGGCATACACGGACCAATTCGACAAGGATAAAGATGGCATGATAGAGAATGAGGGTTTCCCCGATCAAACGTATGGCATGTAGAAGGCGCAAGGCATGAGTGCGTACTCCCACTACAACTGAATGGTTTATCAGCGACTGGTATCAAAGACCGGTGCTAATGCTGATCGCTGATACTCATTTTTTTCCAAAAAAAAATAGAGAAAAATAAAATCTGTAGCACTTTCAACGATCAGCGCCATCACCGGTCGCTAAATTTTCTTTTTTTAAAAAGAAAAAAAATCAGTGAAAGTTTTGCTGAAAAAAAAAGCCAGCGCCTACACCCTTCTTCTCTGCAGAAAAAAAAGACCCCAGTGCTAATACAAAATCTATCATCAAAATCCTTTGAAATCGATTGCCAAAACCCCAAACCTCTCTCTTCTCGAAAATCAATCACTGAAATTGATCGCCAAAAAAGACACCTCTTCCATTTCTCTTGCGATTGCGACTCACCATTAGAGATGGTATCTCTTCCACTTCTCTATCTTTTTCTTGATGAGGTGCTCAAGAGTTTCCCCACTTCCACGAATTTTGATGAGGTGCTCAAGAGCTTTGGGGTACTCAACATCTCAAGACCCATTAGAGATGACATTGCCACTCCACCACTCGGCCACCACACCGGCCATTCGCTCTGCCAAATCTCAACCAGGAGCATATTCTCACCTCCGCCTCATAGTTTCAAGTGTTGAGTACACGGTACACCCTCTATTGCTAGCATTAATTTTTCACTTTATTGTTGCTTAAATCTCCACAGTTGGCTTTTGTTGTTTTTTTTATCAGATCTTTCACAAGATATATTACTAGTTGTTTGAACCATTTTACTAGATCTGTTATAAGATATATTCTACAAAAAAAAAAAAAAAATTGTCTAATTTTTTTCAAGGGACAAAATACTGAAATGAACCTGTTGAGGATTAATAAACAAAACACAAATTGAAGATGCTAGAAAATTGGAGCTTTGGCATCTCTTCCACGAATTGAATTTTGATGAGGTGCTCAAGAGCTCCCCCACTTCCTATGCCATCGTTGAGTTCTTCACTCACTAGTATGATCTCTGTATAACGTTTTATATAATGTAATCAGTGTCTTCGCCCAAATACCTCATGATGTGATCTCGGTATAACGGGTTTTTCTTGATATTTTTGTTTGTTAAGTCCCTTCGAATGACGTCAAGAGTCTCGTGTAATTGCTCATGTCGACATGGATTGCTTCTATGTGCAAGGTTTTTCTTCTCAAATTTCTCAATTTTGGGACCAATTTTAGTTTGATTTGGGTTTCTAAACAACTAGGTTGTTTAATCAGTGGAGCAAAGGCAAAACCCTGATTTGATTTGGTAAGTCCCTGTCTCTAATTGTGCCAATTGCAGAAGCCCCCCTAATTATTTCTTTATTTTGCAATTGCTGATCTGTACTATGGATCAATATATTAATTTTCAAAGTTCAAGTAATATATATATTTTTTAATTTTCTTACATGTTTTTTGATAGGTAGAAAACTACTACTTTTGAATGGTCTAGAATTTCCATTCAAGTAATTTTCTACCTATAAAAAAATATAGTAAAAAAATTCTAAAAATGTAAAATTTAATCTCGAAGTACATTTTCATACGGAGATCATGTTGAGTGGTTTAGATTGACTATTTAGACTATGAAAAAAATAGAGATATTAATTCATAGTACGAACCAATTGCACAAATCAATCCACACTATGCATAGTACCATAGGCTTACTATTTTTTCTTTAGTTTTGCATTTGTGACAAAGAGGAACAATTAAGCACATCATTTGGATGAAATGTTTGCTTAAATGGGCACTTTGCATTTGATATGTTTAAGTGTTGAACTACACTACAACCCCAAATGATGCTAATTAATTTATTATGTTAATCCTTTAAAAATTGCAGATTTGCATTTCAAACCCCTGAAGCATGGACGGAAACAGGGGAGTACCGGTTGATACAGTACATGCGGCCTCTCGCAATTTGGGCGATGCAATGGGCATTATCTCCTCCTAAGCTCCACAAAGAAATAGTGATAGATGATACGACCATAGATGGTTCTCTTAACCAAGGAGATTTTGACAAGGTCGCCAATTTTCTAAGGCTTCCTCAAGAGAAGAAATCAAAGAGTGTTCTTCGAGTCATATATGACGTTATTTGTCGTGGTTATTAAATTTAAAATAATAATTGCTTTTCTTTTTGAAATAAAAATTGAAAATAATCTTGATTAAAGCTATATAGCACTAGTATAGCTTTTGATTCTGGTAAGAGATTAATCAAAACCAATGGTATATATATATATGGTACATGTGTACCTGGTTTTATTATGTGAATAGTTTTTGAATTTGAACATTAATTGTATAAGTGTACTCATACATATCTTTTTCAAAAATGGACTCAGCAGAGGTGGAACTAGAAAATTGTAATAGGCGACGGAAACTAGAAAATTGTAATAGGGACTGAATAAATAAGTATCAGGTAATTTCAATTTATGAGAGTATCTAGTAATATTTTTTTGTAAAAGATAAAACTTCAAAGATCGAAAGTGCAAAATTTTCTATTGATAAGGGGTAGGGATCGAAATATGTGCCGTGTTGTGACCAAGTTAAATTTATACAGCACATGAATAGTAATATCACATTAGTCATGTCATGATCAATTGATCACATTTGTCATATTTGGTCACTCTCGTCTCCTTTACCTTTCTTTTACTTTCAAAGCCTGTAGACTGGAAGGCCCCATTATTTGGGCCGGGCCGGTCACATTCATGATCAAAAGATTATCGGCCCATTGGTACTGGGTTCCAAATTAAACCTTAAACAAGCATGCACCTCAGATTGACAATAAATAGAGTTCGCAAAATTGTTTCATTTGTCTTCTCAAAGAAAAAAGAACGGCTTGATATATATATCATTACATGCTTCTAACGTTTTGCATTATAAATCTATTAAATTTCTATGAAATTAAACTACAATACTTGACTGCTATGGATCCTCAAAAGTACACCATCAACCGCAACACGAAACGCATCATGGATGTCGTCATCGGATTCGATCGTAGGATCTTTATACACAAGTGTCGGTATCATGGAGATAACATTCTCCCACATCTCGTGTATCTACTCATCGCTGTACCCGAGCAACAAATCCTCTATCCTCACCGTCTTTTCTCTCACGGCCTTCTCCGGTATGTACACCGAGAACTTGTTGAAGTTACTTGGCAATTACCAACGATACTGTGTATAAGCCGTTTCAGAGCGGAAGAACACCGGTATGCAGCCTGCTACCATCGAATTGAATACCGACTTCCTCGTGAAAGTGTCTCCCGGAGGCTGTAGACAAAACACAGAATTCATGAACACTCCCATTATATTGCTCGGCAAATAGCATCCCTTGGCCCCACTGCCGCACTCCTGGAGGTTGCACAATGTCGCATAGTCACACTGATCAATTATCAAATTTCGTGTCGCGGAAATTTCACTGGGACGTCTGGCTCCGGCAAATGAGAAGAGCCACGGTCTCTTTGTGGACCTAACCTTCTCTTGCCATGCGACTACTTGGCTATTTTCCGAAGGGTGGAAGTAGGTCGGGTAGGGGATCCCAAATTCGTTTTCTCACCAACTACTGGTCTCGATCAAAAGTGCTGTTATGTTTTTCTCCTCGGGTGTAGTCAAGAATTTGACACCCCAATCATTGTCGGTGTTGCGCTGGAAATCCCACACTACTCGACCGATGGCCATAAAGTGATCCGTTCCACCCTTAGCGGTCCACTCAGGCCGAGCCCGAAGCCAGCGTAAAAGATCATTCATCAGAGCGTCACGTTGTGATGGACTGTCTTCCCATAGTTTCCGCATTACGCTAAGTCCAAGGTAAAACGGAATGTAGACTGCGGTTGATTTGGAGTAGTCGGTAGTGAGGCATTTGTACTGCTTCATGCGGTTATGGAAAATAATTTCGAGCATAAACTGGTCGGTGACGTACCAGCCGGTTTCAGATAGTACTGTACTGGACCTGGTGTCATTATGTTTATGACCCAGACCAGAGTTGGTGACATATGTGCATATGTCAGAACTAACAGAGAGATTTCGGCAATTTTGTACGATTTGAGAGTTGAAGCAGAGGAACAAAAAGATCTTTGAAAGGAAAGAATTCCCTTTGAAGATGTTTTAGGAATGTGCATTACAAGATGCAAAGTTGTGGATGCAATATTGCTAGAAGAAGTTTGATGTTTTTTTGTTTGTTTGTTGTTGTAATTGTAGTTTTTATTTTATTTTTTCTGTTTTTATTTTTTGCATCTGTAACTGAGAGCCACTGTCAGCATTTTAAAAAAAAATTGTCTCCTGGTATAGACTGAATCTGCCCCTAATTGATATACGATGAATTAATTATAATTAAAAATTCTTTTTTGTTTGTGATAATAAAATTCCTGTTTCAAAGCAACTCTTTATTAATTTCAAAATATCTTACCTGTTTTGTTTTGTCTACAGCCTCCAGGAGACACTCCCACGAGGAAGTCGGTATTCGATTCGATGGTAGCAGGCTGCATACCGGTGTTCTTCCACTCTGAAACGGCTTATACACAGTATCGTTGGTACTTTCCAAGTAACTTCAACAAGTTCTCGGTGTACATACCGGAGAAGGCCGTGAGAGAAAAGACGGTGAGGATAGAGGATTTGTTGCTCGGGTACAGCGATGAGCAGATACATGAGATGCGGGAGAATGTTATCTCCATGATACCGACACTTGTGTACAAAGATCCTACGACCGAATCCAATGACGACGTCCATGATGCGTTTCATGTTGCGGTTGATGGTGTACTTTTGAGGATCCATACCAGTCAAGTATTGTAGTTTAATTTCATAGAAATTAATAGATTTATAAAGAGTTGCTTTGTACTGCGGTTGATTTGGAGTAGTTGGTAGTGAGGCATTCGTACTGCTTCATGCGGTTATGGAAAATAATTTCGAGCATAAACTGGTCGGTGACGTACCAGCCGGTTTCAGATAGTACTGTACTGGACCTGGTGTCATTAAGTTTACGACCCAGACAGGAGTTGGTGACATATGTGCATATGTCAGAACTAACAGAGAGATTTCGGCAATTTTGTATGATTTGAGAGTTGAAGCGATCAGGTAGGTCAGAGAGATAGATGTAGTGGCCGGTGCACGGGTCGATGACAGATGTATGCGCAGTAGCCGGTACTTGTTCTTTGTCTTCTTGGTGTTGTTGTGGAGTTGTGTTGTAGAATTTGATGGGGTGGTATTGGTGAGAGAGTTCATATGCAAAGAGAAGGAGGAAAGAGAAGCCAGCAAAGAGAAATAGAGAATTAGAAAAGGAAGAGCTTTTAGCAAACATCTTGGAAGTAGATCAGTTCACCGTTATTTGCTCAACACCCAATAGCTTTTAACCTGAGTTTGCTTTGCTCCTAGCTTAATCAATCAATCTCTCTCTCTCTCTCTCTATATCTATCTTTATTTTATAATACTCAGAGGATCTACAATAATCAATCAAAAAATTAAATTTACATTCTTTATTGATGATGACTATATATATTAAAATAAAGAGTAGGGTTAAAATGCACTATTGATATTGATTTTGTGTCATAATCATACTTTATATTTTTATCTTCGTTTTCAAAGTTCAAACAGTCAATCTAAACTGCTTAACATAATATCCATATTAAAAATATACTTAGAGATCAAATTTTATGTTCTTTTGGAATTTTTTAATGTTTGTTTAGATAAGTACAAAATTAATTTTTTTAGATGGTCCAGAAGCAATAGTTTTGTACCTATCTAAAAAATATTAAAATAAATTTCAAAAAATATAAATTTGGTTTCTAAGCACATTTTAATATGTAAATTATGTTAAGTGGTTTGAATCTACTGTGAAAACTTTATAAACATAAATAATGATGTGGGATATTGTGGAGCACAAAACCAATAATGGTGCATTTTAATCCAAAATTTATATCAATATCCAAAAAACATATCAAATAATTTTGGATTATACACACATTTTCTGAAAAATTCGGAAAATAACCAATCAGGCAGAAATTTTCTATTTTTCACCAAATTATATATTTAGCAAATTGGTTATTTTCCAGAAAATGTGTGTATAATTAATCTCAAATTTGATAGGTTTTTTTGGTTTTTTTGGTTTTTTTGTATAATTAACCCTCTGAAATAAAAACTGTTTCATTGATATGTTCGTTTTTCAGTGCGTATTTTCAAATTAATTTGTATTGTCTGGGTATTGATTTGTAGCAAATATCCATCTTATTAAATTATATATATTTTTCGACTAGTAAGTAATCAGGTGAACAATTGTTGTGCAAATTTCACTGAATTAATTAATGAATGCACAATATTTAATTTTTTTTCACATTAATTGTAGTTTTGACCCGTTGATTATGGATCTCATCTCTGTTTTTGTAAATATATATATATATATAGAGAGAGACTAATATGCATTCGTAAGCACTTCGGCTGAAAGTGCTTACGGTTCAAATTTGATTTTTCAAAATCTAAACGGACGATCTGAACCGTTCATCTTATTCTCCATATGGATTTTGAAAAATCAAGATGAACAGTTCAGATCGACCGTTTGGATTTTGAAAATTCAAATTTGAACCGTAAGTACTTCGACCGAATTGCTTACGAATGCATATTAGTCACTCTCTCTCTCTCTATATATGTTTTAATAAGCTTAAAAAATGTATTATCTGTTTAAACAACCTGACACATCATAGTTAGATCCGAAAAATATATGTTAGATTAATCATTAAACCAATCCAGACCCAATCAACTAGCTATGACTTAATTTGAATCGATCTATATAGTTAACACCTGTCACATCATACTAATTAGGCTTCATTTATTAACACCAATGCATGCATCAGAATCTTTACGAAATCTACTAATTAAATATCATTAATATTATTGCTAACTGTGACCCGTCAATATTTTGAACAATTTGTTTCTCTCATTTGCCAAATGAGAACGGAATAGGTCTGATGTCCATCGGATCTATTTTTGGATCCAATGAGCTCTAACACTGTTCGATTTGCATTTAAGATATGTACACACAGAAATTGAAACAAACACACATGGATTTTAAAGCAGAGTGCACGCATCTTAATGCAGATTAAATGGTGATTGAACTTATCAAACTAAAATAGATACAATGAGCATGGGAACTACTCTGAATATATTCCTCACCAATGCATCAGAATCTTTACGAAATCTACTGAAATTTTATGAGGTCTGATGAGATTAATATATATATATATATTTTTTGCATTTCTCAAGCCCGTAGGCAGATGAGATTAATATCAAACCACACAAAAGAAGGTTAAATCTTTACGAAATCTATTGAAATTTTGACCCGCTACAATTCAGTCATAAACAATCAAATATTTAAACTTTCTCAAACATACCATGCAACAAGCAAATATAGTGACAAATAAATTATTCGGATTCAGTTCAGCATGGTCAAAAATTTGTGATTTGAGAATAATTCGAGTATAGTTTGAAAATGATTCGGAATTATCCGGATTGGAGAAAAAAATCCAAAAAAAAGTTCCCGAATAATTCGTAAAATTTGGAAAAAAATTATAAAATTCACAAATAATTCGGTGAAAGTTTGGTCCACTGAATAATTCATAATTCAGTTCGCCATTACAACAAGAAAACGAATTATTTGCAAATCTTGTGACTATGCAAACAAATATATCCTTTAAGATCAAACCGCTACACATCAGACAACATAGTGTAAGATGCAAAGCAACAAGAAATATGCTGAGGAAACACAAATATGCCCTTCAGTTCCCTAGTAAGCATGAGAAAAGTTAGGGGTATAATTTGCAAAAATTTAAAGCTAGGTTATGCTGATGCAACCAAGTTTGGCATCTCCCACTGCGTAAGAAGTTAACCCTGTTGCCCAGTTGATCTTACACTGATATGAGGCAAAGAACAAATCAAAACATACCAGAAAATTCAACAATTATTATTTCATGTTGGTTTTTGTTGTTTGGTCATTTTTCAAATTTTCCTTTTTACTCTCTAACTGTGGCAAAAAATGATAATATTAACAATCTCGGAGGGCATTCCGGAGAATGTGTCATTATTATGTTTGATCTGCGCATGGTTATTTCAAATCTCAATCATATTCCTATACATCAAGAAAGAAATATTTTTCATTAGTATTTTGATATATAAGAAGTATGTTGATAATAATTAAATAGTTGAAGGGTAGAATTATAAAATAGAAAAAGGGTAGTATTGTAAAATTGTAAAATAGAACTTACCGTTAGATACTGAATGAGTACCAACGGTACAATAGGATAGAGATGTATAATTACTGATCTTCTCTCTTGTAACAGATATGCAACAAAAAAACAGAAATATATTTTTTGTCTTCTCAAATTCGCATCTCTTTACAAAAATTAACATGGTATCAGAGCAGTATATCTAATTCTGTCTCAATTCTGCAAAATAACAAACTACAAGACTGCAGCTAACGAAGAACTGCAGCACCATCCAAGGCTCAAAATACTGAGTCAGATCGTACCAGGAAGAAAAAACCTCTCTCAGACCAATACTAGAGAAAAACACCAAAAAATCTGTCCTTATCAGTTGGTGCTTCAAAAAGTGCTGAAATCAGCCACTAAACATTGTTCAGTAGAGCTGAAATAGTCACACACAAAAAAAAAATCCAAAAAAAACCAGTAGAAAGCTGGTACCAGAAAACCAGTAAAATCTGGCACAAAAAAACCCATAACCAAAAATTCCACAAAATCCATAAATCACAGCAATACAAAGAAACATTCTTACAACTCTCCAAATTAATTTGCCAAATCAAGCCTTAAAGATGGTAAGAATGCAAATCAGTCATGGTTCATCCAATTGCTCAAACCCTAGCTTCTCCACAGTCGAAAAATGCACTAACTGCAAGAAAGAAAGACATACGAGGGAGAGATTCTGGTTTTTGTATTCGCATCTTAGACCTAAAAGAGGTAGGGCGGCGGAGAAGGGTGAAGGCAGGGGTGACCATCGGACTGAGATTTGGCGAAAGGAGGAAAGAAAAAGAAAATTGACGAAGGAAGGAAAAGAAGGGGAAGAGTCGGCTGTGGGCTCCTATCCATTCAGACCTACACTGGAGGGGTCCAGTTATTGCGCAAGCGGGTTAAACGGGTCTGGTGATCAATTACAACATCTTCTCCAGCAACTATCTGTGCTACTTGCTGATCAAAAACAAATTCCTAGCTCATGTGGTATTGTATCTCACTCTCAAAATTTTAATTTTTTTGATCAAGTAATTATTGACAGTGGTGCTACCGATCACATGTTTGGAAATGAAAAATTTCTTACCAATTTAAAATTGCCCGAACATAACCAATATGTGTTAGTAGCAAATGGTATGAAAGAAAAAATTAATTGTGTCGCTGAAATGAATCTTTTCAATAAGAAAATTAACAAAGTTTTATTTTTAAAAAACTTTCCTATAAATCTACTTTCCGTAAAACAATTAACACAAGATTTTAATTGTAACGTAATTTTTTCGTGTAAAAATGTTGTATTTCAAGACCGAAAAACCGGAAAGAAAATTTGTGAAGGTTTTCTTGAAAATCGACACTATATTTTGGATTTACAAAAAATAAATCTTTGTGCTTCCGCTAAATCTATGAATATTGATCTTTGGCATAGAAGATTTGGGCATCCCTCCGACAAGATTTTAAATTATATTTTGGATTGTAAAAACTTAAATTGTACTAATTGTGAAGTTTGCAAATTAGCAAAACAAACAAAACTTCCTTTTTCTAGTTCTATTAGTAAAAGTAAAGCTATATTTGATTTGATTCATTCGGATGTATGGGGACCGGCTCCAATTGAATCGTATAACGGTTTTAAATATTTTGTTACTTTTATCGATGATTTTTCAAGAACCACTTGGTTATATTTACTCAAATCAAAAGACGAAGTTTTTAACAATTTCAAAGAATTTTTTTATTTCATAGAAAACCAATTTAATGCTAAGTTAAAAATATTTAGGTCGGATAACGAAATAGAATTTGTAAACAAAAATTTTGACACATTTTTTAAGGAAAAATGGATTATACACCAAATCACTTGCGTTAATACACCCGAGCAAAACGGAGTAGCAGAACAAAAAAATAGACATTTGCTAGAAATGACAAGAACATTGATGTTTCAAAGTAATGTTCCTAAAATATATTGGTCGGATGCCATACTTTGTGCTACACATTTGATTAATAGATTACCAAGTTCAAAACTAGAAAATAAAATTCCACTAGAAATTCTCTACTAACAAAAAATCACTTTTGATCACTTAAAAATATTTGGATGTACAAGTTTTATACATATTAAAAGAAAAGATAAACTAGATTATGTATCAACAAAAACTATTTTCTTAGGATACTCACCCTTTAAAAAAGGATACAAATGCTATGATCCTATTAATAAAAAATTATTTATTTCTAGAAATGTTGTATTTTTTGAAAATGAACCATATTACAAAAAAGGGGGAGAAATTCAAGTATCTTGTGAAAATGAAAAAATTAACTCCATAATACCCTACTTTGAAAACCAAGACCTTGTTCAAAATGAAAATGATACAAGTGATCATGAAGAAGAAATAGATGAAAATAGTGATAACATAAATGAAATCGAAGTAGAAAATAATTCGGGACCTAGATGAACAACTAGAATATCACAACCGTCTACTAGACTTAGAGATTATGTGACCTATACCGTTCAATATCCCATACAAAATTTCATCTCATATAATAGAATTTCGCCTTCCTACCAAGCATTTCTCACAACCATAGAAAAAGAAATAGAACCAAAAAATTATCAAGAGGCCATTCAAAATCCAACTTGGGATAAAGCCATGAAAGAAGAGCTAAAAGCTCTAGAAAAAAATAAAACATGGGTAATTGCTCCATTACCAAAAAATAAAAAATCCGTTGGGTGTAAATGGGTTTACAAGATTAAATATAATTGTGATGGTACCATAGAACGGTATAAGGCAAGGTTAGTAGCCAAATGATTTACACAAACCTATGGTATAGATTATAATGAAACATTTGCACCGGTTGCAAAAATGAATACCATTAGGGTCTTATTTTCTATTGCCGTAAACAATGGATGGAACCTATACCAAATGGACGTAAAAAATGCATTCCTTCAAGGAACACTTGAGGAAGAGGTTTATATGACTCTACCACCGGGTCATGTACAAGAAAAAAATGCTAATCTTGTTTGTAGATTAAACAAATCAATATATGGATTGAAGCAATCTCCACGAGCATGGTATGACAAACTTAGCTCATATTTAATTTCTTGCAATTTTAAAATTAGCAATGTCGACCATTCATTATTTGCAAAAAATGAAGGAAATAATACAACTCTTGTGCTAGTATATGTAGATGACTTAATAATTATCGGAAATAATTTAGAAGAAATTAGAAAAATCAAATTCCAATAAAAAGAAAAATTTGACATTAAAGATTTAGAATATTTAAAATATTTTCTAGGAATATAAGTAGCATTTTCAAACAAAGGCCTATTAATCTCACAAAGAAAGTATACCTTAGATTTATTAAAGGAAACCGGTAAATTAGGTTATAAACCGACCTCTACACCAATAGATAATAAATATAAATTAAATACCGAGGATGGTGAACCCTTAGAAAATATAAACCAATTTCAAAGACTTATAGGAAAATTGATTTACCTCACGGTAACCAGTCCGGATATTTCTTTTTCCGTAAGCCAAATTAGTAAATTTATGCATTCACCAAGAACACCACATTTAGAGGCCATAAATAGAGTTCTAAGATATTTAAAAGGAAATCCCGGAAAGGGCATATGGATGAAGAATAATAATTCTAATACAATATGTGGCTATTCCGATGCAGATTGGGCCGGTAGCTTTGATAGAAAATCTACCACCAGCTTTTGCACATTTGTAGGCGGAAATTTAGTCACATGGAAAAGCAAGAAGCAAAATGTCGTGACACGATCAAGCGCAGAAGCGGAATATCGAGCCATGGCATCAACCGCAAGCGAACTAATATGGCTCAAGCAATTGCTCAAAGATATGGGAATCAATGTTGATCAACTCATGAAAATGTATTGTGACAACAACTCCGCACGTCATATTGCTCAAAATCCTGTATTTCACAAACGGACCAAACACATAGAAGTTGATTGTCACTTTATTAGAGAGAAGGTCCAAGCCAAGGAAATAGAAACACCGTTTGTTCGAAGTGAGAATCAACTAGCGGATGTTTTCACTAAAGGATTGGATCCAAAACCGTTTGAAGAAATTACAAGCAATCTAGGATTACTCGACATCTATAATCCTAGCTTGAGGGGGAGTGTTCATAATAATTAAATAGTTGAAGGGTAGAATTATAAAATAGAAAAAGGGTAGTATTGTAAAATTGTAAAATAGAACTTACCGTTAGATACTGAATGAGTACCAACGGTATAATAGGATAGAGATGTATAATTACTGATCTTCTCTCTTGTAACAGATATGCAACAAAAAATCAGAAATATATTTTTTTTCTTCTCAAATTCGCATCTCTTTACAAAAATTAACAAAGTATAATAATTTGTTAATACTGGTGCCATTACTCTTACAAAATGCTAGGTGGGAGATTAAGACTGTATAGTTATCAAAATGTAAGTACTGTTCCATAAAAAAGATGATAAATTTCATTTATAACCTACAAGAATAGTATTTTTATTACAACATAGAATGATTCTGTTATTAGAAAGATTTTGTGCTTGGATCCCTGCATGAAACAATTTTCATTAGTATGATACTGTAACCATTAGTAGATGTCACTATAACGGGTAAAGAAATCAATGGAATTGAAAAAGTGGCGTATTTTTTTCAGCATCAAGTCTCTTTTAGAGTGGAAAAAAAAGTGCTGCGATGTTACTAATATGTAGTAATTTTAATCTCGCATCATGCTATATCATGATTAAGTTAATTTTTTACGTGTCATGCCGTAACTAAAATATTAATGGGTGGTCACGGTATATGAATGGTCATGCTGTGCTCAAACATGCCATGATTAAACGTGACTTGAGTGACCATTTGATCAAAATTTAGGTTAGTTTATTCAAGATTAACCATTTGATCAAGATTTATGGTCATAATTACATGCAGTGTTTTAAAAATTGGTTTTTATATAGTATTCGGAAAGCCATAGCCACATATACAGATTTTTATTTGGATTTATATATGCGGATTTTAAAATGAAAATTCATATTAATTTGTATATAAAGAAAGTATTTATGATTGATTGTATATGTTAAACTGGTGATGAAAAGTTAAAATATCTATTCTAATCTCATACTAAATGAAATATTTATATATTTATATATTGATCTCAATTTAGCCGATTATGTGATCAAATATTCGAATATGCGGCTGAATATTCGAATATGCGACCAAATATTCAAAACAGTATATTAGACCGAATACTCATTTTTTATTTGAATTCCAACCGAATACGAATATTTAACCGAATAGATCAATTTTTAAAACACTGATTACACGTAACTTGTGTGACCACGTGTTGTGATTAGATCTTTCTCGTCATGTGTCGTGCCAAATTTTTTAAAGATAATCATAATAGACGAATCATATAATACATAATAGGCAAGTCACGACACGTAATTAATCTACTGTTCCACAATGAAACTGGCTCCGTCATATATACCACTTTTTCCACTTTAATCTCTTTGACAATTTCAAAAGGACTCTTCAACTTGGCCCCCTCCACATCCAATTCATTGCTCTTGTTATGTCCTTCCTCCCCATCCGTATATATAGATACCGTGAAACCCACTACGGTCTGACGGGGAAAAATGGCACGGCAGAGCCAGATTCATCGCGGAACGGCATGGTTACGATATGGCACGTGTTACTGTTTTATGCTGTGATTCGCGTATCGCGTGCTGTGATTACCTCTTGACATTTTGGTTACGGCATGGCACACGAAAGATCTTTTCATTGCATGGCACGTAATCACGTGAGTCAAATATAATTAGAACCGTTAGATCTTAATCAAATAGTGAATCATGAATAAATTAACTTAAATTATAGAAAATAGTTAAACGTGAGAAATGTGACCAATTACGTTTGGACACAACACGCAAATAGTCGTGACATAACTCGTGTGTTGTGACGATCCCTTAATATTTTGATCACAGTACATATTACTATTTACTTAATCACAGAACAGCACGGCAATTTTTTTCCACATTATATATAGATATTGTTGGAAAATATTGGAGGTACAAGTGTACAAATTAAACACCATCGCTCATCCAGCAGTAGTGGTTTGTTAACGGGTAGGGTACGGGTACCTTGGGTATACCCGGGTCGGGTAGTCGGGTAGGGCGGGTACGGGTAGGACGGATAGTCGGGTAGACGGGTACGGGTAGGTCGGGTAGGTTTTTAAAAGAGTGTACCCTACCCGTTTCAAACCCGTGCTCGTCTCGGGTAATGGGTACGGGTACCTCGGGTACGGGTAACGGGTACCTCGGGTAGGGTACGGGTATTTTTTTTTCTGGTTTTTTTTTCTGTATTATTTATGCTTTGAGATTCGTGCTAAGTTAAAGGACAGATCCTGGACCATCCATTTCAATTGTACTCAATCAGGTAACCTGAGTATTATTAAAGGGGGCCAGTATTATTTATGCTTTGAGATTTTTGCCAAGTTAAAGGGGGCCAGTATTATTTATCCTAAACCGTCCATTTCAATTGTACTCAGTCTGGTAACCTGAGGGATGTGAAATTGTGAACCGGCGACAAAATTTAAAATAATTTGAAATTCAAATTTTTAACGGGTAACGGGTACGGGTACAACGGGTAAAGTAGGCGGGTACAGCGGGTAAAGGGGTGCGGGTACACGGGTGCGGGTGCGGGTACAACGGGTACGGGTACAACGAGTTTTTTTTCAAAATGCTTTGTCCGGTCCGTCTCAAATCCGTACCCATCTACCCGTTTACCCGCTTGTACCCGGGCACGGGTACGGATACCTCGGGTAACGGGTACGGGCTGGGCAAAACGGGTACTACCCGTTCGGGTATAAGCAAACCACTATCCAGCAGCAGCTTTTATCAGGAGCAATAGGTACATGCCGCTTTCGGGATCCCAACCCATACAGTTTTGTGTACACTGCTTGTAATATTAAAAATTCAAGCAGTGTGTTGAAGTTTGTAAAATATTGTACTTATAGAATGTTGTAAGTAGATTTTGCCATGCGAAAAATAATATTAATTATTAAAGAAGTAATGTGCTCGTTGTGCAATCAATATTATTATTATTTTTTTGGTGTTGAACTTGAAATTAAAGATGACGACAAAATGACTAATATTGCAGAAAAAACTGAGATATGACATCCTGAGAAAAATTAGTAAAAGAAAAAAAAATTATGCAACGTCTAATTTGCAACATAGGATCTATAAATGAATTCATATTCTGATAGGCTTAAATACTGAATCTATAAAAAATAAAAATGTCAGTAGACCAACAATAATATACGAGCAGAACAGTTTGTGAGGTATTTATATAATTGCATATTTTTTTTTAAAATATAACGGGTCAAGTTGACCCGCTTCCATTCATCAAACAAAGCTAGAGTTTTGTACAATCTTTTAATGCAAAATTGAGTTGCAACTTGACAAATATGGAAATTGTCATTTGTCACTGTCTCGTGCAAAGAAAGGAGCATTTCCTTGGAGCATGTTTTGTCTAAGATTAAATAAGTCACTTGGATGTGGGCCATATTTTTATGGGTTTCATTAAAAAATAAAATTAAAAATAATTATTTTTAAGTTAGACTTTTTGAAATTAGAAGTGAATTATTTGTCAATAATGTTACTTGCAGGAATAATTATTTTCAAATCAAAATGTTATTTGCAAATCATATTTAATGATATTTCTGAAATATGCTCATATTATTTGAAAAAAAAATATATAAATGTCTCAATCATAATTTACACATGACAGATATTAAATCCGAGAGCCAATAATTTAATTTTTACTCACAGTTGATAGTAGTTTAGACATTATTTTTTATACTATTAATTATTATTTTTTGAAATAGCTTTTCGTGCTTATTTTGTAATTATATTTAATCTAAACATAATGGATACTTGATACAATTATCTTGATAAGATTGACAACCAGGAAAATAAAGATAAACTTTAAAATTACATTAAGTATAATTTATATAGGGGAAGGTTCAAATGCACTATTGTTTTGTGCTTCAATTATGCTCCACATCCTTCTCTTTTATTTAAAGTTTGAATAGTCGATATGAACTATTCAACATGATTTTCATATTAAAATATGTTTGGAGACCAGATTTTATATTTTATGAATTTTTTCCTTTTTTTAGATAGATACAATATTTTTTGGATAGTCTAGAATTTCTTGAAAAAAGTGTTATATTGTACCTATCTAAACATATAATAAAAATATTCCAAAAAATATAAAATCTGGTCTCCAAGCGTATTTTATTATGAGAATCATGTTGAATGGTTCGAATCAAATGTTTGGACTCTGAAAATAAAAAAATAAAGATGTGGAGTACATTTATGCCAATAAATGCATTATATATTTATACCAATAAAAAAAAACCAGACTTAATTTCTAGTACTCATTAATTTAAAAAAATTCAAACTTCATCAAATAAATGATCACCTTGACTATATGTTGTGTCATACCATGTAACAATCAAATATATACTCTAACAACAAACCGCTACACCTAAGACAACACAGTGCAAGACGCAAAGAAAAAATAAACATGCTGAGGAATCAAAACGCTTATTATTCCTTTCAAGTTATTTCTTTCTTTCTTTTTCTCTTTTGTACTGTTAACTACGTTCCATTTCAAGTTATTCCTTTCGGGAATGGGTTTTATCCGAAGGGCTTTGGATAAAGCCTCGTTCAAAACTAATTTTAAACGTCTGATTTGTATTGAGATTTGTACAAATATATTTAAAACTTAATAAATTTAAATAGCTTGTTGCATCTAAATGTTTGTACAAAATTTGATACAAATCGGACGGTTTAAGTCTGTCTTTGGATAAAACTTTGTCCAAAGCCGTTTGGACAAAACCTCCACCCATTTCTTTCGGACTTCGGAGTTCATATCCTCTGAGGTAATATTTCTGTTTAGATCGAGACCGTTCAATCTTAATCAGGCCTTTTAATATTTGTGTTAAAGTTTGGAACGGCTATTTTAATTTTGAAAAATTATGTTGTAAAATGTTATAATTATAAAATGTTGTAATTAGATTTCTCCTTATGAGGAAATCATATTAATTGTTAAAGAACTAATATGCTCGTTATGCAATCAATATTAATTATTTTTTTGGTATTTAACATGTAATTAAAGATGAATAAATTGAAGCAAAACTGAGATATGACACCCAGAGAAAAAATAGTAAAAAAATAAATAAATAAAAAATTTGTACGCGAAGTCGAATTTGCAACATATTTTCTATATATAAATGAATTCATTCTGAATTTCTGATAAGCTTAAATACTGAATTTATATATTAAAAAAAATGTCAGTAGATCAACATTCAACAATAATATTAGAAGACAAGACCAATAGTTTTGTGAGGTTTTTCTATAATTTTATATATATATAGAGGTGGGCTATGATGAATTGCGAAGCAAAACGTGTTTCTACTTCACGCCGTATTTTATTTTGAAATTCCAAATGACCGATCCGAACCATTAGATGTTTAATCCATATTGAAATGTGCTTGGAGACCAAATTTTACATTTTTTGAAATTTTTTTACTATTTGTTAAGTATTTTTGAAAATTGCTGTTTTTTTGTAAACAGTAAAAAACAGTAAAATTTTCTGGACCATCAGATCAGCGACATTCAAAATTGCTTAATAGATAATAAAAAAATTTCAAAAAATGTAAAATTTGGTCTCCAAGCACAATTCAATATGGAAAACAGGATGAACATTTTGGATCGACGTTTTGAACTCTAAAATTGCAAAATATGAGCGTAAAATAAAATAGTCGCTTACTTCACAACTCACCGTAGCTCACCTCATATATATATAGATTTTTTTAAATATAACGGGTCAAGCTGACCCGCTTCCATTCATTGAACAAGGCTAGAGTTTTGTACAATCTTTTTCATGCAAAATTGTCATTTGTCAGTGTCTTATGCAAAGAAAGGAACATTTCCTTGGAGCATTTTTGTCTAGATTATATAAGTTTCTTAGATGCGGGCCATAATTTTATGGGTAGAATTAAAAAATAAAATTAATAAATGCAATTGTTTTTGAAATCTGTCTAATTGAAATGGTAGAAAATTAAAAATAAAATAAATTAGAAATAATTTATTTTAAATTAGACATTTTCTCAAACTAGAAGTAAATTATTTGTCCATAATATTACTTGCAGGAATAATTATTTCAAATATATTCAGTTTCAAATTGTTTGACAATTTAATTAGTGACGTATAAATTCTTGAATTAATATTTTTGACAATATTTTCACTTCAAATAATATTTTTAACAATGAAAAAAATATTCGGAAATGTGGATCCGGTAACCACATTGCTAATCCGACCTAACTTTCAAACTTCCTCAAATAAATGATCTTCTTGACTATATCTTGTGTTATACCATGTAACAAGCAAATATATACTCTAAGAACAAACCGCTACACATAAGACAACACAGTGTAAGACGCAAAGAAAAAGAATATACTGAGGAATCAAAACGTTAATATTCCTTTCTTCAAGTTATTTCTTTCTTTCTTTTTCTCTTTTGTACTGTTAACTAATTGTTCCATTTCAAATAATTTCTTGCGGAGTTCTTATACTCTGTGGTAACAGAATATTCCTGTTTATATCCTAACCGTCCGATCAAAATCCGATCTGAACATGGACGGTCCGGATATAAGAATAAATATTCTGTTATCTTAGCGATTGAATCCGCATTGCAGATGAAAGGCTTCCCTAAAGTAACTTAAATATTGTGTTGATATACAGACCGTCCGATCAGAATCCGGACAATCCGAACCGAGGAAAAATGCACAAGATCTCTATAATATTCGTGCAAAGAAGATCGGACGGTGCGGGTACAATCTCATAATTTGAGTAACCTTACATGAGATGATTTCATACTGCACAATTGCACATGGTCGGTTCTTTCTTCCGTATCTAAATTTTCTGATCTCTCTCTCTCGCCCTCTCTCTCGCTGTGCAGTGAACCTTCGCGATGCATCACTAATTGAAGAAAGCAAGGAGAAATTCAAAGAGAAATAAGAGAGAGAGAGATTCAATCTCCCAATCAGAGCGGTGAGCATTGTTCCCATACAATCTCAATTGAAATCTTGAGATAAATGGTAGAGATTTAACGAGAATCAGAATTGGTGGAGCAAAATTACGTTACTACCCTTCCTTGCCGTGGCCTGAGAAGAGAAGCGGCATTGATTAGTTCTGATCGTAATAATTCTCTGAACAAATTAGCAATATCTTCGTCTTTTCGTTTCAGGTCACCTCCTCCCTTCTGTTGAAATTCTAACTAGGGTTTCAGTGGTAAAATCTGTAAATTCAGATAATAATTTGGGTTTTTATCTGAATTTTAGACCATGAATTCCGAGCTGTCTAAGAAAGACAAGCAAGCGAATGGATCAAGCAACTATGTGGATGAATCAGAGGCCTCCACATCAGCATCGGCCAATTACTCGCATGTAGAAGAGGAAACCTCTCCAGATTTATTGAAGAACACACCATCAAATATAGCAAGGTTAGAGGATGTGATAGAGCAGTGTAAGGCTCGGCAAAAGTACCTTGCAAGAACTACAAGCCCTTCTGACGGAGAGGATGTTCGCTGGTATTTTTGCAAATTGCCCCTTGCTGAGAGAGGTATACTTTTTTTTTTCTTTATGCAAGGTAGAACAATAGTAAATAAAAGGTATATATGTATAGTTACAGTACCTTCTTTTTTCGTTGCATTGTACCAGTATAACATTATTATTGATTTGCTACAATTTCCCTTTATTAAGGAGTATAGTTCATTGTGCCCCAGTATAGTTCATTTTTTTACCAGTAAAATTACATGCTGGTTGAAAAGCTGAGCTGTGAAGTAACAGTCCTTTTCTATGAAAATAGCTAAAATGTACCAGTAAAAACAATGAACTATGACTGTTACTTCACAGCTTTTCAATCAACATATAATTTTTAATTACTGTTTAATAAGAAATAGAATTAGGTTAGTTACTTTCCCAATATAGTCAATTACTGATGTTTTATCTGTTGAAATAGAAATTCTCACCCGTGTTTACTAATACTTTTTTATAAGTGCTTACACACTAATATGTGGTGAAAATAAATGTGCAGAGCTTTCAGCAGCAGTACCTCGAACAGAGATAGTTGGGAAAAGTGACTATTTTCGATTTAGCAGGAGAGACTCCCTTGCACTTGAGGCTTCTTTCTTACAGGTCATATATGATAATAACTAAAAAAAATTGCAGATCTCTAAAATTTCACATTACTTGTTTTGTCTGAATTCTCTGTAGCATTGTTAAACTACAGAGGGAAGAAGAGTTGCTTGCGTATTGGTGGAAAGAGTATGCAGAGTGCAGTGAAGGCCCAAGTGGGTCCCGCTCAGCCAGTAAGGATACTGAATCAGACTATTTATATCAAGTTGAGGAAGAACGGGTTGGTGTACCTGTCAAGGGAGGTCTCTATGAGGTAAACAAATATAAAGGATGAATCAATCGTTTTATACTACAATATAGCAATAGCAATAGCAATAGCAATGTCAAATAATTTGATTTGGGGGTTCATGTCATGCTCCCCTATCAATCCACTTCTGATGACTTATCATGAGTTCAGACCTTACTGAGAAGGTTTCAGACTGAAGCAGTGAGGAGGGGGGGGGGGGGGGTGGGGGGGGGGGGTGGGGGGGGGGGGTGGGGGGGGGGACCTTATAATGCTTGCACTGTTAGTAATAGCCTCTACTCAAAATGTTAATGTTGTGGATCATAGGCTATTATGTCCCATAATTTGCAGTTGAAAATCCTTGTAGCTAAAATCAACTAGCAATTTTTGGGTTTATCGCAAATGAAACTCCATCATATAAACCTAAGTGAGGGTTGAGCGAAGCAACAATTATAAATTTCCTGTTTTGCAAATTGGCAACCAAAAATAGAAGGTTAGATTTTGTTCTGACAAAACCTGAAGTTAAGTTAGGCTTACAAAAAATGTTATAGGTAGATTTGATGAGGAGACACTGTTTCCCTGTTTACTGGAATGGAGAGAACAGACGTGTGTTGAGAGGCCACTGGTATGCGAAAGCGGGGCCAGACTGGATTCCTTTGCGTGAAGATGTTGCCGAGCAGCTTGAGCTTGCGTACCAGTGCCAGGTACAATCCTAGACTTACCTTATAAAGTGAAAAGTTAAATCTCACTAAAACTAGGGGTAATTATGTCATAAAAATTAATGTATTGCTAGGTTTGGCACCGGCGCAAGTTTCAACCATCAGGGCAATTTGCTGCTCGTGTTGATCTACTGGGTACCTCACAGGTATGTAAGAATTATTAGTATTAATTAGAAACGTGTCTTTTTGTTAAATAAGACTGCACATCCCTGAAAAATTGGAAATTTTGCCCTTTATAAAACATTGGAAACTCAGAAACGTTATTAAATAAATATTCCTGAAAATTGTTTATCACTTCTCTTTTAGTGTAAGCTTGAAGGATATTGAAAAAATAAGAGAGTGAGGCTCTGGGACTATGCATAGCGCAGATTGGTCTGTACTCCGGATCAATTTTTTTGTTTTCAAAGTTCAAGTAGTTGATCTGAACCATTCAAGGTGATTTCTATACAAAAATGTACTTTCAGACTAAATTTTCATATATTTTAGAATTTTTTTACTGTTTTTTAGATAGGTAGATGATCACTACTTTTGAATTGTCTAGAATCTTTAGATCAAGTGGTTTTCTATCTATCTAAAAAAATTATAAAAAATGTAAAATTTGATCTACAAGTACATTTTCATATGGAGATCATGTTGAACAGTTCAGATCAATTGTTTTGACTTTGAAAATGGATATATTGATCCATAGTACGGACCAATATGTACTATGCATAGTACCATAGCCTCACTCAAAATATGATGTAGCTTAGACATTTATTCTTTTCTTTCTTTCATAAACAGTAAGGAACAAGCGTATAACAGATAATTTTTATCATGGGGGCGTGTTGATGTTTCCCATTTTTCTGTGGTAGTAGACATCATATATTGTGCTATACATTTTTAAATTAGATATCTCACCTTGTTATGTAGGGTTCTCATGCTTTATTCACTGGAGAAGATGGCAATTGGGAGGCATTACTTGTGCATAGTGGTGGCAACAGTGTCAAGTTAAGGCGTGGTTTCTCTTCCTCTGGATCATCTAAACCCACTCAGGTTAGAGACTTCCATGCTGCTAATATCTCATTGAGCAGGTTTTATATGCCTCAATCGTGCCTCACATCCTTATCTCTATTTTCAAAGTCCAAATAGTTGATCTGAATCAATCAACATGATCTTCATATTAAAGTGTTATTAAGGTGTGCTTGGAGATCAAATGTTATATTTTTTGAAATTTTTTTACTATTTTTTTAGATAGGTACAAAATCACTGTTTTTGGATGGTCCAGAATCTTCTGAAAAACAGTGATTTTTTACCTATCTAAAAAAATAGTAAAACGTTTTAAAAAATTATAAAATTTGGGTCTCCAAGCATATTTTAGTATGGAGAACATGTTGAGCAGTTCGGATTAACTGTTTATACTATGAAAACAGAGATAAAGATGTAAGGCATCAAAGACATGAGGCATAAAATTTGGGTATCCAAGCATATCTTGACCGTCAATTCTGATCTCTATGTTTCCTTTTTGCTTGTTAGGATGAGTTGCGGCAACAGAAAGAGGAAGAGATGGATGACTACTGTTCTCAGGTAATGACTTTGCTTCTCACATGATTGGATATGTAATAGATGCACTAGTTGAATTTTTTTTAATGTTTTATGTGTCGTGGCAGGTGCCTGTGGGACATCTAGTATTCATGATTCACGGAATAGGTCAGAGACTAGAGAAAGCAAACCTAGTAGATGATGTGGTTGACTTTAGACGTGTAACAACGAGTTTAGCTGAGAGATTTTTGACACCTTATCAGAGAAGCACCCAACGTGTTCTCTTCATTCCTTGCCAGGTATGGTCACACGCTAGAAGTAGAATGAATGGGGTACTGCAAAATTGAATTTAAGAGTAATATGTCATGGGTACTGCAAAATTGAATTTTTTTACCCAAATCTATTATTGTGTCTATTAAACTTTTTTTGTGTACAAATAATGAAGTTTTAAATGTAATGAGTTGTTCAAATCTATTAAATTTAAATTTCAAAAATCTAATGAATTTAATTCTTCTTTCAAAAGTAGAATGCATGGGGGGGTCAATTGATTTCCTATGGATGTCATGAGTGCTGTAAAATTGATCACTATTCTCAGCATGTAATTTTTTTATGATTAACCTCCATAGTTTGGAAGTATTGCTCCGCCCCAGGTACGCATACTCACAAAATGAGGAAATTAATTTTAAAGTTTAGTGTAATTGGATGTGTATTTGGTACAGTGGAGAAAGGCTCTGAGGTTGAGTGGTGAGAGTGTAGTTGAGAAAATTACATTGGATGGTGTGCGGGGCCTACGTGTCGCACTAGGAGCAACTGTTCATGATGTTTTGTATTACATGAGCCCAATATATTGTCAGCAGATTATCGATTCGGTATATATACTTGTTTCCTTCTTATTTTTATTGTTATCTAATTAGGAATTCATTCACTTCTAGAATAAGCCGAATAAGGGATACATATGTCTCACTTTATGCTGTGTAGGGGTGTTCATTGGGTCCGGTTTATATAGTTTACATCTGAACCGAAAAAGTTATGTTTAAATGGATTGGTTTGGTAGAATTTTTGGATTACTTTGGTTTTATATTTGGTTTGGTTTAGATTTTTCAAAACCGAACCAACCAAACTCTATAGGTTCAAATCCATGCTTCGGTTTTTGGTCTGAATAGAAAGAATATTTTTGGTTTGGATATTTTAGAACATCTACATATTTTGTATGGATGTGTGTAATGTCAGCAACTAATTCATGGATGGAATTGAACAATGTGTGTAATGTCAAAAACTATTTATATTTGGTTCGGTTTAGATTTTCAAAACCGAAAAAGACTGAACCGACCGAACTCTATATGGTTCAATTCCTCTTGACTTGTTTTTCTTACATTATTTGCCTCAAATCATAAACTTGTACAAACTACAAATTAACTCATTGGCATTACATAAATTTAATCTATTTATCATCAGGTCTCAAGCCAGTTGAACACATTATACATGAAATTTCTGAAGCGAAACCCTGGGTACAGTGGGAAGGTCTCATTATATGGCCACTCTTTGGGCAGCGTTCTCTCATATGACATCCTTTGTCACCAAAACCGCCTCATTTCTCCATTTCCCATTGATTCCGTGACTTTTGAGGCAGTTAAAGATCAAGGAGATGATGTGGTTAGTGGCCCCCACCAGTCAGATTTGTCTGCTTCACAACCTGAGAAGGTTGATAGGGACATATGTCACCACGTGTCATTCTCTGATGAAATCATTACTGATGACTTGAAAGTGGAAAACGGAGAGACATCACATGCCCTTGAAACTGGATCGGAAGGTGAAAAATTGGAAAACAAAGAGCATATTTCATCTTTAGAGGAGGAGGTATGCTAATCTTCAAATGTCAAAAAAGAGGAAACATGGTTGAGCACGAGTTGAGGTTATATGGCCAATGTGATACTGGCACAAATTAAAGAGAGTAGAAAGTACTAAGATGTCGAAAACTGTATCAACACAGATATTAAAATGTGCTTGGAGACCAAATTTTACATTTTTTAGAAAAAAATAATTACTACCTTTCTAGATAGGTAGAAAAGCACCGTCTTTTTTGTGGTCCTGCTGAATCAATGGATTTCTTACCTATCGAAAAAATTAGTAAAATGTTGTAAAATTTGGTCTCCAAGGACATTTTAGTATGGAGATCATGTAAAACGGTTTGGATTGACTATTTGGACTTTGAAACCAGGGATTGACTATTTGGTCTCCAAGCACATTTTTTTTTGTTGAAGTTGATTTTGCAAATATTTATATATAAAAGAATGCAATTTTAATTCTTTTTATTCTCCTTTAAGTGTCTACTATATTTGTTTGCTATGTTTAAATATGTAGGTAAAGATGCTTAAAGCCAGAATAGCACTGCTTGAGCAAGGTATTTATATTCAATTTTCTTAGTTTATTTTGTGCCCCAGGTGTTTTTTCTTCGAGGGATGTATCATTTATACTGTAGTATTATCTGTATTAGAATAACTTGAACAATTTATTGTGGTAAACAGGAGAAGAACCTAGATCTGAAAATAAACAATCGATACTGAGAAAAGTTTCCAAGGTGCAAAATGAAAACGAAATCTCTTATAAGCCATACATACGCTATACCAAGCTTGATTTCGAGGTACTAACTACTTTCTTATATTGTAATTATTTGTTGCTACTGTATTTTTAATATCTTCTGGTATTCTTTTACATTTGTAGGTGGATACGTTTTATGCTGCAGGGTCACCTCTTGGAGTGTTTTTGGCCCTACGTAATGTCCGTATAGGAATCGGTAATGAAACTCAACATTTTTTGTGAAAGTTTTCTTTTGTTAATATTTATTGAAAGGGTGACAACATCAAAAATCACGTCTTAAAATATTGTTACTGAGAGAAAATTATGTAACAACATTATAATGAATATGTACAAGTTCTTTAGGTAATCTTGGTATGTATTTTTTTTTTTTTTATATAAAAGGTCGGGGTCATGATTATTGGCAAGATGAGAAGATACAAGAAGAGATGCCTTCTTGCCGTCAGATGTTTAACATTTTTCATCCTTTTGATCCTGTAGCATACCGGTATGCAATATTCACTGGTTTGAAAAATAACAAAAAATATGTAAATGAATAGAAGGTATGAAAATATTTGATTTTTTTCATGCAGAATCGAACCCCTTGTATGTGAGGAATATATCAACATACGTCCAGTAATAGTCCCATATCACAGAGGTGGCAAGAGGCTTCATGTTGGATTTAAGGTTCTGTTATTTTGTTTAGAGGAGGGTTCAAATGCCTTTATGTTTTTGTGCCTCCATCATGCCTCCATCTCTTTCTATTATTTTCAAAGTTCAAACAGTCGATCCAAACCGCTCAACCTAACCTCCACACTAAAATATGTTTGGAGACCAAATTTTATATTTTTAGAAATTTTTTACTATTTTTTTAGATAGGTACAAAATCAGTAAATCCGAACCATCTAAAAACAGTATTTTTGTCCCTATCTAAAAAAATAGTAAAAAAATTTCTAAAAATATAAAATTTGGTCTCCAAACATATTTTAGTGTAGAGGTTAATTTGAGTGGTTCGGATCGACTGTTTGAATTTTGAAAATGATGGAGAAAGATGGAGGCATGATGGAGGCACAAAAACATGGAGGCATTTGAACCCTCCTCTTTTGTTTATCTTTGACTATTTAATTTATGCAAATTATGATATGAATTTATTATTTTTATTACTAAAATTCAGGAGTTTAAAGACGAGATTGCAACAGTTTCTAATACTGTGGCAACTCATGTCAGCTCTTTGAAGGTAACAAAACCTTGTCTTTTGCTATGGTTTTTATTTTGTTCTCATTATCAGTTATTAGTAACCTTTTTTATTTATTTATTTATTTATGTAATTAGGAAAAAGCAATTAATGTTCTCCAGCCAAAAGGCAAAGAAACTATAGAAGGTATTTTGCTAAACAATACGTATATTATATCCTTATTATCAAGCATTCATTCATTTAGCCTGTACTGACACAGTGTGGAATTAATTATTTGAAATGTTTTAGAGAAACCCGAAAGCTTCCATAAGAAAGAAAGGTCATATGGTTCTTTAATGATGGAGAGACTAACAGGTTCCGAAGAAGGCCGTATTGATCATGTGCTTCAGGTTATTATTATTTTTTTTAGTAATTTAATTTTCTTGTTCTAAAATATTTTTTTTATTGCTAACTACTTTTTTTTTTATATGAAACTTTTTCAGCATAAAACATTTCAGCACCCCTACATTCTGGCTTTAGGATCTCATACGTAAGTAATTCTAAGTATGATTTAGAGTGAGGCTATGGTACTACTATGCACAGTGCATATTGGTCTGTACTATCAATTTATCAGTTTCTAAGCTTCAAATAGTCGATATAAACGGTTCAACATGATCACTATATGAAAATATACTTGTAGATCAAATTTTATAAATTTTTTAATTTTTTTACTATTGTTTTTAAACCCATAAAGTGATAAAGTCACTTGATGTAAATATTCTAGACCATTCAAAAGTAGTGATTTTCTACCTATCAATTCATAAAAATATAAAATTTAGTTTGCAAGTACAGTATAGGTTCATATGGAGATCATGTTGAACGTTTCAAATTGGCTGTTTGAATTTTTGAAAACGAAAATATTGATCTAAAATAAGACCAATATGCGCTATGCATAGTACAATAGTCTCACTTTATGATTTTCTTTTTTTATTTGAAGGAACTTTATATGGGAGTGTGTGTAATTTTTATTGCTTTTTGCACTTTATATGCAGAAATTACTGGAGAGATCATGACACAGCGCTTTTCATTCTAAAACACTTGTACCGAGACATACCAGAAGAACCACCATCAGATGATACTAAACCTATAAAGTTATTTTATGAGCGGGACCCGATAGATGAAGAAACCCCTTTGACCTTTTCTGACAGAGTAGCGGTTCGTGAGTTCTCTAGAAAAGCCAGAAAGTACTTGAAACAACAATAGTAAGTGTTCTTTGTCCCAATCCATTGTTTATTTCTAATAATTACATATTTGACCCTGCAAATTATTGAATTATCGTGTGTACTTTCTGCAAAATGATAAATTTCTGCAAAAAGAGTAGGCTAAAATGCCCTATTGTTTTCAAAATCCAAACCGGCAATATGAACCGCTCAACATGATCTCCATATTAAAATGTGCTTGGAGACCAAATTTTATATTTTTGGAATTACTATTTTTTAAATATGTACAAAATCACTGTTTTTGGATGGTCCAAAATCTTCTCAAAACCAGTTATTTTGTACCTGTGGAAAAAAAAGTAAAATAATGTAAAATAAAAATTTTTAAATTTGGTCACCAAGCACATTTTTTATATGGAGATAACACTGAATGGTTCAGATCGATTTTTTGAACATTGCAAACGGAGATATTGATCTATAGCACGGACCGTTCTGCACTTTGGTCAAATCATTAACATCTTTGTAATGCTTAAATAGTAGACTCTAAAATTTACATTTTTTTTTTTTTCACCACAGGTAAATTTTTCTAGCAAAGCAATTTCAGTAAAGATCATTAGAGGCATCATATACTGCAAGTTGCCAATGCCTGACTTATGGTGTACATTTTTTTAAATGATGTAAATACACGAACACATAGAACAGTTGTATAAATTTAGTGTATTTGTTGCCTAAGGGCTTTTCACCTGAAAAATGAAAAGAAAAGACCAAAAAAAAAAAGTAGCTAGTGTAACTGAAAGAATCTTTACGTTTTTGTTTCAATTTTTTGGAGGAGCAAGAAAACAGTTTTGTTCAAATTTAGTTGTTATCCTTCTATTTTTATTAGGGGATGTGTTATTAACAACAAATTTAGTTAATAATCGTGACAACTAATATAACACTTATTGAAATTGATGAAAACAAAAATATTCTGATATGTTATCCCTTGTAACAAAATTTATGTAGAATCAGCTATATGAATATCCATTGATGCAAAACATCAACTTTGATGCACCTCCAAGGATGAACCGTATACAAGTTCATGCGTACGAGTATATAAAATAAGAAATGCTAACGAATTTTTTGGTAATTTTTTTTTAATCAAAATTTAAGTCTGAATTTTATACAAATTGATCAATTAGATTAAGTGTAAATCATGTAAGAGTTTGAATTTATATGTGATTCATCTTTCTAATTATTAAAATTTGTGTACATATATTTCTTTAATTTGAGCACAATCCTAACTTTTCTAAAAATTGTTAGCACTAAAAAAACATATACAAAATATCATCATTGGTCTAATGCAAACAATGTCTAACTTCAGTATAACTCTAAAATAATTTTGCTATGTAATTTTTTTTTTTTTCTATTAAAGGGGATGTGATGCATATTTCATCCTTGTTATGTAACTTCAGTATAACTCGGTGATTTCAACTTTAGAAATAATATTTAGTCTTCTCAAACTTTTTAAATTGTTTTACAACTAATAACTCCCTCTCCGCCGATTAAGCGAAAGAGAGAAAAAAAATGAACTCTGTGATTTCAACTAGTCTAGTTCCATAATTAAATTATACACCAAAAGCCAGAGCTCATCTACTTTGATTCGCATCTCTTCGGTGCAAGCAATTGTAATGAACCAAGATTTTCATTGTTTATCTAAAACCTCCCCTTCAATTTCTCTACTATCACTGTACTGTACCAATTTTTACTTAAAATCACTTTTGTCCCAACAAAATAAAAAATAAAAATTAAGAGAAAGAGAGCTTTGAAACTCATTGATGGTGTTTTGATAATAAAGTAGGGGTAGCGATTAGTGGTTTCGCTAGTGTTTGATATGTTCATTTATTTTATCTTTTTACCGGTTACTCTATCAATTCTTACTTGAAATCACTTTTGTCCAAAATAAACAAAAATTCAAAATTAAGAGAAAGAGAACTTTTAAAACTCATTGATGGTGTTTGATGGCAAAATAGGAGTACCGGTCAGTGGTTTTGCTATTTTTTTTTTTATTTTTTTTTATATTATCTTTCTATCAGTTTCTCTATCAGTTCTTATTTAAAATCACTTTTGTCTCAAATAAATAAATAAAAATAAAAATTAAGAAAAAGAAAGCTTTTAAAACTCATTGATGGTGGCGGCCAGTGGTTTTGCTATTGTTTGACCTGTTCATTTTTTTTTTTAATCTTTCTATCGGTTTTTGTACCAATTCTTACTTGATATCACTTTTGTTCTAAATAAATAAAAAAATAAAATTAAGAGAAAGAGAGATTTGAAACTCATTGATGGTGTTTGATATGTATTTTTTTTTCTTGATTTTGCAATTGTTTTTTATCTCTAACCTCAGATCTGAACTAAGCTAGACCTAAACTGACCCGATAATATGCTTAGATCTGATTCTGTTACGGTATTCCCTTAGATGAAGCTATTTCAAGCTTATTGAGAGCTGTAACTGAGTTGTTTTTTTTTTTTTTTTCATACAAGTTCAGATCTTTATCTATTTTTGTTTTTTGATTGGAGATCTTGCACTTGTAAGTTGGTACTAGATTAACTCAAGTCCTACTTTTTTGGGGGGCAATTTATCTTTTTCTAAGTAGTCGGTTTTATGTATTTCTCTCTCTAAAATTCAAAATATCATATTTATTTTTTCTAAACTTTTGAAAACTCAAAAATTTACCTATTTATTATTTTTTTTATTAAAATTCACTTTAAATTTATGAAGTATCTATTTTATTCTCCATTAAAAAATTAAAAATATGTAACATGTTTAAAAAAAATGTTGATTTTCTAAATAGTTGGTTTTCAAGGACAAATATTAATTTTTTAATTTACTTCAAACAATAGAAAAACCACAAAGAATTAAAAAAGTAATATAGCAGAAAATTTACAAATGAAATCAAGTAATAAAAGGTTTAATTTTTTTATGTAAATTCTTCAGAATCTTTTGAATTGTTTTACAACTAATAACTCCATCTCCTCGCCGAGTAAACAAAAGGATCAACTTAAAGATAAAAAAATGAACTCTGTGATTTTGCCTAGTCTAGTTATATAACTAAACTGTACACCGAATGCCAGATCTCATCCACTTTAATTTACTCTCAATTGTCTCTTCGGAGAAAACAGATATAATAAATCAAAACCCTCCTTGTTTATTTAAAACCCCCCTCCTCTCTTATTTCTCTATTATCATTCTACTTTACAAATTCTTACTTACAATCACTTTGTTCCAAAAAAATTAAGAGAAAAGAGAGCATTGAAATTAAGATCTTCAGTTGTTTTTGTTTTTTGTTTGGAGATATTGCACTTTGTAGCATTGTCCTAGATTAATTAATCCAAGTACTTATGTCCACCTCTAAAATTCATAATATCATATTTATTCTTCTAAACTTTGAAAACTCACAAATTAATTTAGTCATTTTATTGTATATTCTATTAAAACTCATTTTAAATTTATGAAGTAATTATTTTTTTTCTTTATTAAAAAATTATGTAGCATGTTTCGGAAAAATATCAGTCTTCTAATTAATCGATTTGAAGGACAAATATATCATTTCTCTACTTTTGATATTTACACTGAACGTCAGGTTGATGATGTTTATAACACAGGAATTTTTTCTAGGCCTAGAAATGGCTGTTTCAAAAGAGAAAAACTGGTGCACATTGACAACAAGAATCCATGGTAATATCAACACATCACCAAAACAGTCTACGCATCACCAAAATACCTTTTTCTTTTAATGCAAATTAACTGGTCTTATTTCTGAACTTGCTCTTGGTTTTTTCTATTATGTATTTATTTTTACTTGTAATTTCTTTATACTATCAATTATTACTTTCCTTTAATTCCTTTATATTAAGATATTTTATTTTGATTATGGAATCTGCGAATTAGAAAACACTTTAGTAGAGCTCTGTTCACAATTTGAAAAGAGAGAGAGAGAGATGGTATATAAAAAGTGTCTCATGTATAATGATATGATAAACAATCTGAATAATAATTAAAAAAAAACAATAATTTCTTTCTTTTGTACTTTTCAGTGGCTTTTGCTGAGTGTCAATAATAATAAATGAAAAAAAAAAATGAATTGTGATGAAAACTAGCATAGAACTGCTGTTATGTTATAGTATTGCAATTTGTCTATTTTCTATTAGCTAGCACAGAGCTGCTGGTATATAATAATATATATAAGTAAAGTATGTATATATATATTGCTTATACTATTTCTAATAACGTACCGTGCTATAATTAAGGATTAATTCTCTAAGGATCGTGAGAACAGGTCTTGTTGATATTTGTTTGCAAGTAATTACATCTATACAATTTTCTAGCGCACAATTGCTAATTCAACTTCCAGCTGGCCGGTGAATATATAATTAGATAACATTAAAAATATATATTTCTTATATAACACGCATGCATGACATCTAACGCACAGCAACAACTTTTGGCTATGTATATTGTATATATATATATATATATATATATATATGTTAATGATCATAAAAACAAATATTGCTAATCCTAAGTCAGACACAAATTATGGCCAGCATGATAAAAATTGAGAAACATCAAAACGAAATAGCAGTAAACAGTTTCATGCATATATGTACTATTGGATCTATTAAAATTAAGTTAATTACAGTGCATATATAGAGAAGGATATTGGTTCAAGTAAAATGAAGTTACTCATTAAGAGAAGCAAGCAGTGAGATGACCCATATTAGCATAGGCAGCAGCAGGCCCAGGTTTCAATTAACTTAATTAATTTTAGCAATAAATTGTTAAACTAATCCTACTGTTTTTACAGCATAATAAGGTTTCAACTAGGTTATTTAATCCTAACTAACTATTTACATGCATAAATGACTGCATCTACTTTCTGTTGTTTCAAAAGCTCGTTGGGAATTGCAAGCATATGCCAACCCTCGTCTCGCCCTCGGGCAAGCTTTGCGGGAAGCAATGCCAGCATATATACCCAGGTTTCAATTAATTTAGCTATTTTAGCTAGAATAAATAGGATTTAATTACATCAAAGTAATTCTAACTATATATATATCATTAAAATAATTGCATCTACTTTATATTGTTTCAGCATTTACTTGAGCCCCCACCTCGGGCCATCGCCAAGCATGCCGATAATGTCTAATTATCGTAGCACAAACAGGTTTCAATGAATTTATATATTTATTTTAACAATATAATTTTATAGTCAGATTGGGACATGAAAATGATGGTGCATTTTAACCTTATTACTAGAAGAATGTACCTGCTTCTCAACAATAAATAGATTTATGTTAAGTTGATTAATTCTATCTATATATCATTAATGACTGCATCTATTTTTATGTTTTTTATTAATTCAAAATTAAAATGGGTTGGAGACAAATTATTTATTTATTTTTTTGTAAATTTTCTTACAAAATCAATGTTGTTTTTAGAAGATTCTGGACCAATAAAAAATACTGATTTTGTACCTATCTAAAATTAGTCAAAAAGTTTTAAAAATTATAAATTGTGTTCCCAAGAACCTTATAATATGGAGAACATGTTGAGCGATTTTGATTGAATGTTTAGACTCTAAAACTGAAGATAAGAATGGGAGTCAAGATTGAAACACGAAATTAATGACACATTTTAACCCTATTAGTAGACAAGAATGAGATAATATCCGCGAGAAATATTGTCGATATACGGTCGAAATTAATGACACATTTTAACCCTACTAGTAGCAAAAGCGCGTTACCAAGATTTCAATTAATTTTGTAAAGTGAATTAATTCTATCAATATATATCATTAAATGACTGCATCTAATTTTATCTTATTTGAGAAGTCTGGGCAACGGTCGATCTTCTTTTAGCCGATCATCAGCTTCAGAGACAAGCAACATGACTAGGTTTGAAATAATTTAATTAATTTTGGTTAATGTGTCATTAAAAGAAGAGTAGGTTTAAAATGTCCTATTATTTTTGTATCCCAATCATACATTATATTTTTATTTTTGTTTGGAAGTTAAAACAAACACTCAAACTGATCTCCAATTTAAAATATGCTTGGAGACAAAATTTAACTTTTTTATTTTATGAATTTTTTTATTATTGTTTTTCATATGTACAAAATCATTAGTTTTAGAAGATTATTGAGTACCATTCAAAAATAGTGATTTTCTACCTATTTAATGAAAATTAGTAAAAAAATTAGAAAAAAATTAGAATTTTGTCTCCACAAATATTTTAATATGGAGAACATGTTAAGCGGTTTGATGGAATATTTGGACTTTAAAACTGAAAAAAAGAATGTGAATTATGATTACAACATCTGGCCATTAATTTACCAAAGCATGACGATAATGTCTAATTATGCTAGCACAAGCGCGTTGCCAAGGTTTCAATTACTTTAGTTATTTTAGCTATATAACATTAATTAAAAGACTGTCTCCTCATATCACTAGCATAGCTTGGATTTAATTAAAGTAATTCTTACTATATATCATTAAATAACTGCATCTAATTTTACGTTATTTAATTGAGAAGTTATGAGGACAGCCGCAGACGCTGATCATCACCTGTCCGGCTAACTTCCTTAGAAAGATTCTCGGGATCACGTTCTGGGACTAGCAACAAGAATAGGTTTCAATTTATTTTATTAATTTTTACTATTATTTTTCATAGGTTCAAAATCATTGGTTTAAAAAATAATCAAGTATGGTTAAAATATCAAATTATTTTTGTGTTTCAGTCATACCTCATATATTCATCTTTGCTTTTAAACTTGAAACATGTTGATCCATATCACTTACAAATTTAAAATGTTATTCGAGATGATTTTTTATTATTTTGGGAATTTCATTACTATAATTTTAGATAGGTACAAAATTATTATTTTTGAAAGATAATGGACCATCGAAAAATCGTGTTTCTGTACCAATCTAAAAAATTAGTAAACTTTTTATAAAAAATGTAAAATTTTGTGTCCAAGAATAATTTAATAACGAGAACATGTTGAGCAATTTCGATTCAGTGTTTGGACTCTGAAAACGGAGATAAGAAGATGACTTAGATTGGGACATGAAAATAATGGTGCATTTTAACCTTATTACTAGAAGAATGTACCTGCTTCTGAACAATAAATAGATTTATGTTAAGTTGATTAATTCTATCTATATATCATTAATGACTGCATCTATTTTAATGTTTTCCATAAATTCAAAATTAAAATGGGGTTGGAGACAATATTTTTTTTTTTTTGGAAATATTTTACTATTGATTTATATGGGTACAAAATCAATATTGTTTTTATAAGATTCTGGAGCACTAAAAAATGCTGATTTTGTAAAAATCTAAAATTAGTCAAAAAGTTTCAAAAAATATATAATATTTTAATATGGAAAACATGTTAAGTAGTTTTGATTGAATATTTAGACTCTGAAACTGAAGATAATTAGAATGTGAATTAAGATTGAAACACGAAATCAATGACACATTTTAACCCTACTATCTAGTAGACAAGAATGGAACAGTATCTGCGAGAAATATTATCAATATATAACCGAAATTAATGACACATTTTAACCCTACTAGTAGCAAAAGCGCGTTACCAAAATTTCAATTAATTTAGTTATTTCGGCTATATAGCATTAAAAACTGTGTCCTAATATCAGAAGCATAACTTGGATTTAATTAAGTGAATTAATTCTATATATATATATATATATATATATATATATATATATATATATATCATTAAATGACTGCATCTAATTTTATCTTATTTGAATAATCTGGGCAACGACCAATCTTCTATGTTTCATATGCCTTTTAGCCGATCATCAGCTTCAGAAAGAAACAACATGCACTAGTGGAAAAACATGAATCAGGATCGGCCTATCTGGATCGGTTATATGAAACAACCGATATTAATACCTATCTGGATCGGTTTTCTGAACAAAACCTATTCTAAAAACTAGTTAGATCGGGTTTTTTAGTCAACCGATCCTAATTTGTGAACTATCAGGATCAGTTGTTCTAAAAAACCGATCCTAATAGTTTACCTATTAGGATCGGTTGTTTAGAAAAACCGATCCTGATAGTATCAGGATCAGTTGTTCTAAACAACCGATTCTAATAGTTTAACTATTAGGATCGGTTTTTTAGAACAACTGATCCTGATACAATTTTTTTTTTCAAAATTGGTTCTGCAAAAAAAATAAAAAAAAAAAAATCAGGGTCGGTTTTTAATAAAAAACCGATCCTAATAGTATTAGGATTGGTTTTTTTATTAAAAACCGACCCTGATTTTTTTTTTTTTTTTGCAGAACCAATTTTGAAAGAAAAAAATTGTATTAGGATCGGTTTTTTATAATAAAAAACCGATCCTGATACTTTTTTTTTTCAAAAAAATTAGTATCAGGATCGGTTTTTTTTATAAAAACTGATCCTGATACTATTAGGATCGGTTCTTTATAAACAACCGATCCTAATGATAACTTCCTATATAACCAGCTTAGCTAGGGTTCTTCTTATTTTCATTTCGCGCCTCTCATTTTCAATTTAGCGTCTCTGTCTCCGTATCTCCCTCTCAAATCCTCAGCACTCTGTCTCTCTCTCTGTCTTCGTCTCTCCCTCTCCTCCGTGTCTCTCTCTCTCTTTCTCTCCATCTCTTCCTCTCAAATCCGAACCTCTCGCACCTCCGGCTCAATTGTGCCAGTTTTTATTTTTTTTATTGTTTCAAAAATTAATTAATGGTGTTTGTATATTGTTTTACAGTTTTGAGGACATCTCTCTCAAGTTACTTAATCATCCGGCCGATCAACTATTATGGTATTAGCTTTATCTAATTTTCTCATTATTATACTTTTGAAACACATTTTTTTGTATTTTTTATTGGAAAATATTTTTCCATCTAATTGTTACCTTTGTTTTTGTTTTTATGGTTTTTTTTTAATCTCAAGTGATGTGATTGCAAAAGAGGTAATTATTGATTTTTTTTATTGTTGTGCTTTACATTAATTGCATAAATGTGTATATTGCATAAATGTGTGTTAATTGAAGAAATAGCCCAATTAGTCACTTGTATGTTTGTTAATTAATTTTTTTTTGAATTTAAATTTATTGTTATAATATGTAATGCTTTACAAAACATTGTATGAAGTACATGAATTTTTTGTAATAGTTTAAGATGTCTATGACAATTAATTTAGAATGTGTATATGATATTTAATTGATTATTGCTTCTTACTGTGCAAAAAAAAAAAAATTTAGGATGCTGGCCAGCAAAATATATATGTAAGCTGGTCAAATAAATAAAAATATTTTTTTTAGCTTCAATAAAACATCAGGATCGGTTTTTATTGAAAAACTGATCTAGATATGTAATTTAAAAAAAAAATCGAAAATACTATAAAGATCAGTTTTTATATAAAAACCGATCTTGATAGTACGTAATCTGAATCGGTTTTTATATAAAAACCGATCTTGATATGTAATTTTTAATTAAAAAAAATTCGAAAAAACTATCAAGATCGGTTTTTATATAAAAACTGATCCAGATACGTACTATCAAGATCGGTTTTTATATAAAAACCGATCCTGATATGTAATTTTTAATTAAAAAAAAATTCAAAAAAATATCAAGATCGGTTTTTATATAAAAACCGATCTTGATAGTACGTATCTGGATCGGTTCTTAGTCAAAAACCGATCTAGATAACAACTATTAAGATCGGTTTTGTTAAAAAACCGATCCTAATAGTTTCTATTTGGATTGGTTCTTTAAAAAATATAAAACCGATCCTGATAATATCAGTATCGCCTTCAACAGGATCGGTTGGATTCCGATGCTGATATGTGTATATAACCGATCCTGATTCCATATTTTCCATTAATGATGACTAGGTTTCAAATAATTTAATTAATTTTGGTTATGTGTCATTAAAAGAAGAGTAGGTTTAAAATGTCGTATTATTTTTGTATCCCACTTATACATTACATTGTTATTTCTGTTTGGAAGTTGAAACAATATATTTTAAACACCCAACATGATCTCCAATTTAAAATGTGTTTGGATACAAAATTTAACGGTTTTTTTTTAATATTTTATTATTGTTTTTCATAGGTACAAAATCATTAGTTTTAGAAGATTATTTTATACCATCCAAAAATAGTGATTTTCTATCTATTTAATAAAAATTAGTAAAAAAGTAGAAAAAATATAAAATTTTGTCTCCAAAAATAATTTAATATAGAGAACATATTGAGCGGTTTGATTGAATAATTGGACTCTGTAACATTTCGTAAAATATATTAGATGTGAGATTAATAATTAAATAAATGCACAAATCAAATAGGTTTATTTGTGGAAATATAGATTATTTTTCTATTGAAATCTGAGTCTCAAGAACTTAGATTTTATTACTATTTGTAATATTTGATAAATTATGGACTAAACTGAAAATTCTCACTATCTAATTAATATAATTCTTAGTTTTTATGTTTGATAATCGTCATTGAGTAAATGTAAATAGAGGGGCTCCACTAAGAAATTATGTTCAACCTATTTTAGTCACAATTAAATATACATAACCTATTTTAGTTACAATTAAATATTGCACCCCTTGGTCAATAATAACTGGAAGTTAGTTATGCCTCTTTTCGTCAGTATTCTTATCCAATAACCATTTCAAATTAAATAATATATTCTATGTCCATTTAGAAATGAATAAAAAGAAAACTGCTCCCCTGCCCTTCTCTCCATCAACCGTAATTCCTCTCTATCTCCTCTTTAACTCACAACCATCAAAGAGACCCCAAACCGCACCAAATGGAAAAAATAAAAGTAGTCCTCTGTTGCTTGAAAATTCAAGGTAACTCGAATCATATTATTTCATTATAAATTTTTTTTTGAGGAAAAATAAGAGTCTAGCTCTCATTTGACTGATATTAAAAAAATGTTACAAAAGTTTGTAACCAATAAAGTAAGATACAATGTAGCTCATGATGGTGAGCTTGTTTATAAAGAAAGAATGGAGAAAATAAAATCAAGACAGCAAGTGCTAAAACAAACAAAGAAGAAAGAGAAGAAAAGTAAAAGAAGGGAATCTAAAATGAGGAAAAATGCAATTTCTCCGTCTGACAGCCAGTGAAGAAACATTTTGCAGATTGGTCCCTTCATTTTAACCAAATTGATGGTGGAATAAATTGAATTAATCATGATATGATAAATGAATGCATTAAAAACTAAAAACTATCTTTTGATATTATCGAAAATTACAATACTTTGTTAGTATGAATTTCATTAATAATTTAAGATACGTTGATTCGATCTATTTTGTAAGAATAAATTATGTTCTTCAATTATATGTTGGTAAGAATTTCTCTGACTATTATAATATGAAAGGTTATTTATTGAAATCCTAATCTATTATTAATTGTTTCGGTAAGAACAAAAAACATCTGGAAACTTCCTTATTATTAATTATTCTCTTTAGTTATAGTAAAATCTGAAAATATAAATTATTAATAAGTTTTCTTTCAGTTTATTAAAAATCGAGAACTTCAAGTATTTTACTATCGATTAATTAAAGTTATTAATTGAAAATATAGAGATTGGGGATTTTGATTGTCAGAAAATTATGGAATTTCATAAATCAGTTAATTAAATAATAATCAGATATTTTAGATAATTAATGATACTTTATCTTTCTTTTTTTTCTTACTCTTTCAGAAATTCCGTACTATCTATATATAAATGATGTCTCTAAAATATTACTTAATTACTTCTTGATACATATATATTTGATCAAAAGCATCATACTAATTTAATGATATGTATTTTATATAATATATTCTTCTTCCGTCTCATCACTGAACTAATATTTTGATCTACACAACTTATTTTGATTATTATTAATATTAACATTTTGAATTTAACTTACAAATAACCTTCCTGATCACTTGAAACTAATTAAATTGTTTGTCTCCAGTATGTACAAGCATGTACATCGAACTATGTATATATTTACAAATTGATTCTAATTATGTTATTTATATTAAATAGTAAGATTTCACCAAAGACCCGAGATTATTCACCGATGGCCCTGGAGTTATTTTTATTATAAACAAGCCTAGTTATAATCTTAATAGATATAATTTTGTTCAATGAGAAGTGTATATAAATACTAATTAGAAATCATGTTTCGTGGTCTAGATCCAAGTGTCAAAGTAGGAAAAAACGTAGAGACAAACAATGAATTGCCACACGACAATAGGTACGAGTTTCTTGGATATTGTCAAATTGTTACTTACCATTTTGTGTACATTTTATTTATTTAGTTTTAGAATTGTGCATGTTGAATTGAATATCTTTTTGGTTTGTTTAGAGATACAATAGGATTATTTATATCGATCATGAGACTTATAACTAGGATATGTTGAGCATGACATTGTGTAGTGTTAAATATAACAACATGGAATGTAATGGATAAGTTAAAGGAAATAGCCCAATATGTGTTGAACTCATGTTGGAATATATATATTGGGTCTAAGTTCGACTAGACCCCTCGATAAAGTGACTGTATGCGAAAGCGATCCTATCACGGGTCAAGATCTAGCGTAGGGTGGATTCCCCGTCTAGTGCGACAGCCAATATCTAGCGTAGGGTGGATTCCTCTTCTAGTGAGAAAGTCTTTCGTTGTTGGTTAGATTTCTCAGCGGGTTGGCAGTCTTCTAATGTTGGATGGATTTTCCATTGGATTGGCAAATGAACGGATGAATGAAAAACGTGAAAGATAACTAAAGAAGTGTGTGTATGTGTGTGAGTGTGTTTTAAATATGCATTAGTCAGATTGAATGTGAGGATATATTTTTAAATGTCATATTTATGTTAATAAGTCAATTTCAGAAAATCTGGGACTGGAATTAAATCCCGTACTAAGAGATTGTTCAATCTCTCACCCGTTTCCACTTTTATGTGAGTTCCAAGAAATGATGAAGCTGACGGTGAGTACGAATAGAAGAAATGTGGATCAGCAAGACAACGAGCAAACAGCTAAAGTACCTTTTTAATTTTATTTTTAGTTAAGACTTTTGAATATTCTCTTTGAAAGTGGATACATTGACTGACATGACAATTATCGATTTGTTTGTCATGTTTGTCTTGATCTCATGTTGAATTTATGTTATGTACTTGAACTACTTGTGGTGTTAAAAGACTTCGTTTGACTTTTAAATTTTGCATGAGTATTTATTATTGATAATGTATGTGATATGCACATGCCTTACGTGGGGGACCACCTAATATTTGATAGATTTTATAACTGACGCGTGCAAATATGGATGCTTATGCACGCAAGTGTTAATATATAATATATCAAATATTTATACTTAAGATATCAAGTATTTCGCAAAAAAAAACTAGACACATCACACACACATCTTCTACACGTTTTTAGAGTTGGGTTTTTTTCTCCGTTCAATCTCATTAATATTTCTGACGATCTGTGAGAAAATTTGTAAATATAAAATCATGTATGTCTTCTACGTAATTTTCTCTTTCAAATGAGATCCATAATGACATACTTTCGGGTTGTCCGTCGTGCAAGTATTCATGCCTCGTCATGCAAGTATTCATACATCGTCATGAATACCTTCTCGTGTAAGTATTCATACTTGTCGAGCAAGTATTCATACCTCCTCGTTCAAGTATTCATATCTCATAATGCATGTGTATATAATTCATGTCTGAAGTGTTTATACCTGATATATTTTACCAATTTATTTTTCCATATGACACGGGATGACGTCTAAAAATATTAATATTAAGTAATGCAAGTATTTATACATCGTCATGCAAGTGTAAGTAATTCATATGTCAAGTGTTAATAACTAACATAATCTATGAAATTTTTATTTTTATTTTCATATGTCACGAGATGATGTATGAAAATATTAATTTCAAATATTGCAAGTATTCATACATTGTCATGCAAATGTTAATAGTTTATCTATCAGTCGTTTTATCTAAAATATTTTATCAACATTTTTTCTTTTCTTTTGACATCAGATGACGTTTGAAAGTACTAATATAAAGTATGCAAGTATTTATACCTCCTCGTGTAAGTGTTAATAGTTCATGTATCAAATATATATATCTAACAAATTCTATTTCTTTTTCATATGAAATTGGATGATCTGTGAAAGTATTAATAAGAAGTATTGCAAGTATTCATATATTGTCATACAAGTGTGAATAGTTCATGTATCAAGTGTTTTTATCTAACAAAATCTATTAAATTTTTTTCACATGACACTGGATGATGTCTGAAAGTAATAATAACAAGTATTGCAAGTATTCATACATTGTCATGCAAGTGTAAATATTTTGTGCATCAAGTGTTTGCATCTAACATATAGGGGAGGACCCAGTATAAACCAGGGGGGCATTCGCCCCCCCCCGGATTTCAAGTTTTAGTGGTGATTTATCGATACCGATTGACTTTGCCGCCCTCTTGAAATTTTTTTGCCCTCGTCTGAGTGTTTAATTTGTAATTCAGGTTAAATTTAGTGTTAAAATCAAAATAAATTTCTAGAATTATGATTCGTAATTAGAATTTTAAGTTAAAACATTAGAAATGACAAGTCAAAGTATTGGAAAATTTAAGTCAAAGCATTGTTTTTTTATCGAGTACCCAATTAATTAATGAGTTTAAATCCGATAAGCTATTTAAACCTGATTCAATATTTTTTTGCCCCCTTGACAAAAATCCTGGCTGCGCCCCTGCTAACATATTCTCTATTATTTTCCTTGTGACACTAGATGATGTTTGAAAGTATTAATATCAAGTATTGTAAGTATTCATACCTCGTCATATAAGTATTCATACTTATAACTGAAGTATAAATTGTTACGTTGAAAAGTATCTTAATTTAATAATTTTTACAAATTACTCTATTTGGTGCTTGGTTGTATTAATACGTAATATGGAAAGTATTCACACCTGTGCATTTATGTATTAATATTTACGTTGTAGACTATGTTGCATGGATACAGGTACAGATATCGCATCATATACGATACAAATACGACGAGACGGCAATTTTAAAAATCTAGAATACAAGTATTTATACAATATCAAGCAAATATTTATACATTTAAAATGTAAGTATTCATACGTATGGTATCTAACATATTTCTAAAATAACTAAATGCAAGTATGGATGTATATACGCGCAAATATTAAAATATAAAAAATCATCTATTCATATCTAAAATATCAAACAAACCAAAATAACAAAAAACATAATAACAACGTAATGAAAGAAACAAATATGATGTATATTGCAGCTGTTCTAAACTATGGGTATATTGCAACTGTTCTCTCATGCTAAGAAATGAGTATTTTTTAGCCGGGCCAAGCCCATTAGCAGGCCTAATCACCTTGCTAATTTATTTGTTCGAAACTTGTATTACTTTACATACTAGAAATACAAGTTTAAAATAACTTTTCAAGTATAAATCTTAGTACAGTAAATGCCTCACATACTATGCATTTCCTTTTCTAATCTGATAAAATATCCTTGGGTCCATGGTAAAGCAGGACTTAAGATTATGATGTATCTTATACCAATTTATAACAGTCGAAAAATAAAAAAACATAAATAAATTGGGATCAGTAACCTGAGTTTCCAAATTAGAAATATTAATACTTTAATTATATCTTTTCGAAATCAGATGGTTACCAGTGAAATTATGAATATAATTTCATGGTCAAATTGACTCAGGTCATTTGCACCAGTGATATGTACTTCTTCTAATCGTGGTGCATAATCAATCCTAACTCTCTCAATGGCCTCGTAGTTACCGAATTCCAGATTGGTAAGAATTTGAGATCTGATAGTCACCAAATAAGGGTTGTCTCCATCTGATGCCAGGTAACAATTGAAGATAGATAGTTGTTTTGAATTATCAATCAGCAGCTGTAAATCATTTTTAGAGATAAAAACCTGGAGCAACTTCGAGATCAGAAGCTTGTTGAACATCTAGAATCCCGGTGGAAGGGACATATCACAGTCAGATAGATGAAGAAATTCTAGTGCATGGAAGTAAGGGAGATGAACCACCACCTGGCCATGTAGATCACGGATGGCGAGAACCTCAACCCCACCTCTTTGGAAGACTAACTCAAGGAGGATCTGGAGATGGGCTGATTGATCAGCGCCAAAGCCATTACAGATCGAGAAGTAGAGAAAGGGATCGCAAAGAGAGGAGACGAGAGGAGAGGAGAGGAGAGGAGAGGAGAGGAGAGGAGAGGAGTTGGAGGAGATCAAACCAGCAAGAATCACGAGTCGAGAAGTGTTCTGGTTGCCTGACAAGGGATCGACTTCGAGGCTTGCAAGGAAGGTCCAGAGGTGGCGCATCAGCGCCAGAGAGAGAGAGAGAGTATGTACGGAGGGTTTCAGCCACTGACGGTGACAGAGTGAATTTGGGAACTGGGAGGGATGAAATAGAGGAGTGATTTTTGGTTTCGCGAAGAAGAGAAGAGAAGAGATATTGGAAGAGAAATCAGATTAAAATTGTTTTAAATAAGTTAGTTTTGATCGGACCGTTAAAAACAGTTGAAGTCCGATAATCTGGTCGTTAGAAGTGGATTGGGACGGCGCGGGGCTAAATGGGGGAAATACCGTGGGGGAAATAAATCTTTTCCCTGTTTTTAATTATGTTCACAATAATTGTAAAAGAAAGGAGAACAGGGTTTTCCACAGTAAATTTCATCGAAATTTATCTGACCTATATATGTCGAGATTTATACGAACAAATTTAAATCTACACTATTTTTAACTGCTTGGTGACTCTAAACAATTAGCGTACGTAAGTCTCAACGCGGATTGATTGGCTTAGACCGTTAATTGGATCGAAATTTTTACTCAAATCGTATAATCAATCAGCTTTTATGCAAAATGAGCCATGAATCCTCATAATTCCATATCAATCTAAATCACAAGCATTGCATTTTTCAGATCCGGAACCCTGGATTGATCTGAATCCCTAGCGATCCCCTTGAGCTACCTGTGGTACAATAGAGAAAATCAAACCGTTCTTTTAATTCTACCACGAATCTTAAAGCGGCTCCCTAGATTGATCCGTTGTGTCAAGGAAAGAACCTTTTATGTGAACCTGATCCGTTCAATTCAGATCGGATGGTTCAAAGGACAATATATTAAGAAAAATAGCAAGAATTAATTCCGACTTGACAAAAATGTAAACAGGAGCGGATCTATATATATTCATTCATATGGGTACTTAATTACTTTTAAAATTTAAAATTTTAGTTGTGTATATTGAAATTTGATTGAATTTTATTCTTTACAAGATTTTAAAGTGTCCAGTTCTAATCGATATGGTTTATTGGTTTTAAACCAAACTGAGAGAGTTCGGTATAAACATTCGTTTTTTCAGTTAAATGTTTAGTTTGGTTTATTTTTTAAAATCAATTTAATAGTTTGGTTTGATTTAGAAACTTTAAAACCAGTTAGACTGAATCGACCAAAATTTTTAAACTTTTCTTCGTTTGAACCAAACATTAAAATTACAACATAAAGTATATTGCTTTGTTCGATTTAGACCAAACAAAACAAAATTTTGAATCCTACTTAAAAAATAAATTCAAAAAGTTAACCAAAAATGTTCATTTTATGATTAATCTTATTTCGGCTCAACCGAACAAACTGAACTTTAGTTTGATTTGTCCAATTTGGTTGTATTTTTTAAAACTGAATAAAAATTTAATTTGCGTATTTTATTTCGGTTTTAACAGAACTGAACCAATGAACAGTTACAATTTCAATAATAATTATATTCTTGCAAAGACTTGAGTTCAAATTATATTTACCACACCACATATTTTTATATCTTACATTTTCCTCCCTCCAACTAAACCTTAAATCTGAACCTTTTTTTAATCAAAGCCCGTGGATGATATCATTAAAACTGAAATGGTTTACAAGCTTGAATTAAAAACAAATGAGCTCTCCCATATAGCCTTAAATTAAATTGCACCAAAATTACATCACTATTTAAAGTTCATTTGAATTTAGACCTTAAAATCCTTCATGATCTTGAGATACCCCCGAAGATAAAATCGTACAGGCACTTGTATATGTCTTGCTCAAAAGATTTCATAAGTATATTTCTTTTGTCATTTTTTTCTGAAAAAAATAGAAACTTTCTTATGTTTAAATAATTATACAAAGATGTATTTTGAAAATAATCATCATCACACCCGTGCTTGATTGTTGTAACACCACCAATATTAACTATGGGTTGACCAAAAGTTAATCAGCTTGTAATTCTGCATGATCTTCTTCGACCCAATTAGGGACCCACCGACTGTTTGCTTTGCTTGAATAAAGGCACAATTTCAACAACAAAAATATGGTAGCAACCTGAAAATATAAGCGAAATCACACACATTCCATTTCGATCGTCTCTTGGGTACATACTAAATCACACCTGGATTTTTTTTTATCACATTCCTCGTGACATATATTACATTTCTCCGAGCTACCCAAACCTCTAACATTCCTTGAAAGCAAACTAAGTTTTCAGGATTCATCAAGTAAACAATAAAACAACGGACTTGTACAACTACATGTTTCCACTATTTGAATTGACCGTTTGGATTTTGAAAAGTCGAATTTGGACCGTATGTATTTCGGTCCATATACAAATGCACATTAGTCTCTCTCTCTCTCTCTATATATATATATATAGAGAGAGAGACTAATATGCATACGGTCCAAATTTGAAATTTCAAAATTCAAAAAGTCGATCTGAACCGTTCATCTTGTTCTCCATATTAATATGTGCTTGGAGACCAAATTTTACATTTTTATGAATTTTTTTACTATTTATTAAGCCACTTTGAAAATTGCTGATCCAACGGTGACTGCTGATTTTACTATTTTGTTAAGCCACCGTTGGATCAACAATTTTCAAAGTGGCTTAATAAATAGTAAAAAATTTCAGAAAAATGTAAAATTTGGTCTCCAAGTACATATTAATATAGAGAACAAGATGAACGGTTCAGATCGACTTTTTGGATTTTGAAATTTCAAATTTGAACAGTATGCATATTGGCCCATATGGTACCGAATGCATATTAGTCACTCTATATATATATGAATAAGACTACGGTGCTACGGCTCAATATTCGAGTTTTCAAAATCCTAACGGTTGATCCGAACCATTCATCTTGTTCTCCATATTAATATGTGTTTGGAGACCAAATTTTACATTTTTTGAAAGTATTTTACTATTTTTTTAGATAGGTAGAAAATCAAATATCTGAATAGTGCAAAAAATTTTAGATCAAGTGATTTTCTACTTATCTAAAAAAATAGTAAATTTTTTTCAAAAAATGTAAAATTTGGTCTCCAAACACATATTAATATGGAGAACAAGATGAACAGTTCGGATGGACTGTTAGGATTTAAAAAACTCGAATATTGAGCCGTAGCACCGTAGTCTCTATGCAACCCATAGCACCATAGCCTTACTCTCTCTCTCTCTCTCTATATATATATATATAAACATGCTAACGAATTTTTTTGGTAAATTTTATAATATAATAAAGATTTAAGAGCTCTATACAAATTGATCAATTAGATTAAGTGTAAATCATGTAATAATTTGAATTTATATGTGATTCATCTTTCCAATGTATGAAAATTTGAATTTATACATAATTTTCATTAATTTGAGCACACTCGACAATTTTTCTAACAATAGTTACCTCCAAAAAATAACATATACAAAATATCATTATTGGTCTGTATGCAAACAATGTATAACTCTAAAATAATTTTGTTATGTAAATTTTATTTTTTTCCATTAAAATAATTTGTTGAAATAATATTTTGTCTTCCGAAACCTTTTGAATTGTTTTACAATTAATAACTCCCTCCGTTGATTAAGCAAAAGAACGCACTTCTCTTAAAGAAGTAAAAATGAACTCTTTGATTTTATCTAGTCTAGTTCCATAATTAAACTGTCCACTAAAAACCAGATCTCACCTACTTTATTCACAATTGTCTGTGCAAGCAATTACAATGGACCAAGTTCCTCTTTGTTTATCTAACAAATTTTTCTTGAGTTTCTCTACTATTATTCTACTTTACTAATTCTTACTTGAAATCACTTTCGTCCCGAAAAAATAAAAAAAATAAAGTTAGGAGAAAGAGAGATCTGAAACTCATCGATGGTGTTTGATCTTTTTTTTTTTCTTGATTTTTCATTGTTTTTTATCTCAAGGTCAGATCTGAACTAAGCTCACTACAGCATAAAAGACTTTCAGAGACCGGTTTTCCGGTCTCTGATAGTCACGTCGCCGGTCGCTAATAGTTACTCCGGTCGCAGAAAGCTAATTCTGGTCTCTGATACTCCGGTCGCTGAAAGCATTGTCGCAGATAATCTTCTTATGACGTCATCGGTCACTGAATGACGTCAGCCGGTCGCTGATACTTTTTCTGCGACCAATTTTTTTTTGTCGCTGTTTTTTCTTGCTGACATCATGAAAGAGTATCTGCGACCGTGGACCGATCGCTGATACCCAAAATCCGGTCGCCATTGCTTCTTTTTTTTGCAGAATATAGGTATTAACTATTAACACATTACAGAGTGCATCACTAATTCAAATGTTGCATTTAGGTAATATAAATTTTACATATTAATTCCACATTAATTCAAATATCAACACAACGATTCTAATTTTGCCATAATATTAATTACAATTTCCTCAAAATTCTCCAGTCATGAAATAAAAAAGCAAAAAATAACCCTACATATTTGATTAGAAAGTAAATTGAAACAAAATCTCAAAATTACAGTCTTTCACTCATCTAAACCTCCCAATTTAGTAACCCCTCTACATTTTCTGGTTTTGTCACAACAGTAGCTTCAAGAATACCTGAGCTTTGAAATAACAGAACCGGTCATGCCCACACAATATGAGACTTAATTTTATTAACAAATTCAAAGGAGCACAGAATTATACCTACATTAATACAATTTTCTCAAAATTCTCAAGTCTTTCTGTTCTTACTATCATTGACATCTCACGAACAAGTCACGACCGACATTGTCAAGGATTACATCACATCATATACCTACATTAATACAAGTCAAAATTACAAGTTATTCCTAGATAAACATATAAATAGAAACAAGTACAAGGTCATTCATGCAAAAAAAATTATAAATTTCTAACTCGATACGGTTTCATTATATCGGTGCAAATACCACTTCCAAAAAACAGTTCCAATAAAATTAGAATTTTATACCTAGCTGCAGGTCATGGAATGACCTCAAATTGCATACATAGTTATGAAATGACCTGATATGTACTCCAGTATAAAACTTTCATTTATTGGAATTCTTAAGGATTTTCAAGTAATTATTGAAACCTCAGCCAACAAAGAAGAAAACTGCACAATAATTGTGAGTTCGTACAAATCTAACCTTCACAAAACTGTGGATTCCACTGAGTTCTGGACCTTTACAATTTTTGAGAATTTTTTAGCATACAATTAAAATCCGACAATTAACAATGACAATACTTAGACCTTGTAGTCTTATTTAAGAAATTGACAATAAAAATACAAAGTCAAATCCAACAATTAACAGTAAATTAAGAACATACAATATATTCTTTTATCCAAAATTGTACAAGTAAGAATAAAATAGTTACCTGTAACAGTTCCATGTCAATTACGTTCTTTTTCTTGTCCTTCTTTGACAAAGGAATGAAATACAGTACATAACTAAAGACAACATAAAGAACATTCCATCAATTAATCCGAAATGATATATTTCCTAGTGATAATTGAAAGGTAAACAAACCTTGCCAGTATACCCAGCTTTTGCAATGTCACTAATTCAAAAGCTCAAGACCCTCTTTGGTCTCCTACAATCCATAATATATAAAGAAAATTCCTGAATCATTTATATACAGACATGCCCACAAAACCATATATAATATAAATAGCAGTATAACAAACCTTTTTCTTTATCTCGCCACCAGGAAGGTGTTTCACCTCCTCTTGCTTGGAGGCTGAAGCTTCCCCTATTGATAAAAAAAAACAAGTATCAAATAATTAACTAAAATGCTCAAGTTCAGAATTGAAGTCTGATGCCAAAAGGAGGTCACATTTTATAAACTAAATACTACAACCTCAGCTGTAAGATTTGTATGCAGCGCATATCACCAATTTACCAGTGCTTCAATCCAAACAATGAAATTATCTAGCAAAAAAACTAAAAGCCAAATTGATCAGTAGCAATAACACACCTCCAGTGCGAGATCACAAAAATGATATAAGCAAAATATTTATAGCAATAGCAATGGTATTTCACTAAAAAAGAACAACAACAATCTAACAAAGCCTTAAAGTTTATTGTCATCAATACATCAGAAATTCGTAAGTGAGTTCACTGTCAATATTTATTACATCTAAACTTTCCACTTTCCAGGTACGATACCGGTAAACTACAAAATTGAAACCTCTACTTAATAATTCACAAATATAATAAACTACAAGTGACAAGAAATTGTATAAACCTGGGACTGAAGCTTGTACGGATCAGGTAGCCGTCTCTCCTTCCAGTCCTTGCGCCGACGCCACGCGGAGTTGAGGCTGACGGGGTGCATCTGTGCTAGGTCGCGGTCTGAGGCAAGAGAGCGAGACACCGAGAGAGATGGTGCGTCTGTGCTGGCACTGGTCTGAGGCGACAGAGCGAGAGAGAGATGGGTGGGGATGGTGCGGACTGCAGAGGGATCGTACAGGGTTGGGCGATTAGGTTTTTTCTCATTGAGAAGAAGGGTCGGGGCAGAACGGCGATTAGGTTTTTGTGCATCCCAGCGAAAAAATTTGGGTCGGCGTGAGAATTTTGGCCTTAGACGGGGTTTTGGGAGATCAACACGCGGGAGGATTTTGGTCTGGCGCCCAATTTGGGGTTTTTTTTTGTATGGTCGCCAATAATTTTTGGATTTTTTTTATTTTTTTGGAAAAAAGGACTTTCAGAGACCGGAAATATCGCCGGTCGCTGATACCGGTCGCAGATAATAATTTTTGCTGTAGTGGCTAGACCTAAACTGACCCGACATATAGTATGCTTAGATCCGATTCTGTTACGGTATTCCCTTAGATGAAGCTATGTCAAGCTTATTGAGAGCTGTAATTGATTTTTTTTTTTTTTATAAAAGTTCAGATCTTTATTTATTTTTTGTTTTTGTTTGGGGATCTTGCACTTGTAGCTTGGTATACTATAGATTCATCCAAGCACTACATTTTTGGGGGGCAATTTGATGTGTATGTACCCCTAAAAAAACTAGCTATAAATTTATTATAATTAATTATAGTTTATTATATTTGTTCTCTCTTTACAATCTTCATGAATCAGCTAGTTTATTATAATTGATATAAAAGGCCGTTTCAATAATAAATGCGCAGGCCTATACATTGACAATCATGAAGCTAAAATTGTTAACTAAGCTAATTAATGGTTTAGATATTGTTGGATAGAGAATTTAGAAACACTGGATAGAAGTGTAAAATTAACTGTGTTAAATTAATTGGCAAACCAGAGTGAATTTAGATGAAAAATTGAATAGATAAAATTTACATAATAATATGGAGTCTAATTACTTTATTTTACACTTCAGTTTTTCTAAAATATTAATATATATTTGGATCATTATATAAAAAAAAAAAACCAAATTCTTTTACGTACTCACAAATTTTATATCTTGCCCAATTAAAATTTATTTTCATATATATTCCTCTCTCTTGTATAATCTATTTATTAGTTAATGAAGTTACCTATTCCAGAAGAAAATATTGGCTTACAATATACAACTTATATAGTTGTTGTTGGCTAATTTATATTCTTCGCCAGCTGCTTATGCATATATATATGTTTGATTGCGTCAAGGTCTCCAGCTAATTGCATCATATCAGCCTCCAAATTAAGGGGGTTTTACAAATCATATAAATAAATACTTAACAGTTAGAACGGTCAATACATCTCCATCGATCATTTGTTCGATTTTCATAGGATCAAATTAATTATTTCTTGCGGTTTAGAAGCCAATATGCTCAATTTTGTATATTTGCATGCTTATGTTATGTTTGTTTAATGGTAAATTTATGGTAGCTTAAACTCAATATATAGTTGTAAGATACTTTATGTATGGTTTCTTCAAGAATATGATTTTTTTTCTGTCTTCAGTTGCCAAACAAATTAGAAAATTAAAAAAAATAACTTGCATTGGAAGCTAAGCTAAACCCTCATAATTAGGGTAGAATTTGCAACCCAAATCATGTGCTCCCCATTCAAAGAGACATTTTTAAAATATGAAGTTCGAACTATAAAATCACCTCCGCCAGATAAGTGCATCATGCGTTGAAAAATTGATCACCTTCACCAGATAAAGGCCCGCTACATTGTCAAACAGTTGACCTCGGAACAAGGGAATCACACACTTGCCTCAGCCTCACATGTTTTAATTAATTTCAATTAAAATAAGTGCATCATTAATTGTATGCGCTTGGCTCTCGTCTACAAATAGCTTCTCTAAGATCATACCACATATATAAACCACAGAAAAGAAAAATAAAGAGACAAAAACAAAGAAAAAATGGAGAGCTGGAACAATGTAGACAAAACCTTGATCCACATCAGCCACCTCCACCCGTTAAAACTCGTCGCATCGCCAGAACCGAAACCAATATGCCACGCATGCAACATGCTTTGTACCGATCAGTCTTACGGTTGCATTTCTTGTTGCTATTTTCTTCATATTACATGCGCCACTACTGTCCGAAGCATGAACCACCCCTCTCACCCCGAGCATGTTCTGAATCTTGAGCTAACTCCAGCTTACCCCAACGGAGAATACGGTTGCGATGGTTGTGGAGGCAATGGCACCTCCTTCTGCCTCAGGTGCAGAGAGTGTGGCTATGATTTACACCTCCCTTGTGCCTCTATCCCTCATAAAGTCAACCACCCTTCGCACCACCATCCGCTCCTACTTGTGTATAAGAATCCCTATCCACCTAACACGGATCTAACATGTGATTTGTGCGAGAAGTACATGGATGTTGACAAATGGTTTTATCTTTGTACAAGTTGTGATTTTGGTGGTCATGTTGGATGCTTCTCTCCTGAGAAACTAGAAGTGTTGTCGCCCGGTCTTCAGTCATTGGAAGCACCACCAGAACCAGAACAATCACAGATACAACCACATGTAGCCGCACAGCTGGAAATGATACGCATCCAAGGGAAGATGAGGACTGCGAATGCGCTTGCGAATATTACGAGGGCTGCCGGCCAGAGTGCTCTCTCCCTCACCAACAGTAACATTCGTTTTGAGAGACGTTATATATGACATATGCTATTTTCAATATATTAACTCTATTTTTCTCATTTACGCACTTAATTACTGCATGTGTTGGTTTTATTTCTTTTCATTTTTACATGGATATATACGGAGTGAGAATGTAATTACTATGGCATGTGGACGAAGGATTTGAGCGGAAGCACTGTCGAGTACGTACGTACGTACTGTCATAGAAGGATGTGGCTTGATCAGGGTGGTTTCATTAATTATGGATTATATATACATTTTTTTTTCCCATTCTTTTTCTATGAGTTTATGTATGTTTGTTTTAAAATTGGAAGTAATGGAAAAATTTGTCATTTATTTATATTAGTTGCTTGACCCATATTTGTTCACTTGTGGTGGACGCCATGGCACAATATTTTACCTCTGTACTAAATTGTGCCACAACATTTTGTTTTTTTATTTTTTTCATGTAACTAAATTTCCTACAAATGTACAAAAGCCGGTAGTGAATTTTTTATTGAAACTTCCGACCCAATATGCATCGGAATAGCCATTTATAATAGAGGAGGGATCCAATTACATCCTTTTTTGGTGACACCGGATTACACCCTATGTTTACAAAGTCCAAACAGTTGATCCAAACCGTTCAACTTGATGAATATAAAATATGCTTGCAGATCAAATTTTTCATTTTTCTGAATTTTTGTACTATTTATTAAGATGGGTAGAAAAATTCAACGGTCTGAATATAGCGATTTTGTTAAATACTTAATAAATAAAAAAAATCCAAAAAAATGTAAAATTTGATCTGCAAGCACATTTTAACATATCCATTATGTTGAACAGTTTGGATCGACTGTTTGGAATTTGAAAACATAGAAAATGGAGAGTGTAATTCGGTGTTACCAAAAAAGGGTGTAATTGGATCCCTCTTTATAATATTAGAATTATTGTTCTTCATCCAAATTCTGTTGCCAAGGTTTTTCTTTTAAGTATCTTAAAATTTTATTTATGGCCTCTAAGTGTGGAGTTTTTGGTGAGTGCTTGAACTTACTAATTTGACTTACAGATAATGAAATGTCCGGGTTGGATAACGTAAGGTAAATTAATTTTCCTACTAATCTTTTAAATTGATTTATGTCTTTTAATGATTCACCATCCACACTATTTAATTTACACTTATTGTTAATTGGTGTAGAAACATGTTTGCAATCTAATTTTCCGGTTTCTTGAATAGGTCTAAAGAGTATTTCCTTTAAGAAATAAAAAGTCCTAACTTTCAAGATTATGTTGACCTAGTACACGCAAATCTTAAAGCAATTCGGACAGTAGAGGAATCTTTCATATTCAAATTGGAGTCAAATGAACATTTTATACTTTTTAATAAAAGAGTGAAATTAGTATTTTATGAATTTAGAATGTGTTTTAATATAAAAGACAATAAAATAAGTAAATATGTTATTTTGAAGTTTAGAGGGGGAATATGTTATTTTTTAAAATTCAGAGTGGGAAATATGTAATTTTGAAGTTTTTGAGGGGTATACGTGAAATTCTACCTTTAATGTAAAATTTTGCAATTGTATAGTTTTTATTTATTTTCAAGAAGAGAACCTCTGTTTTTTTTTTCAATTATGTATATATGTTAAAGACCCGTCTTTATATTAACAAAGGAATTACATTTCACTTGGTCTGTTAATATTCAATCTCAATTTTAAACAACATCAGCTTTTCATTGAAAATTAAAAATGCTATATATATGCAAACTTAATTAATTATCATTTAATCTATTCCAAACTTGCTAATCATGTTTGGGATATAGCTTGGTGATTTGCAAATTTATAAACATGTATTAAATGAATAACTTATTGTAATTTATATGTTTTTTTCTTAAACCAACTCAAATACGGACTCATACGTTCTATTTTTCTGTTGTATAATTCTGTGTGGCATGTGACTATTCTGTTTGTATCATACGGTTCATACCTGATGTTTTGGAGTGTCCACCATGAACTTTAATTATGCTTTTTCTTTAGGTACCTTTTTTTAGTGCTTTATCTCTTTTAAAGAAAAGATAATATATTCTCTTTTGAAAAGGAAAAGATAATATATTCTCTTTTGAAAAGGAAAAGATAATATCTTCTCAACTTTAATGATGCCTCAAAAAATTAATCATAAGACAACTTCAGCGTTCAGCATATATTCTAAACTTAATTGTAACCTCGTCTATCCCTGACTTGCAGATATGAAAGCAGGTTTGGTATCTAGCTATCTTGTTCAAATGCTGAGCATGTACAACATCAAAGCATTTTAAGCAAGAATAATAATAAATTGATGTTCAAACTCCAAAGCATATGAAGACAAACACGCAGAGGTATGAGTCCCATTAATTTATTAATTTCTTACTCATAAAATTTATTTGTCATTTAATTTGACCAACCTATTATTAATTGCACAAAATGTTAAAAAGAACATATACAAAATCCCATCATTGGTCTATATATATGCAAACAATTTATAACTTTAGTATGGGGCGATGTCTTTAGACTTTTGAAATATGGAGTAGAATAACTATGGTGTTCACAAGCTCACCAATTTGTTTTTATTGTGAGTTCAACTCTATAATAATTTTGTTATGTAAATTTTATGATTTTGTTTTTTCTATTAAACCAATTTGTAGAAATAATATTTAGTCTTTTCAAAACTTTTTGAATTGTTTTACAACTGATAACTCCCTCTCCGCCAATTAAGCGAAAGAATGCACTGATCTTTTAAGGAAACAAAAATGAACTCTGTGATTTTACCTAGTATAGTTCCATAATTAAACTATTGAGTTTCAAAGCTAGGCCTTCTATAAAAGCAGGATTGCTAACCGAAGCTACACAAAAAGCCATAGCTCATCTACTTTATTCACAATATCCGTGCATGCAATTATAATGAACTAAGTTCCTCTTTGTTTATCTAACATCTTTCTCTCGAGTTTTTCTATTATTATTGTACTTTACCAATTCTTACTTAAAATCACTTTCATTCTGAAAAAATAAAAAATCAAAATTAAGAGAAAGAGAGATCTGAAACCCATTGATGGTGTTTGATCTGTTTTTTTTTTTTTTTTTTCTTGATTTTTCTATTGTTTTTTTCTCTCGAAGGTCAGATCTGAACTAAGCTAGACCTAAACTGACCCGATAGTATGCTTACATCCGATTCTGTTACGGTATTCCCTTAGATGAAGCTATGTCAAGCTTATATAGAGCTGTAATTGAGATTTTTTTTTTTTTTAAACAAAAGTTCAGATCTTTATTTATTTTGCTTGAGGATCTTGCACTTGGAGCTTGGTACTAGATTAATCCAAGCACTTTTTTTTTTCTATGGGGGGGAGGAGGAGGAGGGGAATTTCATCTGTATCCTTTAAAAAAATTTCAAATTATGTATTTTCTTTTCTAAAATTCATAATCATATTTACCTTTCTAAACTTCAAAAACTCACAAATTTACCCATTTTATTGTATTTTTTTATTAAAACTCATTTTAAATTTATGAAGTATCTATTTTATCCTTCATTAAAAAAAAATGTAACATGTTTTAGAAAAATATCACTCTTCTAATTAGTCGAGTTTCAAGGACAAATATTATTATTTTTAATTTATTCAAACAAAAAAAAAACCACAGAAAAGAAAATAAATAATATAGCACAAAATTTACATATGAAATCAAATAATAAAAAGTTTTACTTTTGTTATGTAAATTCTTCCGAAACTTTTCAATTGTTTTACAACTAATAACTCCATCTCTGCCGAGTAAAGTGAAACATGAACTTCTAATAAAATAAAAAAATGAAAAAAATGAACTCTGTGATTTTACCTACTCTAGTTCCATAATTAAAATGTACACCTTAAACCAAATCTCATATACTTTATTTTCAATTGTCTTTTCGGTGAAAACAATTATAGTGAACCTAGATCCTTCTTATTTATCTAAAACTTCCCTTCCCTCCAATTTCTCTACTATCACTCTATTCGACAATTCTTACTTAAATAACTTTTGTTCTAAAAAAATAAAAATAAAAAATTAAGATAAAAAGAGCTTTGGAATTAAGATCTTCAGTTGTATTTGTTTGGAGGAATTTCATGTATACTCCTAAAAAAAATACAAATTAAGTATTCTCCTTCTAAAATTCATAATATCATATTTAACCTTCTAAAGTTCGAAAACTCACAAATTTATCTATTTTATTGTATAAAATGTTAAAACTCATTTTAAATTTATGAAGTACTTATTTTATCATTTATTAAAATAAAAAAATATATGTAGCATGTTTTAGAAAAATGTCAGTCTTCTAATTAGTCAATTCCGAGGGTAAATAGATCATTTCTCTATTTTTTTTATACTTACACTAAACGTGAGGTCTACTCCACCTGTGTAGTTTCTATACAGCTTGTTCCAAGCCAAGAAAAAAGAGGGTACGTGATAGGCATGGCGAGCCAATAGTAAAAGAAAAAAACAGTCTCTCTATGGAAATGAAACCCTCACAAATTGGGTAGGAGTAGTACTATGATGGGTGACCTACTGGGAAGTCCATGTGTTGTTAATTCTAGTTGGATTTCATTTTTAGTCTACTCCAATTTGTTTGGGAATAAAGGCTTTGAAGAAGAAGTACAATACTAAACGTGAGTTCAATGACAAAATTTTAAAAACAAATAGAAACTTTTGATAGAGCTAAATTGTAAATTACATTTTTACACAAAAGAAAATGTTACATAGATGACAAAAATAACATGTTTGAGAATACATGTGACATAATTTTTTTTGTAGTAATAATGTGCTTTTACTTCAGATAAAAAGGATTAAATATTTTCTTTTGACAAATATATAAAAATTAATCAATTGCTTATAAAATATGTTCTTTTACATCGGCAATCCACAGTAGTGTATTTGATTTGAAAGTATAAAAAATTAAATTAATAGGCCACTTCCCTCATTCAATCTGAGCCAATGATCCTGAATTCCTGATGATAAGAAGCATATCCGTTAAATCATTGGATTAGAGAGAACTAGCCTTTGGTCTAGTGGCTAAGGCACATGGTCTCTATGTGAGAGGTTATGGGTTCGAAATTCAGATGGGAGAAATTCTTTGTTATAATAACAAGGGTATTAAATAGTTGGGTGGCTTGACCTCCAACCTTTACTCAAAAAATCATTGAATTAGAAGATGCCAAGTCTTCCCCTTTTTCTCTTCCATGTTCCTGATACGTGGCTCGCTTTCTTTTGTTATCTAGAAATTAAGATAGCTCTGACTATAATAATGCCAAATGGAGATTTAAATCACTACAAAATGTTCTACTTCGATTCAGCTCTAATTTTACCTTTTTTCTGTGCATAACTTGCCCCAGGTGAGTTCGGCGGCAACAAATCGATTCACCACCGGCTGATTCCACTCTAACTTGACTGAGTCAACTCAGAATTGGTCGATTTTCCAAACCCTTAGTAACACGAGGTAAACTTGGAAGATGGCCAACGGTATAGTTCGTTTTGTTTTGGAAAAGCTGTCAGATGCCGCTGTTAAAGAGGTTCTACTAATACACGGTGTCGGTGAGCAAGTGGAGACGCTAAGTCGTGAACTTTTTCGGATTGAAGCTTTCCTCAAGGATGCCGACATGAAGCAGATTGGAAATGAGAGGCAGAGGCACTGGGTGAAGGAGGTTAGAGATGTTGCTTACGACATAGAAGATGTTATAGACAATGCCTATTTGTTGAAGTGCGAAAACCCATCAAAAGTGCTCCCAAGAGGGTTCTCTCGAATTGTTGAGGCTACTAAAAGGATGCAGAGCAAGTGCAAAAAGCTCCCGACTTTGCACAACCTTGCTGATGAGATGAATCAGATCGTGAGACGTATCCAGGAGATCAGTGAAAGTAGAGAGAGATTTGGAATCAACTTTTTGAGTGAAGGCAGTGGAGAGCAGCCAAGGCTACCGGTAAGGCCTCCCATGCTACCTGACCTTGATGATCCTTTTGAAGTAGGCATCGACCTTGACAAAGACAACCTTGTCAAGCAGTTGCTTGATACAAGCACTAAAAGGCGTGCTCTCATCTCAATTGTGGGACCTGGTGGGCTTGGAAAAACCACTCTTGCTCGAAAAGTCTACAATAAGTAAATATTATTATATGAAGCAAATGTGTCAAAATTTTATTAATAATATGATATTTCAATCTCTCAAAAATTAATGGCAGTCTACTTTGTTTTCTACAGCAATGATGTCAAGAGACAGTTTGATGTTCGCATATGGGTAGTTATCTCTCAAGAGTTCAATACAATGGATATTTTGAGAAAGATAATAGAGCATGTCGAGCCACTCCCTCGAAACGACCTAGAACATGGAGAAGAAAATTTACTTACAAAGCTTTACAAAACTCTTAATGGTAAGAAGTATCTTCTAGTCCTAGATGATATATGGACAAGTGATCTATGGACTCGAATTGGCGGAGTTCTACCTGATGCAGAGATTGGAAGTAGAGTAATCATTACTAGTAGATTCTTAAACATTGCCGAAGATGCTGAACTATATAAACTTTCATACTTAACTGAAGAACCAAGCCTTGAGCTTTTGTTCAAAAAGGCTCTGTCTAATCGACATCTAAGTCAACAGTATCCTGATGAACTATATGAGGTTGGAATACAACTTGTCAGAAAATGTGGTGGGTTACCCCTTGCTTTGGTGGTTTTAGGAGGTTTATTATCAAAAAGACCTGCCAATTATGTTACTTGGAGTAAAATATTGCAAACTATGAACTGGGGTACTGATGGGAGAGAATGTACTGAGATCATAGCCACCAGCTATAATTACTTGCCATTTGTTCTGAAGTCATGTTTCATGTATTTTGCGGTTTTCCTTGAAGACCATGAAATTGATGCTAGAATGTTATTTCGGTTGTGGATTGCTGAGGGGCTCATACCGGTGCAAGAATTCAGAACATTGGAGGATACTGCTGAGAGCTTTCTTGAGGATCTAGTGCAAAGGTATACTTTTAATTTGTACTTCAACATTCTACTATAGATTCATGTAAATCTCGTTAATATTATTTTTAGATAAGATATTTTACTTTCTAAATTTAATTGTCTCTTCGACAGTCAAAATTTATATTCTTGACTGACATTTTTCTTCTATACGAAATGTGGTTTTTAGTTTGTAAACATGGCTAAAATATTCCTATGTGCGTTTATGAAAAAAATACGTAAATGTTGCATGCGTTGTATATTTAAGGATATGATTATCTGATGCATCTTACTTTCAATATAAATTTTAAAAAAACTGGGAATAAACAAAAATAATGGTGTTGGGTTACATGAACATTTGTTTAACTACAACTACATTTTCTTTTCCTCATACATAAAAGGCCTAACTAAATTTTATGTGTCGGTCCTTTGGAAAAAAGGTATTATATAGTTAGGACACCTCGTTGCACCTTAATATATAACCCTTTGGTGCTAATAAAAATCTCTATAATAACTATGGGTAGTGCAAAAAGAATAAGATATATAAATAAATCTCTACAATATATGCCTATTAATAAGTTTGTTTGGTGGACATGTTTCGGTAGGTACACTTGTTATGTACTCAATATGCTGCTTTGCTCATTCGAGTAGCTGCATTTATATATCATCCTGTGTTTTATAAAACTTGAATCTTAGATTCAACAAGCTAACTATTGTCCTGTTTATGGTATATCCTTTTTTACTTACTACCACTACTACAGCAGATTAACAATTACTGAGTGTTGTTACTTTTCAACATTTGATTTCAGTTTAGCATATAACAACACAAGTATTTTGTATAAGATACATATATACAATTATACACCTATAATCCAACGATTTCAATTTAATTAATCTTCTAATTTCATTATTATAGGAGCTTGGTTCAAGTATCACAGAGATCTCACACTAGTTCCATCACAAGTTGCCGTATACATGATCTCCTTCGCGAAGTTGCCATCCAAAAGGCCAAGGAGGATAACTTTCTCACAATTTGCTCAAACCCTGACAATTGGAAGAGCGCTGCCAAGGCACACCGTGTGGCAGTCCATTACTCGGGTTGCGATGAATTGATGGAACATGCAAATCCAAATCTCCGTTCATTCTTTTGCTTTGAGCAGCCCATACCAGATTGCTCTAGGCAAAGACTGCTTAAGGTGCTGAGTGACACTAGACAGAGTCGGGACATAGAATTCGGGTGTTTTCATGGACTGACTCAACTAAGGTATTGCAAGCTTAGTTGGTGGTTGAATACTGAGAGCACATTTTTTGGGTCGTTCATATGCGACCTGAAATTTGTTGAGACTCTTGATTTTGATCAAGGGTATCATCATGACTTGCCTGATGATATATGGAATGTGAAAACACTTAGGCATGTGATGCTATGCAGGTATAGTTCAGGACCCTCATCATCTGCTGACCTGAGAAATCTGCAAACACTCACGGGTGTGAGGAGCAAAGAGTCATGGAATGCACAGTTACCTAAACTACCGAATGTGCGCGATTTAGATATCGAAGTACAAAACTCATCTTCATGGGGATTCAATTGCCAACTTGCTTAGTACACTAAAGCATTTAACCTGTCTTTCATTAGGAGGCCATGAAGTGCCACAAGAAATAGTCAACATGCGAAGGTTTCCATTTTATGAGCATTTACAATCTCTGTGTCTATGTGAGCAGTCCCTATTCATCAACAAAAAGTTGTCTCCTGAGGTTGGCATGTTTCCCATCCATGTTACAGAGATTACCCTCCAAAATCTCCAGTTCCAGGATGATCCGCTGCCGGTGCTGGAGAAGCTACTTAGTCTCAAAGAACTCCGGTGGATCAGGGATAAAGTGAATCGAAAGACGAGCTGTTCTGCTGGAGGCTTCCCACAGCTACACCAGTTGGAGTTTTTCAGCATATCCAATCTAGAAGAATGGGAGATAAAGGCAGGTGCCATGCCGATACTTAAAGAACTCAATGTATATGGTTGTGACAATCTAAAGGTGCCTCTCGGGCTCCAGTACCTGTCGAACCTCCAAGAACTCAACATAATTGGATGCCAGGCATGGCAAAGACAGTCAAATGAGATCTGTGACATGTGCAAACATGTTCCCTACATTTGTATCTAGGGAGCAGGGGAGGTCCGATGCCTATTGGACCGAATTTGGGTTTGATGGGCAGCGGTTGTGTTCAATTTATTTGAAGATGCATGTGTATGCGCTGCTTCAATATTCGTATAGATCAAGCACGCATGCATCTTGAAACAAATCGGACAAAAGTATTGCCCTTCAAACTCAAATTTGGTCTAATGGACATAGAACCTACTCTGCTCCCTTTTATCTATCCTGATAGAGATTCAGATAATTAGATCTCGTAGTGACACACATAATTCATTATTGGTTTGTTGTTAATTTACTTTGGAGGCTTCTTATTATTTTCTTTTCCTTTCAGATAAAAAGGTGCTGCAACAATGTTGCTTAGTTTGCTTCTAGAGTTGTTGAAATATGCTTCCAAAACGCAAAATTAATTTATGCCTCCAACAATGATTTTGTTTCGGCACTGTGCTGCATATATTTTACTCCATAACTTTTAGACTAGTGACACAACCAATATTTTGTTGGCTTCCTAACTAAATCGAGGTGCTACTTTTACCTGTTTTTCCGGTTCCAATCCGGTTACGGAATTGGAGATTCGATTAGTTTGAATAGGATATATGGTTTAAAAAATATAATAGGTTAACTTATGAGTACGGTTGTAAAATTAATACTTAAATATAAGATGTGAATCCCAACTGAAACTGATATTGTAATGAATAGAATATGGATTTGATTTAATTATCAAACCCACAATTGAACTCGACATGACACTTGTATAAATACCTGATACAATACTGCTACAATTCTTTATAATTAATTAATATAAAACATAGATTAATAACTATAGAACGACAACATATGTAGCAAATATTAATTTTAGTAAGCTATACTAGTAGATAGGTAGGAGATGGTTGTAAGAAGTTGATTAGAAATGTAATGGTGGTAGGCAGGAAATGATTAGTGGAGATGTATATAATTAATCATAATCAAGCCTATAAATGGACGTCATGTTATTTTTCTCAAAGACACAAGATTAATTACATTTAAAAGCAGATTATTGATATGATTAAAAACATATTATTGATTAAAAAGTTGGTAATCTCTAGTAAATGAAATGGATGAATTGGAGTAATCTAGAAGGAAAAATGGAAACAAGCAGATGTAATAGGGCCGAAGGATAAATGGAACAGAATATATACAAGATTTTTCATTTCATCCTTCAAGTTTTCAATATTATAAATAAATGAAATTTCGAGATTTTCAAAATCTAGGTTTCAATAATTTTAACTAAGGTCGATGTTATTATTCTAGAGGATATATATCACAAGCAAATAAACAGACAGAACATGTATCACTGGTACAAAGTCCAGCACAAAAATATTTTGTATGTATCATTAACTGGAGATTTGGCACTATTCTTGTTTCTGAAGATTAATTTAAAAATCAAATTGTTACTGCAACGCATTAAAAAATTGTCAGTCCTAATAATCAGTGCCGATCAGCAAATACTTTACCAGTGTTTCAGTCGGGTAGGTTTTGGCCCAAGTTAAGACTTTTTAACACACCTTAATTAATCAAAGCTAAACTGACAACATAACTGCTACCAAATTAAGATAACTAACATTTGCAGTAGAGTTCACAAGTAAATTAATTTAATGGTTCCAAAATGCAAATCATATCGAGTTATGTGGAGTTTTAAGACTTTTTACTTTATGACATAGTAGGAATTATCAGTATCGGGATCGGGATCAGTCCCGGCCGATACTGATACGGAATTGGGGTATCAGCCGATTTGGATTGGAAAATTAGACTTTTTGGCCAGAAGATTGTTTTACACTAAAAAATAGGAAAAAATTGATAAAAAAATTGATTTGTCAATAATTTATGTTTAGATAAATGATTACAATCAAATAATTCACTAATATAATATAATACAAGCATTAAAACTATAAACACACTCTTTCACTGTCAGAAACTATGTCGTGTTGGCTAAATCATTTCATCGTGGTTTGTATTATGATAAAAATGAGAATATTGTTGTCCGGAATAAAAAAAAGAAGACATTATAGAACCAAATGAAATATTATTAACATCTTTAATCACGAGTTCATATTTCTCTATTTTAGCATAGTTGATAGTTGATACTCTATTTAGTCAATGAATATGACGAGTTTTTAGCATGTGTATATATAGTTTATACTCTATTTAATCAATCATAGGTTCAAGTTTTCAGACGGATAATGACTAGAATCAGACCAAAATAACAGAAATTGGACAAAAAACAGAAAATCCGTGAGTATCGGCTTAGTATCAAATCAGTGTCGACTGATTCCAATACGTATTGGTATCGGCTGATAATTCCTACTATGCTTTATAACACTAACAACATCTGTTATGTGGAAGATTACAAGTAAAAAGACCATCTTATATATGGCAGGTTTGGCAGGTTGCAGTTTATGTTCATTCAGCTTCTTCGTGCTATTCTTATTTTTATTTTTATTTTTTAAAAAAGGTTGTGAAGCCCATTTCATTACTGAAACAGTTTATATCACCAAATTCAGTCAGATGGCTGAAAAGAGTTTAGAGCTCAGTAGCATGAAGAAAAACACAACCATTAACCTAAACAGAAGCCAACTTTTAGTGATGGAAAGAGACCAAAAGTATTTTAAAAACGCTACACATAAGCCACATAACAAAGGGCTGAGGACTATATTAACTACAAAAAATCCTTGAGTTTTCTTCATTCAAATAGAAGTCAAGCACTGGGTGCCAGAGGAGGCCCCCTCTCCAGTTATTCAGGTTCTACGTAAGGCACCAGTTCCATATTGGGTGGAATGACATTGAGGAGAATGACATCTTCAATCACTGGTATCCATGACTGAGCTGCTTTAGCTGCCTTCCTCTTCATCTTACCTGACTAGTATTCAACCAAAGATTTAATCAGAAAAATCAATGTTCTTGCTAGTCTTATATATGGCAGGTGCAGTTTATGTTCATTCATCTTCTTCTTGCTATTCTTTCAGTTTTGCATCTATATAATCTCAGTTCTAATATCTTTGCTTATATAGAAAAATACAAAAAGGAACAGTTTATATATCAGAGGTAACCAGAAACACAAGTTCTAATAACTTTGCTTAAATGAACAGTTCAACAGTATATATGTGGTGCATACTGTCAACTGTCAACTTGTCAAGTCCTTTACCAGCATGTCCTATTCTGTTTATATAACAGTAAACCAAAGATAATGATCGTGGCTAAGGTATTTGTTTCCATTTTTCAATAATTTGCATAATGGATCTACTATAAGATCATTTATTTAGAAGTCCAGTCATTTTTTTAATAATTTGTAGAATTGATCAACTCTAAGATCATTTATTTAGAAGTACAAAGTCTACAGATCTTAACCAATCATTAGAACAGAATAGAATTTCTGGCTTCACTTGAGGATATAGAAAGCAATTATTCGAATTTGAATAATCCAAGAGAATGAATTGCAATAATCGCAAATAAGGAATAATACATCTTGGATATCCAACATTTGCAGGACTTGAACTAAGAATTCAAAATGGAGTGGATAAGGTAAAATTAGTATTTAGTATATCAATTAACATATTATTTAATTTCATTAACAAAAATAATTGTAAAATGCAAACACAATACAAGCCATAATATAACAAGAGAGAGAAAGATAGAATGATTTCATTGTATTGCACTTTCTGTTTACATGTACATTGTCTTATATAGACATTCTAATCCTCTGATTACGTCTAGCTAACTACAACTATCTAACGGTAATCAGTTACTAACAAACTATCTAACCAACTCAGTTACATGTCTTGTGTAATAAGAGTATTCAGTCTTGAATCACTTGGACTTGGAATGGAGATGTCCATTGTAACTCTATTAGCCCCCCTCAAGCACATCGGGTGATACACACGGTGTGCTTGGAATGTCGCAAAAAGAAGGTCGATGCCAATATCTCAATGCCATTGCTCTTGCGATGTGAATCGTCAAGTTTGGGTCTCTTTCAAGGTAGAAGAAGGTAGAGAGAAGAAGGAGCTCTTTCGGCTCAAGAATACTTCCATGTACTCGAGAGGCTCGTTTGAGTCCTCTTTGAAAAATAAAACAAAAAAATTGAATAGCTCATGGCTTAATTTGTGACAAGTACATGGTTTCAAGAGGCTTTTTAGCTCTCTTGTCTCATTTTCGAGAAGCATTGTGTAGGGAGAGAAGAAGAGAAGAGGAGTCCGGCATTGATTTGGCTTGTCAGTGATTATTCAAGAAACAGGGGTTGTTTTGGAAAATATAGGTGTCAGAAATTCTGAAGCAGAAGGTTGAATGAAGCCCAAAAGTTAAATGAGAAGTTGTTTTAATTTGGCCCAGAAGTAGTTGAATGAACAGCCCATTAAGAAATAATGCAAGAAATCCATAATCGGATCCACATGATTGGACCCGCACCACATACCCGATCCGAAACAGATATCAGATCCGTTAATCCATTCGTCTTCTTTTTTTTTTTTTTTTCTTCGCTGCCTTCAGAAACCCAATCAACAGCAGCACTTTTAGTCTTTACTCGGAAAATTCAGCAATGGCGGTGGTAGATCTGAACATCGACCTCAACACGCTCTGCTGCGACCAGTGTCAGGTTCTTCTTCGCGGTTCCCTTCGAAAACAGCTCGAGCTCAAAAACAACCTTCTCTTGATGCGCTGAACCCTTGCTCGCCTTGTCGGTGGCTGAGTTGCGTTGGATCATTGTAACACGGCGGAGATCAGAGGGCTGATGGATCTGACGAGGAGACGGCGGCGATGTGGTGAGGTAAGGAGAGGTCGGAGTTAGTGTCGTGTCGGCTCACAGAGCTCCGTCTCAGGCGACGAGGTGCGTACCTCTACTGATCTGGGTCTGGCTCGATCTCAAAGTTAGCAGTGTACGAAACTGATTCGAAGCAGAGAGAGTGCGCAGTTTGGGCGTCAATCCTCTTCGGCTCGATCTGGATCGGTGCTTGGCGTCAGTTCTGACTGGTCTTCTCTAACAAGAACTTTCGTTCTCTGCCGTAGCTTCTGGCGATTGCTGGAGAGATTGGATTGGATCAAGAATGTCTCCAGTGTGAGACAGCGGTGAGGATTGAGCTCGGCACGGCGAACTAGTGCAAGTGTGGCCTGATCGGCAGTGACAGCGGGGCTTGGCACGGTGAGAGATGGTGTGTGAACAGTACACGCATGGAGGGAGATGGCTGGTTCGCCATTCTTGTTTCTTGTAAGAGAATAAGGAGGAGATCTGTAGGAATAGTCTACTAAGTTGTTTTAATCTGGGTATAAAGAAGAATAGAAGGGAATAGAAAGGATTTATTTCTGGAAAAGAAAAGTTTAAACTGGAATAAAGAATTGAATTTGAAGCATAAGTCCTGGAATAGGCGCGAGCCTAATTCCATCTTTACCAAAGCTCTGATACCATATAACAAGAGAGAGAAAGATAGAATGATTTCATTGTATTGCACTTTCTGTTTACATGTACATTGTCTTATATAGACATTCTAATCCTCTGATTACGTCTAGCTAACCACAACTATCTAACGGTAATCAGTTACTAACAAACTATCTAACCAACTCAGTTACATGTCTTGTGTAATAAGAGTATTCAGTCTTGAATCACTTGGACTTGGAATGGAGATGTCCATTGTAACTCTATTACATAAGCTGGTAATACTTGAAAAAAAAAAAATCAAAGAAGTACATTGCAATAGTAAACAGCCTTAACGAAACTGTAGTTTCATGTTAATGAAACGGGCGGCTGCATTTTAATTAATTTATTGTTCGAAAAGAAATAGAAAGCGCAGTCTATGATCATTTGCGGGGATGATAATAACCTAGCTAGAATCATGAAAAACGTTTACAGAAATGACCACCTAAATAGTGAGAGTACAAATATGGGTAGTACACTGACCACCAAAATAGTGATCCGATTGTCGGGAATACGACTCCTGTTTTCTTTATGATTCTTCACTTGCTCATATAATTTGTAAAGATCTGGCGGCATTTCCTCTACCTGGACTCCAGCGCGTATTGCTCTGTAAAAATCAATGACCTCTCTATCTGTCATGGGTGTGCTAGCAATGATGCCAGAGCTCCTCAATATCCTCACATCCTTCTTAGTCTGTATCAGTTGGGCCATGCACTCCACATACGCGGTGAATCCGTAACCCCGTAACCTGTTGGCTTGCTCAAAAGCAACAATAAGGTTTTGAATAATACAGCAGCTGTATGGATAGAGGTGTATTTCTGGGATGGAGATCACTCCTCTTGTTCTGAAGTTTCTCTGACAGAAAGTAATATCCAGGGAGCATTCTGATTTTCTCTTTTCAAAAATTACCGAGGAAATTAAGCTTGAAGCTCCGTCACTGTAGAAATATATAGGCTCTTTGCGTGTATGTACCAAGAATGATTTTAGCAAATGAGAAAATGTCAAAGAAGGAATGAATGAACTGAATGATGCATTCAATGCATAGTTCTATGCAATTAATTATCAAAGGAAGAATTAATGATCTCATAGTCTCTATAATTGACCCAATCAATAATTGAATAATATTAATTATCCAATTACACTTCAAGTCATGAAACTTTCTATCTTGACCAAGAACCGCTCTCAATTAATTAAGTCAATTCCTTTTATATTTTTCTTTTTTTCTTTTCTTTTTTTCATGGGGGAGGAGATCAACATAGGAAACTTCGCATATTAGATATTCACCAAAATAATTCTTGAAAGAATAATATATATTGTTTTAAGTCAATGGTTTGTTTGTATTTGTGGCACTACTTCACTTGAAATTAATTATCAAAGGAATTTTGTGATGTATAAAATTTATATAACAGGAGAATAAATTTACACATAAATCCGTCCAATCCAATAGAAGAAGAATAAATTGTAATCAATAAAGACTGATCTTTGATCTAGTAACAAAATACAAAATATTTTTTTAAACATAGGGAGACGGTTTGATGGGTATTGGTCCGATGTTTGATTGAACCGTTCGATCTATATCAAAACTCGTACACATTTGATATGCATGAATCCTAAAAAAAATTACATGAATTTTGATGTGAATCAAACGGCTTTGACCTGATAGCGAATTGCAAAAAGATTGCTCAGTTTGTTAATTTTGAAGAAAATTATTAATCATCTAAACAAAATTGAAATTACAGGAATGAAAAGCTATTAAAATTATTTAAAGAAAATTGCTAAATTGCTGGGTTCAATATAAATTCAAATTTTATAATTGTAAGAACAAAAATACTCTAAAATTTTGAATATTTTGTGCTAAATAAAATAGATTCATTACATATTACACCCACTATCTATTGCATACAGGTTTGTTCAAAATTTTATTAAATTGAGACCTCATTTCTAGTATTATTTATACACAAAATATTATAAAATACATTCCCACAGAATTTTATGTAATTTTTTATGTATTTATTTGGTTTAGTATGACCATGTATGGAAAAAAAAATGTACATAATTCAAATATAATATACCTTGTCAATCAAATAGAGAACTCTCAAATTTATTCAAATTGAAACTTAAAGTTTTTATTTTATTTTAAGTTTCAATACTAAATTAAAAAAATGATTTGGAGCTATGAGGGAAGAATTTTTCAGGCAAGCAAAAAAAAAAAAAAAAAAAAATCAAACTTTGGTATTTACTTTTGAAATGGGTTGATGGTTGGACAGTTCCAAACCCGGATCCAATATGCAACCTGAATCCGCTTAGCTTGACACAGTTGGCACCAGGATAGCTTGAATTGCTGTCATGACCGTTACACCCACCTATAATTTGCTTGCTCAATTTTCAATTATTTGAAAGTTGGAATTTTTTTTTTTTGAACAAAATAAACAATTGGTTTACCAGCCGTTTGAAAATTCCAATTCCATTAAATAAAATATTGGAATTGATAGAAGTACATGATAAGCGCATATACAATTAGTAATCATATTTTTTTTTCTAGTTGTATATATAAGTTTTCATTTTAGCAATTTGCAATATTAGAAAATTCATAACATGTATTTTCTTTTTTTTTCTTTTTTTTTGCAATTATGTTGATATGGACATCGTAAATTTTACTCACCTTACAATATCAAGATGAACTAATTTTAAGATTATTACAAGTTCAAAAATAACATATCAAAATTAATTAAAGGACCAAAAAAATATTAATTTATTGTCTACTGACTGGTTATGTTAGAAACTTGAAAATTTCTCATTCAAAAATCTATCTTCAATTTTAGTGTATGAGTGAGAGTTTAGTGTCCCAAAGTTAAAATAATATTTATATTCATTAAAATTCTAGTACAATTGGATAAACAAAAAAAAAAAATTTTAACAGGTAAGTCCAATGATAAGACCCACTCAAGGGTCAAGTTAATAGGAATTTTTTTTTTATGAATCATAATGGGAACATATTCTCTTGTTAAATAAAGCTAGCTTTGTTCCCTAGGCCAGTTGATTAAATGTGAATCTCTTTTGTGCCACAAATTCACAACCATGGTGCTTCTGAATTTTAAGTATATTTTGTTCTGAAGAATAAATTTGATTTAGAAAAATTGGTAATAAAAAAATTTCAAAGCTAGTAAGATTTAGAAAAGAAAAAAAATTGGTCTTGTATTTTTTGTAGTTTTAAGCTATTCTATAAAAAAGAGTAAAACTAGGGTGTTCTTAAGTTCACCAAGGTGCTTGGTGAGCTTAACTCCAAAATATATTATATTGGTTTCAAACGACAAATCTAAACCGTTGAAATTTATCTACTTCACAAGTGATGAATTTACATTAAAAGATTTTAAGTTTTTGAATTATTTTAGTATAAAGTCAAGTGGTCAAAATTAGAAGGTTTATAAATTAATTTTATTACATTCATTTTTTTTTTCTCTTTTTGACCACTTAACTTTATAAAAAATTAATTCAAAATTCTAAAAACTTTACTTGTAGATTCATCACTCATGAAGTAAATTAGTTTCAACAGTTTGAAATTATTGTTTGAAGCTAATCCAATAAGTTTTGGAGTTAAGTTCACCAAACACCTTAGTGAGCTAACACCCTAGTTCTACTCCTATAAAAATAATATATATAGTTGTTTTTTTTTTTAGATACTAGTAAGCATAGTAACAAATGAACTATTTGGGTTCGGTTCGATAGGGTCAAAAGTTCGTGATATGTGAATAATTTGGGTATAATTTAGGAATGATTCGAAATTATCCGGACTGGGAATCTCAGTTCCACAAGGGAGCAAAAAAAAAATTAGGAAAATTTTGCGAATAATTCGTAAAATTTGTGAATAGTTCGGTCAAAGTTCGGTCAACCGGATCATTAAGCGTTCAGTTCACCATCACAAAAAAATGAATTATTTGCAAATAATTTGTAAATCTTGTGACTATGCTAGCAAGGCTATTATAGAAAATTATTGAAGTATAAAATTGATAACATAAACTACTATCATATATTTTTTCTTGTGTTGCTCATTTAAATATTATATTAAAATATTCCTTAAAAAATATGAAATTATACCTATAGTTGCATATTTTCTTGTACTCACAAACAGCCCTGAATTAAAGCCCACTCCTCTCCGATACATAGCAAGAAATAAATCTATTGCCACAGAAAATCCAGGGGTCCGCAAGAAAATTTTAAATAGTAACGGTAATATAAAGTGGAGAATAAAAGATGAGAATCGGTCAATCAGACATCAGGCCGCACATGTCACCTCTCCAGCTGAAAATATCTTGCACAAACATCCAAGGAAAATTTTATATTACAAAATAACCCTTTATTAGTTTTGATTTTAATTTACATAGAACAATTCCGTGAACACCCAAATTTGAAGCCGCCAATAATTTTAGGTTATGTGGTAGGTTGTAATTAGTTCCAATTTGGTAATGATTAAGTTAGAGTCTTGTTATATGTGGCTACAAAGATCATTTCATGATTCCTCTAATCTAGAAAATTATTTGCATGCTCCCGGTGCATATATTACTATGAAAAAAGTTAAATCTTAGAAGAAATTCTGGATACTATTTTCAAAATACGATGTTAAATATTTAATCAAACGAGCCTAAATGATATAATTGGATCTATTTGACCAGTCAAGCATTTACTTTTCAAAAATTTATTCCTTTGGTTTACTTTGTATCAGATCAATATATTAAAAAAAATAAAAAACCGAGTTGTGTTTATTTTTCAACAGTATCAATTCATAGTATGATGTCATCTTCAATCTACTAATCTATTTTAATTTATGTTCTTAAGATATGGACAAAAAAAAATCTTCAGAAAAATGATGCCTAAAGTTTGACAGAAATATCAATAATCAATCACTAATTAATATTTACTATACTTATTATGATTCAAAGTAGTAAAATTTTTATTAGACTAATATTTTTATTATTAAAATGTCACTTGTGTTTTTCTATATTACAAAGTCAAATACATGAAACATCATATTTTTATTAGTAACCTTTTAAATAAGTTTCCACTCTAGTTTATATTTGTTTTAAGGTACAATATTTAAATTTTGAGTTGAAACAACTAGGCCATATATTAACATCCACTTGGTCAATCAGTGGGGATTAAATTTGAATTGGTGTATGCATTAAATGATAGGCCTAAGCTTTTCCTTGCTGGTCTCTCTCGTCTCTCTCTATCTGTGAAGTGCGCCGAATGATAGCGAAGAAAGAAGCTGGCCGATCGAACCAATTTCCCTGAGGTAATATAATATTTATGTTTGGATCACGGCCGTCAGATAAGAATCTGGGCCAATCCGGCCAGAGGTGGAACGCACCTATGTGCTTCAATATTCGTGCGGATTCTGATTGAACGGTCGATATCTAAAAATAAATATTATGTTACCTTAGGTGATACGAATTCAACCGAGTGAAGGAATGAAACACGTAAACCGCAAAATTAAATTCTCTTCTTTAAATTATTATTTCATTTCATTTACGCGTTTCTTTTACGAATCGGTCCCTCTTCTGTCTTTTTCTCTTCTCCAGTTCTTCTACATATAACCCTTATTCTCTCTCACCTCCCCCACATAAAAAAAAAAACCAAATAGAGAGATAAACTTAAAAGGCTTCAACTTTATCGCTGCTACATCATCGCTGGTTTGATTTTATACTCTGCGAACTCAAATCGAGTTCTCTGGTGTCGGATTAGGATTTGGGTCAACCCCTTTGGTGTCCTTTGGCCTTAATTTGGAACCATTTTTGTTCATTTTTGGTGAGTTTAAAGAGGCTTAAATCCATCCTGGTTCTCTGATTTGAGACCAGTGCTGGGTTTTCTGAGTGTTTCCTTGTATCTATCTGGTTAGGTTTGTTTCTAATTCCAGATCTAAGTTTATCTACTTTTAGATCCCTTTACCTCAGTTATTATTACTTAACTCAGAATTCCAATTTGGGTTTTACTTAAATCCCAATTTGAAACATGTGGGGAGATATGAAACCGATGCTCAAATCTCAGGAAGAAATCCCTGATTACTTCCCGCCTTCACCGAGAAAAGACTGGTCGATCGGACTGGTAAAACTGGTAACAATTTTAGTAATTTTCATGGCTGGTTTGGTAATTGGTCTCGCAATTAGTGCGCATTTCGGCCGGTATTACAATTCGCAAACCGACCTCTTCTTCCCTTCTACTATGTACACTTCTACTTGTGGTGAAAAGGATTGCATGGATTTCAAATCATTTGTGAAACCCTCGAATTTGATGCATTCGATGACGGATCAACAGTTGAACTGGAGAGCATCTCTCGTGCCAAAAATGGAGGAGTTTCCGTTTAATCGGGTGCCTAAGGTGGCCTTCTTGTTCATGACAAGGGGCCCGCTGCCGTTTGCTCCGCTGTGGGACCGTTTCTTCAAGGGGCATAATGGTCTTTTTTCAGTTTATGTGCACACTTTGCCGGATTATAAACTCAATGTGTCGAAGGATTCGGCATTCTATGGTCGTCAGATACCGAGTGAGGTGCGTTTTGTTGTTATGTTTTTACTTTTTTTATTTGTTTAATTGCAATTTTACATTGCTAATTAGTAGGGTTTTTAATATAGTAAAACTTAAGTTTTCTCAAATACTTGGAATTTAATGACATTTATAAGGTATTTTTGGGTATCATTCAAGCTAGGTTTAGATATAACTCAATGTTTGGTAGGTCTCAAATATAACTTCCTTTATTAATTTAGAAATTCATTTTATTTAGTAGTCTGGATTCTGGATTGTTCCTAATTCATATTTGGTGACATACTTGGAACTTTGAATTGTGATAAGAGATTGCATTTCAACATGCCTAAGCATGTTGAAATTTCAAAAATAACACCTGTCCTGTGGTCCCCACAAAAGAAACATGCTACATGGTGTGTTGTTCTTATGAGAATAATTTGAGCTGTCAGAAAAACTGTCATATTCATTTCTTGTGCTAAGAATAGATGAGTTGTCATAGGAAGAAAAAAATTCAAGTCAAGAACTATTCAAAATAATTAGTTACAGGTAATAATATTCTAGTCTAGCTTACATTCTTTGCATGAATTTCTGGTAAAAAGTATTTATTTCCTCACCAAACCTCAAAAAATTAATGCAATCATTAAGGTCATTTTCATATTTGATGTATTTGAGGATATAAGATTTGTGTTATCTGACAATATGTTTATTAATTTTTGAATTTTCAGGAGGTTTCATGGGGATCAATATCTCTAGTAGATGCCGAGAAGAGGTTATTAGCAAACGCGCTCCTCGATTTCTCGAATGAGCGATTTGTGCTTCTCTCTGAATCGTGCATCCCAGTGTTCAACTTCCCAACAGTTTACGAGTACCTCATCAACTCAGTACAAAGCTACGTAGAATCATACTTCATACCAACCCCACAATGCGAGGGCCGGTACAACCGCCGCATGGCCCCACATATCACTCTCAAGCAATGGCGTAAGGGTTCTGAGTGGTTCGAACTAAACCGTGAATTAGCAATAAATGTTTTAGCCGATATGAAGTATTATTCTCTTTTTAGAAAGCATTGCCGGCCTTCGTGTTACCCGGACGAGCACTACATACCGACTTTTTTACACAAGTTTTACGGGGAATTGAACTCGAACCGCACCGTGACTTGGGTTGATTGGTCGAGGGGTGGGCCCCACCCCGCCCGATACGGAGCTATCAATGTCACTGAAAAGTTTATACTGTCAATCAGGAATAACGGCACGGGTTGCATGTATAACGGGAGGCCGACCACAGTTTGCTACTTATTTGCACGAAAATTCGCGCCGAGCGCACTCGAGCCGTTGATGAATATGACCTCAACTGTATTGGAATTTTGACATAGGAATTTTTTATAATGCCCTTGTTTGTTTCTTAGTTTTTGAGGGACCTTTATGGGATAACTAATTCTTTGTGAATAGAGAGACTCATTCGTTTGGACCAGTGAAAAAGATATTGATAGGAAGGAATCTTTGATAACTTTTTTTTTTTCTTTTTGCTCCTTGTCTATTTTTTTTTTTTAAGTTTTAGTATTTTATCTGATATAGAAATAGTTTGGTGGATATTCTCAGAACATGTCTTCACAACTTGCAAGGTTTTGCAAGGATGGAATATATATTTATATAGGTGGGCTAAATTTTGAAATTATTTGGGTATAAGAATATTCTTTTTGTTCATACAAATCCTTCAAAAACATATTTATTGAATCACATATACTAAATAGAATGGACACCTCCAGTGCATGCTGTAATGGAGAATGTTGTCTTGGTTGCTAAGAAAATATTCTAAGGCAAAGCAATCATTTCCAATTAACAACTTGAAAACCAATTCTTACCAGACTTTTGTTTACTACCTACATTTCCAGTAGCTTCCAAGTTCAATCAAGATATTAGAATACTTGAATTGTAGTATACGCAATGTTGTCGAATATCTCAGAGTAGGTAACCTAATTATACATTTTATATATATAGAGGGAGGTTGGTTAATATTAAATCGATTGTTTCGGAGGTCTCGTGCAATTAAGTTGTTATTTAATTTTCAAAGTCTTAAAAATCAATCTAAACTATGTTTGAAGATCAAATTTTATATTTTTAATTTTTTTTTTACTATTTATTAAGCTATTTTGAAAATCACTTTTCTAATGGTAATATTGACTAGTGATTTAAGAGGCATTAGTTTCATGTTTGCTACTGGTATGATGTATTGATACATATTGAAACTATTTAGTGTACATACTACTTGAAACACAAACTGAATGTTCCTATTTTGTTGTGTTTTATACAAAAGTTTAAATAGTATTTATCACGTCATAGCAGAATGACTAAAAATATAGCACTATGTCCATATAACGTCACTATAGCATTGATAGCGTCATAGTTTTTATGATCCAAAAATGCTATAGTGGCCCTATAACACGCTATTTAGAACGTAATTTTTATAAACTTAGATACAAATGTACAATACCAATCGCCTGTCTATACCTACTGTACTGTATTATATGAATAAATAACCTTTGTTACTTATTTCTCTATATACCCTACACAAAAAATGAGCAAATTTCAAGTCACAAACAGAGCTAAAGAAAAATAATCAAGCAAGCATTTCGCTCAACGATCATGATTACCGCACGAAAAAAAACATCAAAAAATGTTAAAAGTACTAAAAAAATTTGACTATATTCAGCGAGTGATCCTCTGTTACTTTGGTACTTTTCTAAGTGTGGATCAATCCATACTATAGATCCATATTTTTATTTTAAAAATTCAAATAGTTGATCTGAATCGTTCAACACAATTTTTATATAGAAAGGTACTTGGAAACCAAATTTTTCATGTGTTTATAGTTTTTTTGTTATTTTTTAGATAAGGAGGGTCCACTGTACCTCCAAATTTTAATCGTATATTATTGTCTTGATCAATGGAGCAGATTAAAAGACTAATCAACCAAAAAGTTGCTCCAGTTCTCCTCCAGTTTGCTGTATCCCTGTCCCGAAATTTTTATTGATATAAAAAAATATATAAAATTTTAGAAACTATCCAGTTTTTCGCGTGATTTCGAAATCTATTTAAACCGCAAATTTTTTTTGCAGTTTTAGACTGAATTACTGCAAAAAAAATTTTTGTGGTTTTGACATTTCAAACAGAAATTTTATTTGCAGTTACAAAAAAAAAGAAACAAAACTACAAATTTTTTTTGTGGTTTCAACTTTTTTTTATTAAAATAGAAATATTTATAATTTATTTTTATTTTTTATTGAAATATTAGAAATATTTTATATATTTCTTTAAAAATAAATGAAATATACTATAATTTGATTTATTAGAAAGACTGTTACAAATAATCCGGATCAACATTTTTCATGCCGGATTTTTTGCAGCTATAAGAAAATTAATATATTTTTTAATGAGTTATTGGAACAAAAATGCTTGGATTCTAAGTTATTAATTCCGGTTTAAAAAGTCACTTCTAGGTAATATATAAAATATTGTGATCCTTCTAGTATATTTAATTTCTAAAAAGTTGTATCTATTTTGATAATTATTTTTGAATAACAATCATTAAATAACTTAAATTTTTTGTTTTTTAAAATTGTTCACATCTTACTACCTAGTTCCTAGCATCAACAAGACAAATAACACTTGAATTTTATGTTAATTTGTATGGCATTTATTGAACCAATGGCTACAATAGTATTCTATTGGATAGATTAAATTTTTAGTATTTACCTGATTATAATTTGAAAATGTTGTGAATTACATCCAAATTGTATGAGCTGATTAAGCTATGGAGGATTCAATTTAGTTACTGGCTTGAGTATAATTTCACTGATTTACTTATTCAGAGCAGAGGCAGATTCACAAATCTAAAACCGGGATAATTTTTTTTTCAAAACTTGCGTGCCATATTTTTATTTATTTTAGGCAAAAATGCTGTTTGTAATCTAAATTTGATTCCCAAATCTTTCAAAAAAAAATTCTATGATTGGACCCCATACTATGATTGCCCCCTGATTCAGAGTATGGCTCTTTCATTAGCTTTAGTTATGTACTTGAATGTAAATTGACCACCAAAATGTAGATGCTAAGAGTATGTGCATATTGATCTTATTCATGGTATAATGGAACTAAATCTGGTAACTGAGCTGTTATAGTTCTTTATTATTCCTAGTTTCAGTGGGTACTGGTAAATTCTGGAGAGTTCATGCACACATAAATCACTGAGTTCTTTTCTTCAATGTGCTATGCAAATTCTTTTTATTGTTAATTGTGTAATCATCATATAAACATTTTTTTTAATTGCAGACGTACCTAGGAATTCAAATATTTCGGTTCTATTTGAAATGCACAAAGTGCTCAGCCGATATCACATTCAAGACAGATCCGCAGAACTCAGATTGCATTGTGGAATCAGGTGCATCTCGCAATTTCGAGCCTTGGCATGATCAAGAGGAAGCTGCAGAAAAAGAAAAAAGGAAGCAGAAGAAATGGGAGATGTAATGACTAAGGAAATCACTAGAAAACAAAGCTCTCGATTCCAAAATAGATACGAATAGACTTGCCGCTTTAGAAGAAATGAGGTCTATGAAAGTTTTTTTTTTTTTTTTTTGTGTCTACAATAAACTGTGTTAGTTTTATAAAATTAAAAATTTAAGATTTTTTTAATTCATTTTTTCAACTTTTGTTCTTTTGGGTGTGATGTATAGTCAAGGCATGCAACTGTGAGCTTTGAGGATATGTTGGAGACTTTGAACCGCTCTTCCCAGCAAAAGGTTTTTCAACTAATTCATTTTTTCTTATCTTGAGATCGATCCCAATTGTCAATTTTAACACAAAGTTATAATATTTTAATTTTTTCTCCACAACTCCTCTCCCTGACAGGAGCAAAATGCAATTGAAGAGTTGGATGAACAAGATGAGACCTTGACAAGCATGGGTTTCTTCCAGCATTCTTTTTCTTTTTTGTTTTGTTCCTTACTTTGTTAGTTATTTTATGCTTCTAATAAAAAAAATTGTGCTTAATGTAGAAATCAAAGGACTATGTTAGACGTATCGAGAACGACGATGACGACGACGATTTTGATACTGATGCGGGACCCTCATCTTCTACTTTACCTATGAAGGTAGGCATTATTTTCAAGCTGTTTCCATACAGTTTGTACCAGTCAGGTTGTCCGGTTATCACACAAATTGTTTATAAGTTAAATCTACTGGTACGATTCTTTTTTGTTGTTGTGTACAGTAACTACAGTTTATATTTATATCTACCTTCATTCAATGCAGTCAAAGAGCTCCTCACTTGGGAATCCAACTGATTCTTTAACCAAGGGTACAGGTATGTTCATATTTTATCTTATTATCCATCTTTCTCATGTGTTGTTCTCCTGCTTATAGCAAAGGGCTTCTTGCAAAGAGCTACCTGCTGTTAATCTGTATTTGATGAAGAAACTCTTGGTTTTTGTATTAGATGGACAACTAAATAGTTAAAAGAATTGTTATCTGGGCTTGAAATCATTGAGTTTCACAATAATAGAGTACAATCGGCCTGAAGGAGTACAGTAAATTTAGAGAGAGCCTTTTTTATCATTTGGTGTATCAGAAATCAATTAGGATAAATCAAATTAGGAGCAACTTGTTGTTTTAGTTTATAATAGAACCGTGAAAATTGATTTCTTGTTATTCGTATAATATACTTCCAATGCATAAGACAATGGTAGCTTCAAATTAAAACACTTGATTACGATACGATTCCATTTTAATAAACTCGTATCGTAATCAAGCAAGGAAAGAAATAATCTTTGCACTCGGTGAGCACCTCCTGAAATAGAAATTCGCGTCCCTGTGATATCTCAACTTCGAATTGATATTTGAAAAATGAGGACTGTTCAAATCTTTTCTGCACGAATCTCAAAGCACAGTAAATTTGGCACAGAAGGACCACTATCTATCTTTGCATTTTAGTTTGCCCCGTTGTTTTAGCTGATGACCTCTCTCTTTTTAGTTCACCTCAATTGTAATTCCTTTTTTTTCCCCATTTTATCTTGTTCTGATGTATCATGTCAAAAATTCAGCACTGCTTTAATTTCTATGGGCTCTAATAAAAAAGAATCACAATAGATGCTACCAAAAATATATATTTAGTGCAGATAAAATTTTCATTAAATTGCAGAATTCCAAATTTGTTGATTGAAAATATAATCAGCTGTTTAGGAACAATTTGATTGGTAAATTGGAAAAGGTGACCAATTTTATTGAAAACGGATATGAATTATCCGCCCCGAATTCGCTAGAAATCCCGTTCGAATTAAACGGATTCAGATCCGGATAATTTCAATGTATCAAGCACACCGGATACTGGAAATCACTTCGTATATCACGTTTAGGGGTGTACAACGGGCGGATTGATGATATTTTATTAAAATTTGAATTCAATCCGATTACACCGGGTTAAAAAAATTATTTGCTTGACCCATCCATAATCCAACCCAACTCATCTATTTTTTTATATACGGGTTATTATGGGTTATGCAGGTTAGACGGATTAAACGGGTTATAATTTTGATCGAAAATATATTATTAGACATATTTTTAGAAGACTGCTGCATATATTTTTAACACTTCCTTGTTGAGTATGATAAGCAACTATTGTTGAATCTGTATTTGCTTGTGAAATTCTGAATTTTTTGTAGTACATCGCGATATTGCCGTAAGCAACATGGAAACAGTATCTAAACTAAACCTAAAACTTCACTATGTGAGGCTCTGTTTTTAAAGATAATCACTTAACAGCTAGAAGTGTACTGCTAATTCATCTTTCTATAGTAAAATCCTGTCAAAGGTAACAAGCAGCAACTATTATTGACCACCTTTGTTTTCTCAGACTACCAGGAATCCCATGAAATTAGCACTTACATTTTGATTCAACTATACATTTAATTTAAATCACCTTATAAGTTACCAAATTCACCGAGTAAGAAAACAAAATCAGATGAGTCAAATTATATGACTTGGAACAAGTAGGATCCATTTCTGTAAAGGAAGTATAATGGGGTACATTGTGTCCAGTCGATACGGGCCATAGATTTGATACCTGGCCCGGGTATAAATGAATTATTAAGAGCAAATTCATGACTCAATCCTGAGTAACAGATTTGTCAAAATCCAATCCGTACCCGACCCAATAACATCTCAACCCGATAAAATACGAATCGGGTTAGACGAATTAGACAGATCAAGTGGATCGACAGTATTTTTGTACATCCCTAATCACGTCTCTCCTCTACAAGCTGCCAACACGCTACATGCACGCAAGGCGGTCGATATATATAAACATAATTGCCTATCGTTCTCTGTCTCTTGTAGGACAAAAAAATCCTGATTACATCTGGACAGCAAAATTTTTGAATTCTCATATTGGGTCTCTGTTTATGAATAACAATATGGGCCCAATAGTCAATTTCATCTCTCTTTTTTTCCATTAGCTGTTGATTTTCATTTTCTTATTCGTATTTTTTTTTCTTATTCAAATTAGATCATAAAGGAACAAAAGACTTTAATGATGAGAGAATAGTTGCTGCAGAAGTCAACTTTGAAAAGAGATAAATTTATTTTAGGCTTTTGTTTCTTCTTCATAAATTTGTTTTTCTTAATTAGTATTTGTATTTAAAATTTATATAACTCAATTATCCGACAATTATTTGTGTTATATCCACATTCGAATTTGTATCCACATCCGTAGATTATCCGATTCGTATCCATATTCATATTCATTTAAAGCAGATTTAGTTTTAAATTTTAACATCCATTTATTATTTGTATCCGCTAATTAAAAGGTGAATACGGATATGATATTAGCATTATCTACTCTGAATTCGCTCTGTTTTCACCCCTACTCACAAAGTCTAGTTTCTAAGTTAATTTTGAAGGGCCTTGTGGTCTTCTCTAGACCCTAAATATTTGAGCACAATTTATCATTCCATTAGATTCTTTTTTTCTTTTCTTTTCTTCCATTAGACTCAATTGAAGATGGGATAGATATATAGCACCTTCCACCCATAGCACTAAAGTCGGATCAGGATCGACTGTTTGAACTCTGAAAATAGAGATATAGATCCATAGCATGAACCAATTCACGCTTTGAAAAGTACCATAGCCTCAATCCAAAAACATTAATGGTACTAAAATTAAACTATATTCAGCCATTTCTCTTGGTCCATGCAGTTTCAGTTCCTTGCAAAGGGTTTAAAATATCAGTTTTAAATTCAAATTTGGTGCTTGTAGATGCACCGTAATGCTTATGCAAACCAGATATTAACTGAAAATATTGTACATTGGATCAGATCAGATGTACAGAAAGACAAGTCTAATCAAAACTTAATTGCAAAGTGCTCAAGTGAAGAAGAACCAGAAAATTGGAGCTTAGATTTCTATTTTTACATGTTGCCTATGTTATGCTGAATTTGCATCTGTTATTACATTAGCTATATTTTGAGCATGTGTAGCTGCAGGTTTAGACTTTAGTTTTTGGATGTTTAGAAGGGCTATTTTGTTAGTAAGAACATATAAGCTGTACTGGTACTGCACTGTGTCATAGGTACCATTTAGGTAGCTGTTTCATAGTTGCTATGATTTCAATGGAAATCAGTGCATACATTCCATTATTATTCAAACAAAATTAGTACTGTATGGTAGACTATTCAGCTAAACTTCCAAATATGTACAAATTCAAACCCATCATTTACTTATTTGACGAAAACTTAAGCAAAATCAAATTGCAAGTAATTAAAAAGTAGAATTGAAATTTCCCAGGTTTCCATTGAATTAAGAAACCCTAAGGTATTCCCAGATAAATCACTTTGCCTATTTACTGTGAATTCTCAATTTATCCCTAATTTCTGCATAATCCAAATAACATTTCAACTCTTCTAACACTTTTACTCTATTTCTGCAAATAATAAATAATAATTCCGTATTATCAAAAACTACAAAAGAGCACAAAACAGATCTCTTTACTATGAAGAGTTTCATTCAATCATGAAAACCTCACCTTACAATGCAGTTCAATAATGTCGCGACCCAATTGCCACCGGGTCGGGTTGGGACTCAGAATCTGAAGGCTGCTCCTGGGATTTGTTTTGAGGTGTGTTAAATCTCTCTTGCCCAGTTGAATCCCTCTGCAATGAAGCAAAGCTTGATCCACTGTCATTACCACTGGTACTGAATTGACCCTGTTTAGACCCATATCCACTTTGACCATTATACCCAGGTTGGGGTTGGCCATGATTTGACCCGTATCCATTTTGATTGTTATTTGCATCATACCTGGGTTGGCCCCAATTAGACCCAACCCTGGGTTGACTCTGATTAGACTGAAATTCATTTTGGCCACCATATGCAAACCCGGGTTGACCCTGATTGCTGAACCCGGATGGACCCTGATTATACCCTGTTCCACTTTGACCATTACGGATGCCAAACCCAGATTGACTCTGCTTGGACCTAAAACCGGTTTGACCAGGTGTAGGACCGAACCCGTTCTGGACTTGTGAGTGACCAAATCCTGGTCGGGGCAAAGTACTATCGGGGTTAGCTTGAGAGGATCCAAACCCGTTTACAGCTTGATTAAACCCTGATTGGGCATTAGCACCACCAAATGGAACTTGTGGATTTTGTGGTCTAAATTCATGGTTACCTTGAACAGAACCTTCACCAGGTTGCCTTTGAGCTGTACCAAAATTTGGTGGTGATTGAGGTGGGTTGAATTGGGGTTGCCTTTGAGCCGTACCAAAATTCGGAGGCGATTGAGGTGGAATGAAATCGGATTGCCTTTGAGCTGGGTTGTTATAAGGTTGCATTTGTGGGTTGAATTGGGGTTGTGTTTGAGGTGGGTTGAATTGGGGTTGCAGTTGAGGTGAGTTGAATTGGGGTTGCCTTTGAACCGTACCAAAATTTGGTGGCGATTGAGATGGAATGAAATTGGATTGCCTTTGATATGGGTTGATATATGGTTGTGTTTGAGGTGGGTTGAATTGGGCTTGCATTTGAGGTGATCTGAATTCGGGTTGCCTTTGAGCTGGGTTGAATTGGGGTTGCATTTGAGGTGGGATGAATTGGGGTTGTGTTTGAGGTGGGTAGAATTGGGATTGCCCTTGAGGTGGGTTGATATAAGGTTGCATTTGAGGTGGGTTGAATTCGGGCTGCCTTTGAGGCAGGTTGAATTGGGGTTGCGATTGAGGTGGGTTGAATTGGGGTTGCCTTTCAGAAGGTGGGTTAAATTGGGGTTGCCTTTCAGAAGGTGGGTTAAATTGGGGTTGCCTTTGAGGTGGGTGGAATTGGGGTTGCATTTGAGGTGGGTTGAATTGGGGCTGCCTTTCAGATGGGTTGAATTGGGGTTGCGTTTGAGGTGAGTTGAATTGGGGTTGCCTTAGAGGAGGGTTGAATTGGGGCTGCCTTTCAGATGTGTTGAATTGGGGTTGTCTCTGAGGTGGGTTAAAACCGGCTTGGGTTTGAGGAACACCTGCATTGGGTCTAGGGGAGCCTCTCCATGGACCAGTACGGGCTTGAGTGGGCCCACTGAAACCAGTCTGGCCAAGAACTGGGCCAGTCAAAATCACCTTCTCTTGAAACACTGACTCAATCTCATCACCTCTTCCTGCTTCTTTAAACACTTCTAATACTAATTCCTTGAAATCCTTACCAGCAACCACACCATTTCGTACCATCTCTCGCATCAAATCTCGTGCTCGATCCAAGTCACCTTCCTTACACAATGCATTCACCAGGGTTTTGTAACTCTCTTCATTTGGCTTAATCTCCTTCTCTGGCATTTTCTCATACACCTCCAAGGCATCCTTTATTCTACCATCCTTCACCAGTCCCACAAAGAGTTTATTGAAAAACTGCACATTTAACTTGGGCCCATTATTCCAACTAGACCCTAGGAAAAAACTATTATTATTCTGACCAGTACCCGATGTATTCTCACCACTGCTCCTATTATCGCCAGAATCAGGAGAAATTGAATTGTTATTCTCAGGAGGACCAGATGAGATGGTGTTATTACTGTCACCAATGCCAAGAAATAAGCTGCTCTTCTCATTACTACCAAGAGAAAGCTTGTAATACCTCAATGCATCATCTGTCTTCCCTTCTTTAAGAAACCCATCAACCAAATATGTAAAGGTCCACACATCAGGCAATACCGACTTCTTATCCATTTCCTCAAACAGCTTCTCTGCATCCTCTATCAAACCATTCTCACAAAGTTTCCCAATAATGTTGTTAAAGCAACCGACATCCATCATCAATGGTTTGCATGGAGGCTTGTGAAACACATCAATGGCATCTTTAAACCTCCCCTCTTTAAAACATTGGTTAACCATTATATTATAAGTCTCTGTATTGATTGCCAAGTTACCGGGTGGTTTATGGTTGTCTAACATGTCTTCCCAAAGCGTCAGTGCCTCGTCTTTCTTACCATGGTCAAGCAAAGTCTGGATTAACACGTTGCATGTGGCCGGGCTCATTTTGAACTTTCTATCCAACAAAGATTGATAATTCTCCATTGCCTCTTTATCCATCTCTTTCTTCCAATACGCCTCCATGAACGTGGCGTGCACAGCACCATCATACACCAAACACCTCTCAGCCAATTCATCAAACAGTTCACGTGCCTTCTCCCAATTATCCCTATCCAAGTACCCCTTGATCAAGTTGTTATACACCATGGAATCTGCTCCATGTCCTCGATTCAGCATCTCCCGCAAAAGATCAACCGCCTCCTGAATTCTGTCAGCATCAACCAGCCCCTTTGTCAAGTGCTTGTACGTGACCGGAGAAGGAGAGAACGGTGCGGATTCAAGGATCTCTTTGTAAATCTCCAGAGCCTCATCAACCCGCTTCGAATCACACAATGCATTGATCAGGATGTTGTAAGAGACCACATTAGGGATGATGTTGTTCTGACGAAAGAAGAAGTGGAAGAGAGCAATGGAGTCGTCAAGACGGCCGTGCCGGTGGAATGAGGCCGACACAGCATTGCAAGTGAAGACAGTGGGACGGGGACGAAGCTGGAAGGTGTGGTGCCTGGCAAGGGAGGAAGCCGAGTCGAGGTCCCCCGAGCGTAAAAGGGACTGAACGCGGTTGTGAAGGGAGAGGCGAGGACCAACGAGAGCAGACGTGGAGTCGGGAAGGCGGGGATCACGAGGGGTTGAGGGATATGAAGGGGATCGGAGAGCATGGAGAGGTGGTTCGATGCGGAGGCGGCGCTTACGACGTCGTCGCTCAGCGGCAGCCTCCTCTGCTGAGGAGAAGGCGAAGAAGCGGACTGGGATGAGGCGGAGAGGGAGTGATGGGGAGGGGATTTGGGGGTGGATTTGGATGTGGCGGAGGCGGCGGAGGAGGTGGCGGTACAAGGCCATGGTTGTTGATGTAGAGAGAGAGAGAGAGAGAGAGAAGGGTTTTAGGTTGAGGCGCGAGAGAGTCGCTGGGAAAAGGAGAGAATTCATTTCACCTGAGTTACCTCAAGTTTTGAGTTTAGATCTGAACCGTCAGATCTGTTTAAGTACGAATATTAAAGGGACCTGAGCATTTCATCTCGGGCCGAATTGGTCCGGATTCTGATCGACGGTCTGGATCTAAACGGAAATATTCTTTTACCTTGGAGGATATAATGCGGGGAGAAAAGGGTTTTGGGGAACAATTTTATAGGAAGATACTTCATTTAATGCTATCAAAAAGATGTATAATTCATTTACAGAAATTTCAATTTTTGTTTTTTTAATAAATAGAAAGCTTGAGTGAGGCTACGCCGCTATGGTGATTTATGAATTGCATATTTTTATTTTCAAAGTTCAAACAGTAACTGTTGAACATAATTTATATATATAAATGTAATTACAGACTAAATTTTGTATTTTTTAGAATATTTTTATTATTTTTCTAGATACAGTAACCATTAACCATTATACTCTTTTCTTTCTCTCCTCTTTTCCTTTCTCGTCTTCTCTCCATAAAATGTAACTTTATATAAACTCTCTCACCTCCATTTTATTAATGTAAATAACAAGGCTTTGGAGCTTTCCGTTTGTTAATTTCAGCAAATAATTGAAGATATAATCAATTTTCTTTTTACCTCTGTGCGTCAACAAATTGAATTTTAAGCTGGTCTGGATTTACTCAATATTCTTCTCAAATCATTTCCTCTGAACTAAAATCGGTTATATGAAAGTAAAAAAAGAAAAGAAAAGAAAGCAAACCAATAATGTGATTGAAAATCCACTGAAATTACAATACAACACATTTAATGAATCTTACTGCAAAATTTTTACATACCATACGGAACTGCTTGTTTAATAAAATAACTTAATTGGAGTTATCTGTCAAATGACAGATTTAGTATAGTATATCAAGTAAATGAAATTATTAATAACTGAGCATTTTTTGGAGCTAACTGGCCAAAATGATCCATGTTTTGCAGTACATTCTCATACCATGAGGTCTTTGTTAGCCTTATTCTTTGATAATATCCAATCAATCTCCTTACTCCCTCTTTTCTTATTTTCTTCTTAGAAGGAGAATGACCTTCTCTCATCGAACTTAGAGGAGAGGGAAGAAAACAAGAAGGGTAAAATGGGAATTTATATAAAATTATTGTTAAATATGATGAATTGGACAAATATGTGAGTTTCAACCATTTTAAAGAATAAATATGTAATTACTGATTTTAGAGAGAGAATACGTAATATTGATACTTTTGAGTGGGATGAAATTCTCCCTTCTTTAAATTTCAGCTGAAACTTTGAATCCTCTTGAAATACTAGATTGCAATTTAATTTGAAGGTACCATGGACATGATAGTTTGATAGTGTACAAGTTTTGTTTAATGCATCCAAATTTCTGATTAATTTATACTGCAAATGCTAGAAATTATCAAATTATTTTCATTTAAATTGACAACATTTGAAAATTGCAAGTTTAATCTAGACACAACTCTATTACTTCAAAGAGCAAGATACATTCAGAAACCTATATCATATATACAATCGAATATATCCCGCAATTATTTTGTGCGTATAATACTTTTAACCCCTGTAATCTCAAATTAAAATTCAAGAGTTCAAGAAAAGAAGAAGAGGAGAGACTCATGGGGCCCACTGAAAGCTGCTCATTGCAGGGAAAGGAGTTACCCCGAAAGCCAGATACGGAGTTCGTAGAATCGGATCAGGCCTAACAAAGCTCACCACTTTGTTCAACCGTGCTGCTCTTGTCTGTACCACATCTCTCTGCTATTTACCATGAAAAACATGAAATTAGGAGAAATTCCTCTTCACAAAAAGTATTTCTGCTTAGGAGTGTTCAAACGGCCGGGTTTGATTAAAACCAAATTAAAATAGTCAAACCAAAATTTTATTTGGTTTTCAAAATCTAACAAAACCAACCTAATTATATTGTTCAACAGAATAACAACCAGACCAGAGAAAAAACAAAGTAAATTTTGGTTTGTTTGGTTGAACCGAAATATGAGAGATTAAATTTCAAAAGGTAAAAACTTAATATAGACACAAATACATTTAAATATCATAGAAATAAATATCATGATATAAATCGGTCAAACTGAAACATGAGAGATTAAACCGAATCAACTATAAAAAGCTGAAGTAATTTAAGTGAATATCAAGTAAATTTGGTTCTTTGGTTGAACTGAAATGAGTGGGAATAAACCAAAGCAAACCAAACCAAACCATTTAATCCTAAATTTCTTGGTTCGGTTGAAACCAAATGAAACCATATCAAATGAACACCGCTGTCTATGTGCTAGAATAGCTTTGGTGGCAATTAATTCAAATTATTTATTATGAAGTAAACAAGACTTGGTTAGAATAGCTTGCACAAGAGTTCTTGATAAGAATCTAACCTTACCAAACCAATGCACAGAGGAACATTTTGTTAGTTGGTAAGAAAAAAAAGAACCATTGTAAAATTTTGCAAAAAGGCCCTTTAAAATTGACATATCTACTCTTATGGTAATTAACATAATAACATTTAATAACATTTGATTTGTTCTCCTAAATGAAACAAATCATATATTACTTGCTACCAAAACCAATACTGACATCCAACACTTTGAATTTATTGGACTGAATTACAAATGCAAGAATTGAAAAATTGAAAAAGTAATGTATGGAAAATTACAAAAAAGTAATGTTTGTAAAATTTTGTAAAAAGGCCATTAAAATTGACATATCTACTCTTATGGTAGTTAACATTAGATGGAATGTTCTACTAATTGAAACAAATCATATATTACTACCTAAACCAAAATGGCATCCAACACTTCAAACCAATTAAAGTGCAATAAAAAAAATGCAAGAATTGAAAAATTGAAATAACCAAAATTACAAAAAAGAAGCAAAAGAAATGAGAACTAACCTTCTCATCGAATTGAACCTTCACTGGTAATCTGGTTTTACTGTCTTTCTGCTTCATCTTGTACAAGTAGTAACTCCTACTAAACATCAAAAACCCTAAAAACCCCATTGCGATAGAAATCGACCAAACCGGCCTTACTCCAAATACACAGTATTTCATCACTTCTACCGGTACTTTCCACCATGCCAACAATACCTCTCCCTTCGATCCATCTTGAACCTTGCTAATTTGGTTTTCAGTACTCTCGGGTTTGTTTTCATCAAGGGAAATGCTTTGTTCATCTAAATCTTTACCTAATTTTAAGGAACTATCATTGGAACTATTTGAACAATTTCCATTTTGTTCACCCTTTGATTCACTTGAAAAAACCGAATCCGAATTATCGATTCCTTGAAAAGGAAATAGACTGTTAATTTCGCTCTCTAAATTAACAATTCCATCGTCGATTTGATTCAAATAGAACTCATGTAGAACCTCCATCTCTCCAAACCCTAATTCACCAATTGAATCCTGTTCATGTTCATCACAAGTAACACTAGAAATCTCACCTCTTTGCTCCAGATCCTGATCTTTGGAGAAATAATCCGAGTAGGTGAAATCATTCTCCTCAAATTCATCTTTGGAAGAGGAATTGTTGCAACTCAGCACTTCCCACTCGTCTAGATCAACAACCTCTGTCATACTATCTCTCTTGTCAATTGAATCAGATTTGTGTGTTGTTTTGTTTATCACATCAAAATATCTGAAAGAAGAGTGAAGAAGAGAACAAAGAGACGTGCTTTGTTCATTTCTTTTTTGGATTCTTTCATAATAAACAGAGAGAAGTAATTCCTGAATTTATATCCTCTGCAATAACACACCGTTTAAATTTAGATCCAATCCGTTTGTACAACATTAGCACCAATCTTGAAGAGAACGTTCTTTATCGGTCGGCTAGGAGGTAAACTTATACGGTGCTTTAGTGCTGAGGATATGGACTCGAACTTCTACTGATATATAAATTTATCGAAACTTTGTTTCACTCACAAAGTATTTCTACTTCATTTTACTACTGATACTGTGCAGATATTTGATTCGCTATATCTACTAATTAGTTCGGTATCATAGTTTTTGGAAGTAGAAATGCAATGTAGAGTTGCATTTTGCAAACTTGTTACAGAGAATTGGCGGCTTGGGGAATGTGCGAAGTTGAGGATTTGGCTGCATTTGGCGCACAAATTTGAGGTAGATATTTTAAGTTTTGTCAATCAGAATTTGTAAATTTTGATATGCGATTACTGTAAAATATCGTATGGAAATTATAAAGTCTATGGGTGAGTGGACTGCAAACGAATCAATCAGAATCGAACTTATTATAGTTTGAGTTTAAATTTGAATTTGAATTTGAATAAAATTTAAATTAAATTGATTTGGTCGAACCTAATTGGTTTGATTTGTTTCATAATGAATTAATTTTGAATCAAATTAATTGTGAACTACAAATTTTTCAAATCAAAGTCAATTGAATTACGAATTGCATATTTTTTTGACAACTCTAGTTCTACCGGTAGTTTATGTATTTAGTTTATGTGTTAGTTTTCTTTGTGCAAAACAAAATTCACACGGTTTCCTTTTACCTTTTACGAATTCATATTGACGGATTATGAGCCAGCTCAAAATTCTCTTACTTTTTACGCTGCTGGATTGATTAAAATCACGGTATGGACCTAGTCAAATGAAACTTATTCCATTATTAATTTGTTCCGCTGCTGAAATATTTTTCTATTATAATTTATCATTATATTAACAATTTTGAGTTCTAATATAAGTTTGGTTCTTGCATTATTAAAGATTGATGGTTAAATCCATTAGTTAACTAAATAGTTTGCGAATCAATTTCGAATGAATTATTTTCAGTCTGAGTTTGATTTGAATAAGATTCGAACCGAACTGATTTGATTTGTTTCAAAACGAACTAATTTTGAATCGAATTAATTGTGAACTTTTTTCGAATCAAACTCAAATTGAATCACGAACTACAAACTTTTTGTGCAGCTCTATATGTGTCTACATAAATAAACAAAATTCATCATTATATTTGTTAGATTTACGATTCAACTTATTTTAAATTATCTTTATAGAACTCTTGTCATTATATTATTACTATAATTGAATTTTTTTTTTCAATCTTAATATTATGAGTTTAGCAAGTTACGGTAATTAAAAATCACATGTAAAATATTTTCTAAACAAATAAACAAGTAAAATTAAAAAAAAGAAATGAAAAATTAGGATGATGGATTACACTATTTGTGTAAAAATAATTATTGCACTCTTTGAAATTATGTCTAGTTTGTCACAAGAAATAACAAATGTATTTTATATCGCTGTAACAATTTATAAAAAACACGTTGACCATGATGGCTTCTGAGATGAAAAAAAAAATATATATATGCACACACAAGATGTTCTAAAAAATATTTGACTGTTATTTCTCTTCAAGTATTAGTCAGTAATTTTAAATAATATTTTGGAGTTATATAATAACAATATTAAATTGTTAACATCAGTGTTGTAAACTAACGATATATTTATCGGACGGACAAAGTACTGTTAAATAATTAATAAAAAGTAATTAAAAATAATTAATTTATAATCAATAATAATCAATCGATTACTTAGAAAAATCTGTAACAGTTTGTAATAGAAAGTTTTTTACAACACTGATTAACATACATGTATATATATTCATACGGAAACTGCTTGTAGAAATCAATGGTGTATCATGACACAATATGCACCGGGAGCATGAAAAACATTTTTAATTGATAACATTCAGTAAAATATGTATATCATTTGAGTAGCAAAATAACGTAACAGATATTATAAAATAAGAATATGAATATTGTACGTCAGTGCAGTCAACGGATATCACAGTCACATTAACAAATTACCAGCAACGAATGTTGGATTCCTGCATGCGGCTGCCGCAGGAAACAAAAAAAAAAAAAAACAATTAATTTTATGAAATATATTAATGGGTGATGTCATTGTACTTCTCAAATTTTCATGTGATAATTATCTCCTCAATTTTTTTTATCTATATTTCATAAAAGAGTAGGATAAATGTAGAGAACTGTCACGTATGATGACTTGTGTGTTGCGTGATGTGATTTTTTGTGTGACGTGGCTATTTTTATCATCTTAATCACATCACATGACATTTACATGATAAGTTTTTTAAATATTATTTCTTAATTATAATTATCTTGTAACATTTTTTAATACATTTTATTATTATTTTTAAACTAACTTAAACATGTAAACAATAATTAACTGCAATCAATTATGTTATGTGTGGTCACGATGATATTTATATTAAAATATGCTTAGAGACAAAATTTCATACTTTTTTTTGAAAATCTTTTACTATTTTTTAAGATAGGTACAAAAAAATTGTTTTAAATAATTCAAAAACAATAACCAGTATAATAATGCAACAATAGTTCAAAGTATTTAGATTTTTTAAATACTAGTTTACATTACTTTAAAGCATGTTATTTATCAGCCTATAATAAATAATAAACAAAACAGATGTATATATTCATACATCTGTTTAAGTGAAAATTGTAACTGGTTTCATATATTTCAAGAAAAGAAAAACAGAGTACATGTAAATGGTTTCTTGGAGAAAAAAAAAGAATGAACATAGCACATAATTTACCGGACTTTATTTTATAATAATATATTTCCAACTTAAAAATTGAATTTTTTTTTTTTGAAAAATAAATGGGATGTAAAATTTTTTACGTTTCATCAATTTTTCTCTAAACTAATCAGAAAAGAGAGAAAAATAAAGCATAAATTAGAAAATAAATTTCTGCCAATTGAGATAGCAAATCAGAGTCACATATATAGAGCCAGAGAGGCTACAATTTCAAAAAATTATTAAATTATGTTTCGTCTTAAATTTTTTTTCTCAAAATTATGCTTCTATTTTTATACTTTTCTCAGAAGAATTTAAAATTAAAATATTATTCAAAACAATTATAAAATTATACCTCACCCTAAATTTTTGCCTTATTCTATTAAAAATCTTGACTCCACCTCTGATTCGGAGGTCTAAGAGCTTGGACCGCAAACAATTTTTCGAACCTTTATGAATCAAGAATAAATTTTTATCATTCCTTATTAGAGATGGAAAATTTATTCCAGATCTAAATTTGTGTTTTTGATTTTATTTCTTGAACAATATCATAAAAAATCAATGGCACAAATAATTTGTGTCTTTGCTATCTACTTATTGATTTTAGTTCTTAAAAAGTAAATTATAAAAAAAATATTGATAATTGAAAAATCAAATAGTATAGCTACATGTTTTTATCATCAAAATATCAAACATCATTGGCCACCCCCAATAACTCTGAAAATCATTTTTTTTTAGAAGACCCAAAAATCTAAATCATCTACACACTTGTTAATTAATTTATCAATTAAACCTCTGCTTTGTAAACTGTGGGCCAAATTAATTAAGAGGAGAAGCCACCAACAGTATTTATTTGGTTAAATGTAGAAATTTAATTATAAAACATTGCTCTCCCTTTCTCTGTAGTCCTTTCGAAGGGTCAGTGAAAATGATCGATCTCAAATTGAGACAAAATATATATATGAGGAAATAAAATATTTAGCAGGATATATAAAAACAATACATATATACATATTATATATATATTGTTTGTTTCCTACATGCAATAAATTAACATCCATACAATAAAATATGACATGTTGACCATACCAAATTCTCAAATACAAGTGTTTGATACACAAATCACAAATATATATATAAATAAACCATGTATAAATTAGGTCATTAGCCACAGTGATAAGCTTTCGGGCACGGCCGAGTGTACGGCGCTCCCGGTGTATTATTGCCATTGGGGGGCGCCGGCTTGTTCGCGTTCCGCACGGCGCCATAGGTTATATGCGACTTATCCGTTTGGAGCAACATCCGATGTATATTTGAATCCATCTGGAATTCGCTGTCGAAGTTCCACACATCCAATTGTCTGTTTTTGACATATGCTTCGGAGAAGTGTGCGGAACCGATGACGAAGGCGATTAACATAGCAATGATCACACTACCTTGATATCTCATTGTGAAATTTTATTTTGGGATTTGCTCAAACAATATGCTAAGCTGGGGATGAAGAGCTCCATTTAAAGCATTTAAAGCAAGGCAGAGATAGATAGTGGTGAAAGCAATATCAAAATGGTTGCTTTTCTTTTGGGAAAGCAAGAAACAGTTTTTTCTCATCCAACTATTGATCTTCATTGAGATTCGTGCATGCATAATATTGAACGGTTGGATGTTCCGATCCTACTTTTCTAAAAGAAAAGCAGCAAATTCGTCAAACTACCAATAATTAAGGCATTTAAAACTGTACCAGTCCCAGTCAGATAGCATATAAACACATGATGATTTTTGTTTTGGTTAAATCTCAGTATGGATTTCAATGATTGCATGGCACTCAACACATAGAGAAATAATTAAAAAAAGGTTTGTTTGTGGTTGAATCTATTTAGTTCATTATAATTGAAGGGCAAACAATTAGACATACTTTTCGGAATTGTTATCGTAAAATAAAATTATCCAAAATAATTCCGAAGAAAACAATTCAAATTTTGAAGAAAATTATTCAAAAATATCTAAATAAAATTAGATGGAGATCATGATTCCATTTCTTGTTTGTAAATAGGGTGGAGCAAGAAAATATGATAAATTTTTAAAATATCCTAAAATTAAATAAAATTACAACAAAAGTAAATAACAAGAGATATAGCAATAACAATAAAAAAAATTGTTCTCTTCTTTTGTATGTGTATTTTCTCTATTTACAAGGGCTTTATTTCTAGGCTATAAATTGTACATCAACAGTCATTACAATAATAAATTAGATAATGAATGCACATAGTAATGGGTAGTGGGGTAATGAATTGATGATTAATATTGAGAATTACATAATGAACATCCACATAAATCTTATTTCACTACTAGAATCAGGATTATTTCCGTATTTTGCAAAAGGGCTTACCTTATAGGTAATTTGACACAATAAGCTTTCTCCGTGTATCTATCCATGCAAACCACACCGATAGTGCTAGTCCTGCACCTAATACTCGTATCCCCGTGAGCCCGACGGAGATAAGTATTTAGGTGTTTTGCCGGGTTGTTGAGGTAAAGCTTCATGTGGGTTTATTTTTCATACACCTTTTATTTCATTTGCTTGCTTCTATTATTAGTGATTTGATGAATGTTGTTTGTGGTTTGTTTGGTTTTGTTATGATTTCAGGCTGATCTGAATACTGACATGGTTTATGCACGGCTTTCTCTTGTGGCCGAAAGTGAGGTGAGGGGTTTTGTTGATCTAATCCACTAATTTTTTTTTTAGTTTCGAGTACTCTGACAGAGAAGCTAATCCACAAATCAGACCGGAGAAAAGGAGTCTGAGGAAGAGAAGGTATTTTCTGCAGTACTTCTACTTTTGTCGGGTGCCATTAAATATATTTTGTAATTGCTTTTCTTAAGAATTCAAGATGATTCTGACATCAACATGTTTGTTTTAGTGTTGTTGTTGTACCCTCTATCATCAATGCACTTATTTTAAATATATTTTCTCACAAGGAACCCATTGTAATTGTGTCTAATCAAATACTTTAGCGAGGAAGAGTGTATCTTCGGGTTGAATTCAGTAACCTCGAGTATAGTTGAAAAAACTTAATCTGATTTTTAACCGCCTAAATCTAGCTTATCTTCATAGCATCAATTTTTACAAAGTAAAGAATCAGTGAATCTCTCTTTTTTTCAGTTTTAATGCCTTGTTGCATAAAATGGGTAGCTCGATAAAAAGGAAACAGCTGAAGAGATGGATGCAAGTATATACTTTATGGGCACAACAACTTTAGTAAGACAACAGATTCAGCCTGTACCATAATTCAGATTTGCCAGAAACCAAACTGTTTTAGATCTTTTGTATTTAGATATATTCACATATCCACTATGTCAATGTCTCCATCAATTTTGACTTCCTCAATGCTGAAACGTATCTTCACAGAGTTTGCTTTCCATATACTGTTTATTTTTCTATCTTCAATGTCCTTAAGTTACTTAATTTTACGTTTTAAAATATATATGTTTTTATTTTGTTTAACATACTTCTTTGTTTCTTTTTTTGAAACTATCACAGGTATCGTATTGAGAAAGGACTAGGGATTGAAATAAAATCCATACCACAGGAGATTGATTGAACTGTTTACTGCGGCTGATCAGTATAAACTTTTAGGAATTTTAGAATCTTTATCTTCTCACTACATGAGGAAAATAAAAGGAGCTTTCCATCTCTAATTACATCCTAATCAAAGTATTAAACCTTCATTTTCAAAGCCATGTATTGTAATGCACCTTTAAAATTACTGACGCTCTCCCTTTTTTAAGTGTGCAGTATTTTTTACTTATTGTCCCGAAATTTTTATAAATATCCAAAAGAATTAACAAATTATGGAATCTATACATTTTTGTATGAAAATTTGAAATCTAGCCAATCCGGTTAACTAATAACCGGATTGGGCCCTTCTTTCCGGACAAGTGAAATGGGTCCGGTTATTGGTTAACTGGTTTTGTTCTTTTTTTTTTTTGAAAACAGAAATGGGTCCAGTTAACCATTTACCGGTTTTGTTTTTGTTTTTTGTTTTTTAAAACAGAAATTTTTATTTTTTGTATTAAAATATTAAAAATGTTGAATATATTTCTATGAAAATAGATGGAATACAATATAATTTGATTTATTAGAAAGATTGCAACAAATAGCCCAGACCAATATTTTTCAGGTCGGATTTTTCGTGGTTGTAAGAGAAATTAATACATTTCTTTATGTGTTATTGAAAAAAAAATAAAAATGCTTAGATTATGAGTTATTGATCCCGGTTCCACTTTTAGGTAATCCAGAAAATATTATGGTCTTTCTACTACATTTAATTTATTAAAAGTTGTATCTATTTTGAAAAAAAAACAAAAAATTTAATTTATTTAATAATTGTTATTCAAAAATAATTCTCAAAATAGATACAACTTTTAATAAATTAAAAGTGAAACTTTAATAATATTAAAGACACCGAAATTTTTATTTCTAGTATTTTTGGAAAAAAATAAACAAAAAAAATTATGATTTCTAGAGGGTTTTTTGAATTTTTTTTTTGAGGAAATGGTACAAATAAAAAATTAAATTAAAAACATACACATTCAATAACAAAAACAAAATTGATCAGCAAATCAGAAAGGCAAACCATTAGTTCATTTGTCTTCCATTGATATTCTTCAAAATTAAAAAAATAACTAAAATATTAATTCAAAAAATATATAAAAGAAAACATGTAATGTATGAAAATTTAACAGAAAGTATCTCACACTGGTAACAAGTGAAATATTCACTATTATAAATAAATTAAAGCAGCGAATAAAATTAGTTTCTTCAACCTAGAACAAATTATTTTTTTACTTGAGTTTATTTTTTATTTTTCAAAACCAAGATACATAAATGTTATGTTTTAAATTTTAAATTTTGAAAGTACTCATGCAACTTTACTCCTATTTAAAGTACTAATGTAACTTTACTCCATCTTATTTTTATTTTTTTTTATCTAAAATTCAGATATAAGAGATATTTAGAATTTTATGAGCACAAGAGACATTTCTGCAGAATAAAATAATATTCTCACAACAAAACAAATTCTCATAATAAACTTGTATCAAAACCATAGATAAAAAAAATAACATTTTCATGATGGGTCGTGGTAATCCACATTCACAGTCATGCTTTCGCGGCACAAAATAATTCTCTTCCTAAATGAAGGAAAAATTAGTCATCTATTCAAAAATAATTTTTTCATAATCTAGACAATCCGGTTAAATTAGATCAGACCAATTATTTGGGCCGGCCCGAGCATAGTGACAAATGAATTATTCGGGTTCGGTTCAGCGAGATCAAAAATTTGTGATTCGGGTATAATTCGGGAATGATTCAGAATTATCCGGATCAGAAATATCAGTCTTGTAAGGGAGCAAAAAAATAAAAAAGCCAAAAAAATAATTGTTCTTCGAAAAATTCAGGAAAAATTCGTGAATAATTTGTGAATAATTCGTAAAATTCGGGAAAAGTTCGTAAAATTCGGGAATTATTCAGGTTTAATTTGGTTAAAGTTCGGTCAACCGAATAATTCGGTGTTCGGTTCGGCATCACCCCCCAAAAGAATTAAACGGATATAATTTGAGTATAATTCGGGTATCTTGTCACTATGAGTCCGACTGGCCATTTTATTCGTTTGGGAGAATTATCAAATCTCCCCATTTTATTGCGTATGACGCCCCCTTGCCTTGAGTCTGTATCCTCTAAGATCAGACGGTCTGAATTCTTTTTGCATTAACTAAAAATTTGAGTTACTACACACAATGTGACTCATCTCCGAGAATTAGAATTATCCTTTTTATTTAATGAATTATGAATTAAATTTTAAATCAAAACTTTTAAATAAAGATTGAAACAAATATCGAGAATTAGAATAACCAAAATTTTTTATTCTGGTACTGAAAAATGGACACCCTTATAGCCGCTCTAAATTTTTCTTTTACATTTTTTTTTCTCGAACAGATAACATGTATATGCGGCAGAAATTAAAATTTTCGTACTTGACAGAATAAAAATATTTTGGCAGTTAGAAGCAAATAAACACGCGTACCACCACGATAGTCTTTTATCTTCAAAATACATATCTAGAGAGACCTGAGTAAAATATGTTCACCACGTGTGAAGAAAATAATCATTGATGGAGAAATAAAAGCAAATAACAAATACAAATAATTTAAAAGTAAAAGGAAAATGATTGAAACAGTAGCACAAATAAAGTAAAGGAAAACACTCTACAGATTCAAGCCGGTCCTAGATTATATCTTCGAAATACATATCTAGGAGGGACGTGAGTAAAATATATATGTGCATCACAATACAGAAATAGAATAATTTAAACCAAACAACAAATACAAATAAATTAAAAGGAAAGAAAATGATAGCAGTACGGCCGTACGGGAAGGATCGAAACACTAACACAAATAAATTAAAGGAAATCACTCTACAAGAACAATTTAATTTCTCCACGATATGTGGGGAACATGTTTGCAGATGTTGTTGCGGATCTCATCTTCATGCTCTTTTAATTCGCTGCATTGATATACCTCAAGTTGTTTGAGGTTGGACAGGTACTGAAGCCCGAGAGGCACCCTTAGTTTCTTACAGCTTCTTAGTTTCACTTCCTTAAGTATGGGCATGGCACCCGCCCTTATCTCCCATTCTTCTAGATTGGTTAGGTTGAGAAACCACAACTGATGTAGCTGTTGGAAGCCTCCAGTAGAACAAATCTTTCGATTCACTTCTACTTTTTCCAAGAAGAGCCACCTGAGGCTGCGTAGCTTCTCTAGCACAGGCAGCGGATCTTCCTTGAACTGGAGATTCTTGAGTATAAGCTGTGTGACGTGGATGGGAAACATGCCAACCTCAGGTGACAACTTGTTGTTGGGGGATGGGGACTGCTCTCGTAGAAACAGAGAATGTAAATGCTGAGAAAATGGAAACCTTTGCATCTCCACAATTGTTTGCGGCACTTCACTGCCACATAAACCAAGACCGGTTAGATGATTCAGTGTATCAAGCAACTTGGCCATTAAATCCCATGAAAACGACCTCTCCACTTTGATATCTAAAACACGCAAATTTGGTAGTTTAGGTAACTGTGCATTCCATGACTCTCTGCTCTTCACAAACATGAGTGTTTGCAGATTTTTTAGGTCCGCAGATGATGAGGGTCCTGCAGTATACTCTCCGTAATTTAGCATCACATGCCTAAGTGTTTTCACATTCCATATATCATCAGGCAAGTCGCCATGATCATCTAGTCCAAAGAAATCAAGGGTCTCCACAAATTTTAGGCTGCTTATAAATGACTCAACAGACCTTCTGTTACTACTCACTTTACCATCGAGTTTGCAATACCTATAGAGAAACCAGATATTTAGAGCACCAGTTAGGCCTCAGACCCGTTAGGGGTATTTTCGTCATTGACCATTTATTAGATAAAACAGAGTTACTAGTTAACAACAATTATAGCATACCAACCTGACATACACAAGACAACCAATTAAAGAAAATAAACCAAGTGTTGTTCGTACAATAATCTTTTACGTCTATTTAACTAATTTGTAAAAAACATACAATTATTGAATTTTACGATTTCTTATATTTTGAGATTATGTAGCTCCAAGAAGAGTAAGAACTGCAGTATAACATGCTTGGACTGAAGAAATCACGAAGACTTTTATCAAGAATACAAATTGTAAAATCAGAAACTTAGTAAAGTATGTGTGAGGTTGACTAAACTGGGATAAAACGTTGGTAACATTTTCAAAACGTTGGTAACGTTTTACATTAGTCAGAAACAACAAACTGATCAAAAAAAGAATCAAGTTACAATGTTATAACGTTATACAAACGTTGTGACGTTTTATAAACGTCATAACGTTTACGTTTAATAGCTACAGAATACTGAAGCACAGCTGTACTGTACCAACATGAAACGTTGTAATGTTTCAAGTATATTTAAGCTTCAAATAACTTCTATTTTGATCAAGTTTTTGCAGGTTAAAACGTCATAACGTTTTGCTAAGCTGTCAGAAAATTAAAACCCTAAAATCGCATTTGAATTAAACGTTGTAACGTTTTATGTCAAATAGCTCATTTTTGAGCTGACACTATAAATAGAGTGATGGGATCTCTTCCCAAATTATCTCAGCCGACTCTAATAATTTTAAAAGCGATTTTCTGAGAGCTTAGCCTACTCCATTGTTGTGAGAGCTTAAAACTTCAAAATCCCTCAAGCAACCTCAAACCTACTTCACTAATCTTGATCTAGATTAGGTTAGAGTGATCTATTGAGTGTTTCTCTTGTGTTCTAGACAATCGAGACCTTGTTCTCATCTCTTTGAGTTGGTCGTTTGACTTTCCACTTGGTGTGTAAGGGCTCAACAGTTCACAAGTTGTAATCATTTCGTATTGGGTAATAGAAAGGCGCACCACACAAGATTGCGAAGCCCCGGAGACGTAGGCCTTTGTTTTGACGAACTCCGTTATCATCCCGTGTGTCAAATTTCTCTAAACTCATCTATTTACTTTCAATTGCAATTTAATTTTAGTTTTTGAGCAATTAGAGGTGCCCCTAAGTGTAAAAAAGTGGTATCAGAGCAAGTTACTCAAATTAAGACACACTTAATTGGAGATTAGATCAACTTGACAAATGGCACCCTATAGATCCGTGAAGGAACCCCCAATTTTTGGCACTACTACCAAAAATTTCATGCATTGGAAGAAAACCATGATTAATTACTTGAATATCCTTGAGGTGTGGTATGTGGTTGAAAAGGGGTATACACCAACATTCACAAATGTCACTATTGAGGGTTCAACCGAAACCAAAATTGAGACCGTCGATTCCAAACAAACCAAAAAAGACAATGACCTAGCAACCAATGCCATATTCAATTTGGTTAGTGAATCGGTAGTCTCACTCTTTGGGAGTGCATCAAGTGCAAAAGAAATGTGGGATGCTCTTGTAAACCGGTATGAAAAAAATACCCAAATCAAACGAACCAAAATAACTGGTTTAGAAGCAAAATTTGAAACCTTTAAGGTTGAAGATGGTGAAAGCATTAAGGATATGTATAATAGACTTATGCATATCCAAAATGAGTTTATCGAATTGGGAGAACCACTTTCTAACAATAAAATTGTAGAAAAGCTATTGAGGGTGATGCTCATGAGGGATAGATGGTCCGAATTGGTGAGTGCTCTAGAGGCAATCCAAGGCACGCATGACACATTCACACCGGATGACCTCTATGCACATTTTATGAGCTTCGAAGAGAAACTTCGACAATCCGGTGATTTGAAACAAAGCTCAAAATCCAAAACCGTAGCTTTCCCAGCACAAAACCGTAACTTTCCGAGTTCCTCAAACACCCATCTCTCAAATGATCAATTTATCAACAAAATTGATCATGAAACATCCAAGGATGCCCTTCTCTTATCTAAGATGTTCCAAGGGATGCTTGATTTTGAAATAAAATATAACAAGGAATGAGAAGAGAAGAGCAAGAGAGTAGTATGTTTTGCGTGCCATAGAGAATGACATACCATCCAAACATGTTTCAAACTATTTCCACAATTGAAGAATATGGATGGTGAAAAACAACAAGACCGAAAGTCAAGGCAAAAGTATGACGGTACAAAAAGAAGAAAGCTAAAGCCATGCAAGCCTTGTTTTCGGATAGCGAGATGGATAAATCCGATTCGGAATCGAAGAATGAAGAGGAGATCAACCTTGCATTGATGGCAAGTGTAGATGAAGGTCCCTCGAAAATTGATATGGACTCAATTATAGCAAGCAAGAACATCACTGATGAGACAACCATCAACTTTCTCATGGAGCTTGTTAAATCAAGGAATGCCAAGGAGGAAGATGATGGAGTCAAAATCTCAACAAACCTTGCTAATGAGATACACTCAACTCTTAGTCTTGATGGTTATGAGACCGAACTCGAATTTATAAATGAAGGTGGTGAAGAATATAGTGGTGAAATTGACATTGAAAATTGTATAATCACAAATGAGACCAAAAATGACTTGTATACCAATCGGTTAGAAACCAATGATGCAAGCACTTTCACCAATAAAATCCTAATGCACGATGCTAATGAATCTAGGTTGCAATCTCTCATTGATGTGTCAAATAGTACCTTGGTTGAGAAGGAAGGTATTATTCAAAAATTAATTACTAAAAATGACATGTTAGAACTTGAAAATAAAACGTTAAAAGCATCACACTTAGGTGAAATAGGCATTCTAAGAGTTAAAGTTCAAACTTTAGAGACCGAAATACGGGCATTGAGATCTCCTAGTGAATTTTCAAAAGTCACTAGTTTAGATCCCTACTATGTGAGCAAGTTGATACATGATCAATCCTATCATAAAAATGATAGAGTTGGTCTTGGATTTGAGAAGGGTAAATCCTCATTCAAATCAAATCACATGCAAGGCCCTAAAGAAAAAGGGGAACATTCTCAAACCTCAAGTATTCCAAATGCTAAACTAAAGTTTAATTGTGAACAATATTCAACCTATCAATTTTTTACTAAAAAGGGTTTAACCCCTTTGAACAAGGAATCACCAAAATTGAAGTCTTCTCATACATCAAATGCTAAACAAGATCAAAAATCACCAAATTATGCATTTAGATACAAGTACAATAAAAGAAATTTTAAGAACAAAAATGCTTCTAAAGATAGTGATAGGAACACTCTTAATCCAAAAGGGTCAAACAAAACATATTTCAAAGGACCCGATGGATGGTTTTATGAATTAAAAAATAAAATTGTTTTACAAAACCAAACTCAAAGAAATGGTTTAGCTAGAGATGTTCCCCAACATCACAATAGATTTGATTCTAACAAAACCAAGAGTGTTGCATTTAAAGTTGCAAATAGGTCACATGGTAGTCATAAGAGTAGTGTGCATGAAGTGAAGTGCCAATCCTTTCTCAAACAAGGTTCTACTACTCAAAAACAATCAACTACAATGTGCAACTATTGTTGCAAACTTGGCCACACCTCCTTAGAATATAGATTTAGGAATGTAAACAACAAACATAGTGTTGTTTGGGTTCCTAAAGACTAGCTTAGGTTCACACTTAATCTCCCCTAAAAGTATTATAATTGCCAAACATAAAGGGGGAGATTAAAAACAAGGTATATGTTAGTTACTAACTCAACAATAACTAATATATACTTTGTAGGTGTGTTTGATTTCATCTCAAAAGGAAAGTGCTTGGATCATTAATAGTGGATGCTCATACCATATGACCGGTGACAAATTAAATTTTAAATTCTTAGAATCATATGATGGGGATACGGTTACCTTTGGTAATAATCAAAGAAAGAACTCTATTATTGGTATAGGCTCAATTGGAAACCAACATTTGACCATATCCAATGTATACCTTGTTGATGGATTAGACTATAACTTACTTAGTGTAAGTAAGTTATGTGATTCGGGATACTATGCCAAATTTGATGCTAATGCTTGTCACATAGTTAAATCTTCGGATGATGCTCTAATCTATTCGGGTAAACGAAAGAAAAATGTTTATTACTTGTACTTTACTCATTTTGATTCCGGTGAGAGATGCTTAAGTGCCGTATCTAGTGGATCGTGGTTATGGCATCGTAGATTGGGTCATGTTTCAATTGATACCATTAAGAAGTTAGTTAAACTAGACCTTGTGCGTGGTTTACCAACACATAAATTAGAACTTGAAGGATTATGTGATGCATGTGTTCAAAGTAAACAAACCAAAAGTAGTTTTAAATCCAAGGACATGGTTTCAACTGATCAACCTTTGCAATTGTTACATATAGACTTGTTTGGACCAATTAGTGTACCAAGTTTGGCCAAAAAGAAATACGGATATGTAATTGTAGATGACTATAGTCGCTTTACTTGAGTTTTATTTTTACAACACAAGGATGAAGCAATTAGCAACTTTGTTGAATTTTGCAAACCAGTTGAAAATGAAAAATGATCAAAAATCATTAGGATTAGAAGTGATCATGGGGGGGAATTTGAAAATACAAAATTTGATCAACTTTGCTCTAAAAGGGTATATAAACATGAGTATTCGGCTCATCGCACACCTCAACAAAATGGAGTAGTTGAGAAGAAAAACCGAACCTTAGTTGAGCTTGCCCGAACCATGCTAAATGAATACTCCTTACCCAAGCACTTGTGGGCCAAGGCGGTAAATACGGCATGCTACGTTGTAAATCGCGTAAGCATAAGGACCATATTGAATAAAACACCATATGAGCTATGGAAAGGGTATAAGCCAAAGATATCTCATTTTAGAGTATTTGGTTCAAAATGTTTTGTTCTTGATGAATCTCCCAAAGTGACTAAATTTGATTCTAAATCAATTGAGGGAATGTTTGTAGGGTACTCAAATTCAAGTAAAGCCTATAGAATTTACATTCCATCTCAAAGAATTGTAATTGAATCCGTGCATGTTAAGTTTGATGAAAATGCTAATCAAAAGGTCGAGAAAGGTATTGAGATTGTAGGTATTGAAGTGCCAATTCTTGATCAAGATGAAGTCGAGACGAGATCCGATCCAGTTGAGAATCAACTCGAGGAAACTCAACCCGAAATAGATACAACCAACAATATTGAGACAGATCAAACAATTGAACATGCAACCAATAATGAGACGGATCCAATAAGTGGATGGAATGCAAACCGAAGAGATACAACCTCCACGAATTGAGTATCAAGTTCCCCAAGACCTAAGGGAAGTATCTTCTCATCCTCTTTCTAATATAATTGGGGATCCTAGAGAAAGGGTTAGAACAAGATCCGAATTAAATCAAATGATTGGTCATTGTGCATTTGTATCTCATATCGAACCCAAGAATTTCAAAGATGCAAATGTAGAACCTAATTGGATTTGTGCCATGCAAGAAGAACTTGCTCAATTTGAAAAGAACAAAGTTTGGGAACTTGTACCAAAGCCAAATGATATAATGATTATTGGAACCAAATGGGTCTTTAGAAATAAAAAGGATAAAGATGGAAATGTAATTCGCAACAAAGCTAGGTTGGTAGCTCAAGGGTACAAACAACAAGAGGGTATTGACTTTGAGGAAACCTTTGCTCCCGTAGCTCGTCTTGAATCCATTAGAATGCTTTTAGCATATGCATCAAACAAAAATTTTAAATTATTTCAAATGGATGTTAAAAGTGCATTTTTAAATGAATTCATAAATGAGGAGGTGTATGTTAATCAACCTCAAGGCTTTGTTGATTCAACATTTCCTAATCATGTATATAGACTCACCAAAGCACTCTATGGACTCAAACAAGCCCCTAGGGCATGGTATGGTAGGTTAAGTTCCATTCTAATTGACAAGGAATTCATTAGAGGAAATAATGATACAACTCTCTTCACCTAGAAAAGAGATGGATCACTTTTGGTGCTGCAAATTTATGTAGATGACATAATTTTTGGTTCACCTAATGCGGCACTTGCCGAGAAATTTTCTTCTCTTATGAGTAGCGAATTCGAGATGAGTATGATGGGTGAATTGAATTTCTTCTTAGGACTCCAAATCAAGCAACTCATGGATGACACCTTTGTGAGTCAAACCAAGTATGCTAAGGAGTTAATCAAGAAATTTGGGATGACCGAAAGCAATACAAGCAAAACTCCAATGGCTACTAATGCCAATCTTGACTCAGATCCAAATGGCACATCGGTGGACATCACTCAATACTGAGCTATGATAGTAGCCTACTTTATTTAACCACTAGTAGACCCGATATAATGTTTGTAGTATGTCTATGTACTAGGTATCAAGCAAATCCCAAAGAATTGTACTTGAAAGCCGTTAAAAGAATTCTTAAATATGTCAAGGGTAGTTTAAATTTGGGATTATGGTATGGCAAACAATCGGATTTAAACTTGATAGGATATGCCGATGCCGATTTTGCCGAGGACCGTATGGATAGAAAAAGCACAAGTGGTACATGCCAATTTCTTGGTGGTTCACTTGTATCATAGTCGAGTCGCAAACAAACCTCGGTTGCTCTTTCCACAACGGAAGCTGAGTATGTAGCGGCCGGTAGTTGTTGCACACAAATTCTTTGGATGATCTAATCCCTAAATGATTATGAAATTTGCTTCCGCAACATACCAATTATGTGTGACAATACTAGTGCCATCATGATATCCAAAAATCCGGTTCTTCATTCTAGAACCAAGCACATAGAAATAAGGCATTATTTTATTAGGGATTATATAGAAAAATGTGAAATTGAACTCATACATATCAACACCGAAGAACAAATTGCCGATATATTCACAAACCCCCTAAATACTCAACAACACAATGAATTAAGATTTAAATTAGGTATGCTTGAACTTAGAGAATAGACCTATTCATAACTTATTTCAAAATAATTAATTGCAATCAAAATAGTTTATTTAAATACTGTTCTACAGGAACAAAACGTTATAACGTTTTTGAAAACGTTGGTAACGTTTCTGTGAAACTCTAAAAGATTGAGAGCACCATATTTTTAAAAGATAAAACGTTATGTAACGTTTTGAAATCATTGTAACGTTTTGTTTCTAATACTTAGCAAAAATTCTGAGATAAATTATACTATATAAACGTTGTAACGATTGAGAAACGTTGGTAACGTTTTATAAAACTCCAAAAGTCCGAAAGCTTCACCAAAATGTTACACAACGTTTCTGAAACGTTGCAACGTTTATCTGATAAGGGGCTAACATTGTAAAAGTTTCATTCAAAACGTTGGTAACGTTTTCAAAGCGTTACAACGGTTATCTGACAAGGGATCAAAATTGCAAAAGTACAAATGAAAACGTTGTAACGGTTTCCAAACGTTGGTAACGTTTTGTGATACTTCAAAAGTCTGAGAGCTTCACAAAAATGTTACACAAACGTTACAAAAACGTCATAACGTTTTAGGTAAAAACACAGTATTTTGAACAAACGTTGGTAATGTTTTATAGTGAAAATGGGTTATGTTAGATCCGGACCCGTCCCTTCCTTAATTCTTCTCTCCAAAGCACCCCTTACTCTCTTCTTTTCTCTTTTCCTCCTCCTCCGCCGTTCTTTCGCCTTCTCCTTGCGCCAGCTAACCTACATCACAAAATCAACAAATTTTTGGTAATTTCTCTTCTCTCTACTCAAATCCACTCACAAAATCTCATTTCTCTCTCTCTATCTCTCTCTCTCCAAAACCCTACACTCATCTCCGGTGATCCGACCGTTGGATTGTCGATCCGGCTTCACCACTGCACTTCTTAGGTTCTTCTCTTCTCGGTTTAGCGCTTCTCTTCTTAATCGGTAAACTTTCACTCTAAACTCAATCAAATGGCTCCAAAGAAAGGTGCTATTGCTAAGGGTAGGAAAAGACTCCGTGTGGACCCGGAGGGTAGTCAAAACAGTGGTGGAAATATAGAACCAAACTGGACAATTCACCAGTTAAATAGATACCTTTTTCGGGATATTGTGGCATATGAGAATTACATGGGGTCATTCATGAATAGAAAAATAATCAATTGCTACCGTTTTGACAAATCATCGGTTACCTTCTCTCAACCCGAAGATGACAAGATAATTGACTATGTGAAACATTGGGGTTGGGAACCC